>CANTUQ010000033.1:6012500-6507828 GCA_947683425.1 Excoecaria cochinchinensis | reverse complement strand
CAATCGCAAGAGACGGGTCCCACTTCCGAGCGACAGCCAGCGCTCGTCGCGAGGCATCCCACCACCGATGGGTAACCTGTCTGTTGACCCAAATTTCCATTTTTAAAGTTTTGACCATCCGAAACCTCCTGTTACTAAGAAAAATCCTCAATCCTTGTAAAACCGAAGAATGAAAACTCCTTATTTCCATCCATTGTCTGAAAATAAACGTTAGTCTCTTCATCGGGTAACTCTGATCTGGACTGCCTCAGGACCTGGTGTCTACACCAGCTAAACCAAGAAAACTCCTCACTTTCGACACATTCCTCGATGGTTTCCAATTCACAATTCCCTCAACTTTAGACGGATCGACCAGAATTCCCTCAGAAGAAACAATATGTCTAAGAAAGACACCTCTTTTAACTAAAAATCACACTTACTGAGCTTCACAAATAGCTGATGCTCCTCATATGGCACAACCCGCAAATGCTCCTCATATTGATTTTCATCCCTCGAATAAACCAAAATATCATCATTAAACACTACCACAAATTGGTCAAGATATGGCCTAAACACTCTATTCATCAAATCCATAAAGCTGCTGGTGCATTTGTCAACCCAGATGGCATCACTAAGAACTCATAGTGGCCATATCGCATCCAAAAAGCAATCTTAGCAACATCCACTTCCTTAACCCATAACTGATAATAACCTAATCTCAAATCAATCTTAGAAAACACTCCGGCACCCCTCAATTGATCGAATAAATCCTCAATCCGAGGTAACGGATACTTGTTCTTCATAGTGACTTTATTAATCTGCCGATAGTCGATACACATCCTTAGGGTGCTGTCCTTCTTCTTAACAAACAAAACCGAAGCACCCCATGGAGAAATGCTGGGTGTGATAAAGCCTTTATCCAATAGCTCATGTAGTTGAATCTTTAGTTCTTTCAATTCCACAGGAGCCATTCGATAAGGAGCTTTAGAAATCGAGATAGTACCCGGCAAAATCTCTATGGATAGCTCCACTTCCCTCTCTAGAGGCAAACCGGCAACTCCTCCAAAAACGCATCCATAAACTCCCTCACTATCGAAATATCCTGAATTTTTGCTTGACTCCGCCTAAAATTAAAAACCAAGGCCAAATACGCTACATAACCTTTTCTCATAAAACGTCTAGTTTGCATAGCCAAGATCACATTACCCAAAGAACCAGAACCTAAACCTGTCACAACCACTGCAGATTGATTACAATCTCTAAGCACAACTGTTTTGCTATGACAATCCAATATAGCCCGGTGCTTACACAACCAGTCCATAGCCAGAATTAGATCAAACTCATGGAAAGGCAAACTAATCAAATCCACAGGAAACTCTACACCTTACACCATTAGGGGACAATTCCTATATACTCTACTCATGTTGAAACTATGCCCTAAGGGGCTGGTCACACAAATCTCATAATTTAACTGATCCACATTAGGCAATTTAGCACACAACTTATCAGAACATAAATATAAGTGTGGGGACCCAGGGTATATTAGAGCATGCAATTTAGTGTTAAGGAGTAGGAACTTACCAGCAATCACTTCAGGTGTATCTTGCTCCACCTGAGCTCTCATTGCATAAGCTCTCGCAGTGCCACTTGAGCATGATCCATGGACTCAGATAAAACTCCGTCTTTAGGCCATCCACTTCGACCTCGACCTCTACCTCTACCCTAGCTGGCCTGTGGGGCATTGGATCCCACTTTACTGGCCTCTTGCTGATCCCGGTTGTTCTCACTTAACCTTGGGCAATTAGCCAGAAAATGGTCTGTGCTACCACATCAGAAGCAACCTCCATTCAACCAACGACACTCGCCCTTATGGCGCTTATTACAGTGTGAACATTCCGGTACAACCTCACCCTACCAGCTGAACCACCTCTACTACCACCAGACACATAAGGAGATCTATCCCTCCTACCCCTCATAGTAGGACTATTGGAAGACTCATCTGGGGGATTCCCTTGGGTGTTCCTTGACCTCTTACCTAAAGATGAGCATCCTCGAAGGGGATTCCTCCTCTGAGCTCTTTCCCTCAAAATACTCTCCGAGCGTTCTGCTCCAAAGCTGCTTGCACAATCTGGTAATAGCTAACCATCGGAGAACTCATCAAAGAAATCAACATCGCTCTTAGAGTCTCATTCAAGCTTTCCTCAAAGTCCTGGCAATGGAAATCTTCTGTAAGAACACCCGGAGGCGCATACTTATTAAGCCAATTAAACTCCTTCTTATAGTCTGCCACTGACAAAGCCCTCTGCTTAAAACACAAAAATTGTGCCCATCTAGCTTCCATATAAGCCCAAGTCACATACTTATTGTGGAATTCTTGCTCAAAGAACTCCCATGTGACTGGGTAAGGAAACTGAGGTTGTCTCAGAACCAATTTCCACCAATCGTAGGCGGAACCTTGCAAGAGCGAAACCACACACTCAACTTCCCTATCCTGAGGACAACGGATCTCTTCCAACACCCTCTTCACTTTCTCAATCCACATCTCTGCCTTATCAGATTCATCTAAACTTGTTCCATAAAAATCTTTAACTCTAGACTTTCTCATACTCTCAATCGGGTCTCTCGGTGCCATCACCTTCTCTAAGCCTCTAGCCATATCCTGAGATATCTTAAACATAACCTCAAAAGGTATGGATGGAGCCTTAGGCTACACCCTAGCTAGCTGAGCAGGACCATAAATAAATGGATCTTACTCTTGGGGATTCGCACTCTCAGCTGACCCCTCGAGAGATCCACGAGCAGACTCTATCTAACTACAACACAGAAGGATATTCAGATTAGGCCAACACAATCCTAAACAAAATTCTATTCTATGGTCACCCAGAAAAGTCTAAACCTAGACTCTAATACCAATAAAATTGTAACACCCCTTACCCATAAGTAGGGGAGCTCGCTCGCAAGGAGGAGTGAATGCCCACATAGATAAGGGTTGTCACCACACCGAAAAACCAAGCATAGCATAAACTGAAATACCCGTGAAACTGAAGAACATACATATATGATAAAAGAATCAAGAACTAAAAATTGATAAACTATCAAACATTCAAAAAGAAACACAATAGAGCCCAAACTGAAATTATCAAATGACATACATTGATATACCAAAATATTTACATTGCCAATTATTTACAATATCAAATTGCTTTACATAATACAAAATTGGTTACAAACCAAAAGCTATACATCAAGTAATACAAAATTCCAAAAACAACTAAGTCTCAAACAAAAGCCCTCCTATTGTGTTGGCCTAGGCTGCTGCGGATCAGACATCCCAAAACTTCCACCGCTTCCACACTTGCACGGATAAAAATACATGTTAAGCGATAACTCTTAGTGGGGAAAACCAAAAGATGAACGACCACTCATAGTGGACGTTAAGGCAATTTACATACATATGGCACATGCATAAATATATAGCAAGAAGCGTACATCATAAATCACAATCTTCAGATACTTACAAGATTTAACATTCATATAAAATCATAATGACAAATCATATTATTACACATTCATATCAATTTCATAAGAATGCCTGCAAACTCAAAGTAGCGGATAATGAGTGAACACATTAGTGCCCATGGGTACAAGCAAAAGCAACTTCTTTCACTTTAATTCAAAAATATTTTCACATTGGAGAATCTTAAACAAGACCCAACTTATAAGGATCACGAGGACCCAAATGGTGACCTGATCAGGGTCCAGAACACATTGGGGCTGCAGCTAACAGAACTCTATAGGCATGCCTATCTATCCACTTACTTGACTCTTACATCTAGGCATTAATTCAGTTAAGAATCACATAATGAAGCGTGTAATACTCATACATTGATACATTAATATATCACAAGTAAGAAACCATGCAAAGAGAATAAAATAATAAATATTTGGACACAAGTGAGCGTCGCGCTCACGCAACCAGTTGTGCTCGCTACAGAGGCTGATCGCATGCCGGGACGTGCTCTCAACAGCCAATTGAGCTCACGAAGGAAAGGCAGAAAGGCCTCTATCGCGCTCGCAAAAGAGGGTGGGGAGGTCACTATTGCGCTTGCACGCACAGGCGCGCTCGCGATAGTGATCAGCACGGCAGATGCTCGGCTTGTCGAGCTCTCTATCGTGCTCGCAATTGAGGTCACGATCGCGGTAGAGACCCTCTTCGGCAGAAGCTCAGATGACCGAACTCTATCATGCTCACGATAGAGTCAAATTTCTAGCTCCCATTGCCTATCTGCACATCACCTCCGCAACCCAAAACCTTCTAAAATCAAACCAACATCCGAATTACTTCAATTTAAGCATAAATCAACAACCAAAACACATTACCAAAAATATTGCCTAAATTATACACTTGAATGAAGAATCAAAATGACAAAAGAAGCAATTTAAATATCAAAATTCATAAACCCAAAAATTTCCTCCAAAAACCACATAAATTCAATCTATTTCTCAATAAGCAACTCCCATCTCAAATCCACTCAAAAATAATCAAAACTCATATCCTTCATACAATATAAACAAGTTTAATTCCACAAATTTCTAGAAATCATAACAAAATTCTAAAATAAAAAATATTCAATTTCACATAAATCCCAAACCTTTGTTTCCTTAGCTTCACAAAATCAAAGGGCTTCACTACCACTTGTTCTTTCCTTCCCCTTGGGTTCTCTAGTAGGCAACTCTAAACAAAATCCAAACCCAAAGCACAACAATTACTCACAACCCAAACACAACCACATACACACAACCAAACGGAACCAAGGAAGAAGAAGAAGAAGAAAAAGAAGAGTAAAACACTTACCCAAAACCTAGAACTTTACCGAATCACGCGTGAATCACAGCCACTAGAGGAGGATGAGGAGTAAGGGAAGAAGAAGAGGAGGCTGAGACGGGGAAGAGAACGAGAAAAATGAGCAAAATATGCGGGATATCTTTGGAGTCAGCTTTTTTTTCGGTACGTACATAGATAGAACGTTCATTCTAAGCATATAGCTTAGTAGAAAACTGTAGACATCGGGTCTGAAGTCGGTCCAAGATTAGGATTACCCAATGATGAAAATAAAGATGGATTCATAGGCAAGAAAGTATAAATTGATCATCTCCTTTTCAAATTCTTTTGTTTGTCTCAAAATGCGTTTAAAATGTTTGTCTTTATTTTTATTTTTTACTTTTTATTTGTATCTTTATTTTTTTTATCTTTGTTTGTATTTTTTATTTTTATTTTTTCTAGAAAAAAATATTTAAAAAAAAAAATTCGGCGGCGCTCAGGGGTGCGCGGAGCATGCGCGCGCCCCGCTCTCCCGTCCTTGCTCGTTCTCGCCCAATCTCGCCGATTTCTCCAAAAATTCATTTTTTTGACATATTTTTAGATAAAAAATAATTTTTGCAGGTATTTTAGTCAAAAATGAGCCAAAAATTCTGACTTTTGCAAATTTTCTTCAAACTTTATTTTTTGGTAAAAATATAATAATAAAAAAATAAAAATAATATAAAAAAGGGAGATTTGGGAACAAAATGGGTGATTTTTTCCTTCAAAAAATGGATGGATTTTAGTCAAATTTTGTGGGTAAAAAGTAAAAAAAAAAATGAATGTTAAATTCTGAATTTTGGGATTTGGTTTGATTTTTTTTGGTTTTTTTTTGAATTAGGAAGATTTTGTTTGAAAAAATAAAGGGAAATGAAGACTTTTGGTTTTTGGGTTGAAAAAATGAGTTGGAAAAAATAAAATGGGAGAATTCTTCATTTGTTTTGGGGGGGGGGGGGGGGGGGGGGGGGGGGCTGATTTTTTTTTTTTTTTTTTTTTTGCTAAGGGATTTGGATTTTGGAGAAAGAAAGAGAGATTGTTTTTTTTTTCTAAGAGAATTTTTGAGAGAGAAAAATTGTGTTATTAAAAAATATAAGTTATTTCCTTGAGAGATCAAAGAAATTTCCTTCTTAAAATTTCTTTATTTTAGTTCTTAGATCAAAAAATTTTCTTCTTGGATTTTCTTCATTTATTTTATTAGATCTAAAAATTTTCTTCTTTGATTTTTATTTTAATTTTTCTTAAAATGAATAAAAACATATGATTTTGGGTGTGAGAAAAATCATATTTATTGTTGGACTTCCATTACATGTTATTTGCCTTTCTCTTGTTTATTTATTTAATTCCATTAGTTTATTATTATCATTATTGTTATTAATGTTGTTATTGTATTATTATTATTATTATTATTATTATTATTATTATTATTATTATGATTATTATTATTATTATTATTATTATTCTTGTTGTTGTTGTTATTGTTGGTATCATTATTGTTATTATTATTTTCATTATTGTCATTATATTTCGCATGGTATTATTTCATAATTTAGTTATTATTATTATTATTATTATTATTATTATTATTATTATTATTATTATTATTATTATTATTATTATTATTACCATACTTTGCATGATTTTTAATTATCGTTTTTTTTTATGTGTGATGTTCTTATATTAAATTAATGTATTTAATTTAACTTATTTTATATTCTATTGGTGTATTAATTTTATGCTAGATTTCCTTTATTTTTATTTTTAATTGATTTTGAAATTATTGCTAATATTTTTATTATTGTTTTTTATTGGGGCTAAAAATATCGTTTTTATGTGTTTGAGCATTTTTCGTGACCAAATAGAGGGGTTGTGATGCGTAGGAATTTAAATCACTTGGGTGAGACTTTTCCTATCTCTATTTATGTGATTGTATTTGTTTGTAAGTAATTTTTTTTTATTTTATACGCGTGTACGATAAAAAATTACAAAATATTTTTATAGCTAAATTGGGATTTTATTAATAAAATTGCGACCAATGTCCCTCATTTTAGCCAAGGAATGAAAAATGTCACGAATAAAATGAAGAGTTAAGTTTTCCAAAAATGGGATCACTCATCCCGGTTTTCAATTCAATAAAATAACTCTTCGATCCCTCTTTAAGTGAGCATGAAGGAACTAATATTGCTAAACAAAATAAATATCTCGATTTATGTATGCCATTTTTTCATGCTTGGCTTTGTTTATTTGTTTTAAATTTATGTTTATATTTTGTAGGCCCTTCTAATTAATTTTGGGGCAATTTTATTTTCTTTCACTTAGGGATTGTATTCTGTCCCGATTTTTAATTGATTTTGAAATTATTGCTAATATTTTTATTATTGTTTTTTATTGGGGCTAAAAATATCGTTTTTATGTGTTTGAGCATTTTTCGTGACCAAACAGAGGGGTTGTGATGCGTAGGAATTTAAATCACTTGGGTGAGACTTTTCCTATCTCTATTTATGTGATTGTATTTGTTTGTAAGTAATTTTTTTTATTTTATACGCGTGTACGATAAAAAATTACAAAATATTTTTATAGCTAAATTGGGATTTTATTAATAAAATTGCGACCAATGTCCCTCATTTTAGCCAAGGAATGAAAAATGTCACGAATAAAATGAAGAGTTAAGTTTTCCAAAAATGGGATCACTCATCCCGGTTTTCAATTCAATAAAATAACTCTTCGATCCCTCTTTAAGTGAGCATGAAGGAACTAATATTGCTAAACAAAATAAATATCTCGATTTATGTATGCCATTTTTTCATGCTTGGCTTTGTTTATTTGTTTTAAATTTATGTTTATATTTTGTAGGCCCTTCTAATTAATTTTGGGGCAATTTTATTTTCTTTCACTTAGGGATTGTATTCTGTCCCGATTTTTAATTGATTTTGAAATTATTGCTAATATTTTTATTGTTGTTTTTTATTTGGGCTAAAAATATCGTTTTTATGTGTTTGAGCATTTTTCGTGAACAAACGGAGGGGTCGCGATGCGTAGGAATTTACATCACTCGGGTGAAACTTTTCCTATCTCTATTTATGTGATTGTATTTGTTTGTAAATAAAATATTTTTATTTTATACGCGTGTAAGATAAAAAAATCACAATAATATTTTTATAACTAAATTGGAATTTTATTAATAAAATTGGGACAAATGTCCCTCATTTTAGCCAAGAAATGAAAAATGTCACGAATAAAATGAAGAGTTAAGTTTTCCAAAAATGGGATCACTCATCCCGATTTTCAATTCAATAAAATAACTCTTCGATCCCTCTTTAAGTGAGCATGAAGGAACTAATATTGCTAAACAAAATAAATATCTCGATTTATGTATGCCATTTTTTCATGCTTGGCTTTGTTTATTTGTTTTAAATTTATGTTTATATTTTGTAGGCCCTTCTAATTAATTTTGGGGCAATTTTATTTTCTTTCACTTAGGGATTGTATTCTGTCCCGATTTTTATTTTTAATTTTATTCAGCTTTTCTTTTCATTTGGGGGATTGTATTTGTCCCAATTTCTCTTTTGTAAATGGCATGGTTTTGTGTGTTTACAGCTTTATTTACTGCTTTATTTATCGCTTTATTTACAGCTTTCCTTTTACCGCTTTCTCGATACTTGTAGTGCGCCTTAAATAAATTGCATTAATCATGTGAGATGAGAGATAGAATTTTATAATATAAAAATTCATTTATAATTAACCAAGATATAAATAAGAGTGAAGTTCCGAACTACTCTCTGGTTTAGACCAATAGAGGTTAGATCTTTCCCAATTTCCCGTAAATTGGGTGGTGACTCCAAGATACCTCAAAGGTACCTAAAGGTTTCATGAGGCTAGATGAACTTTCCCAATGTTCTATTGGGTGGGGATTCCAAACTGTTTCATGCTACCCAAGATCAAAAGACGTAAACCAATCCCTCGAGCCCTAAAAGCGGACTCGATGAGGGCCTTACGGGTTCTGCCGTGCGTCACAGGAACCAAGAAATATGGACAACCACTCACAGCGATCATTGACAAGCACACAATATGCACATATATAGAAAGAAATAGGTTCCAACAACATGATTCGTGTGTTTTATAACATAACATATGCATAGGTTTAAATTCATAATCATATTCTCATTCCAATCGTAACATATCAAAGCATGTAAATCATGGTCGGTTACATTTCATGTCACAATACACTTTTAAAAATAACCTATTTTTCCTACAAAAATGGATAACGGGAAGTATAGTAGGTACGTAGGTACAAATACTCGTAGGTATATGGTCATAGTGCGGTACGGTAGGTACCCGAAGATACAATATATATGGAGATATATCAACCTCAAAATAAAGACACCATTGGTGTCAATGGTAGGCCGTAGTAAACGGTAGTCCCTATAGGCATGCCTATTTATCCACTACCTGGCCATAATAGGCTTTGGTCATATACATAGATATACATAGCAGTGTTCATATCATCAATGTGCATATATTCATATCATACCATTTAATAATATCACAACACCAGTAATAGCATACATATGCTTAACATGTCAATAATTAGTTACAATAAATTTATATTGCTCATAAATAATTAATATGACATGCCAAGTCATTTTTAGTTATATTCGGTAAGTACAACTTAAATATACCTAAGATCTTTATTAATTTGTTATTACTCAAAATCCTATTCAAGTATATTTTCAAGTAGCAACCATACAAATATTCATTACATAACCCTAGATGTGTGTAAACACGAGGTCCCGAGGCAGTCCAAATCAGAGCTGCCCAATGAGGATACTTATGCCTGTTTCACAAGTGAAGAGTTGAAGTTGTGACTTTCTACCTTGAATTTCACAAATGTCAGATTCATTTATAGTTAAAAATCCTTTTGTTTTATTATTGATTGGAAAAATAGGGATTTTCTATCAAAATTATGAATTTTGGGTGCAGACAGCCATCCCTCGCGAGCGATGCCCGTCGCTATAGTGAGGGATGCCTATTATTTCCTCTAGCACCCGTCAGCAAATTAGAAGATGATGCCCTTCCCTTTAGCAAGAGACAACCATTGCTCGTGTGAAAGATGTCCATCTGAGCGTGCCTCGGAAGGGACGGCCTGCCAAATGATCGACGCCCTTCTGTCACTCGGCGGGATGCCCCCACCCCGAAAGACGGGGTGTCAATGGGTAGAGCAGGAAATTGATTTTCCTGGTGAGTGATGCCTGTCAATCATGATCTGGTATCGATTTCCCAAGGATCAGATTTTCTGTAGTTGTTGAAGGACTTTGAGGGATTTTTTATCACAAAAGACTGATTTTTCTACTAAAAAATCTAGATTCTCAAGGGTTTGAAGCCTATAAATTGAGAAAGTATGGGAGAAATGAAGGAGGGGTTTTTTTAGGAAATCAAGTTTTCTTTTCTTTGTTCACTTTTTCTTTCAAATCCATTTTTTTAAACATCAAGGAGTTCAATTGAGGAAGAGAAATTAATTCTCTTTCCTTGGTTTACTCAAATTTTCCTTTTATTAGAAATCTTAGAGAAAGAAGAGACAAAGTGATCTTCTCCCTAATTTCTTAATCCAATTACATGAAATTCAAGGTAAGAACTTACGGTTTCATCACTCTCTAGATATTCAAGTTCTGAGGGTAAACATTCTGGATTATAATTGTCCTTAATCATGCTTTAATTTCAAAAAATATGATGTGATAAGCATATTTTGATGAAATATGAATTTGGTTAATTTGTGTTATAATGTTGATAAACCTTTGTTATGGATGAATTTTGACATTATTCGGGTGTTTTGAGATGACAAATATATAAAGAATGTGAAATTGAAGATTTGAATATGCATTTATGGAGTTTCCCTCTCGTTCTTGAATTCTGTTGATGATCGACAGGGATAAACCCCCACCAATGGTCATCACTCAAGTGAGAGACGAGCGATCGGGGAGACCTCTTTCCTCCCATCGGTCACCTTTCAGACGTCCATCATTCGGTCTTTCCTGCTCGTCCTTGACTCCTTTTTTATGCTTTGCTCCTTCTTTTCTTCAGAATTTCTTTTATTTTATCATGCTATATACTATCTGTACAATTGATATTTCTTTATTTTTTTTGCTTCCTTATCCTTCAACAGTTTATATTCAATTTGTTTTTTTGTTCAACATTGTTAATGTGTTTTCTTATGATGGGTCTTTGTGAGCTTATTTTGGCCAAAGGTCATAAAAGGAAAGCAAAAATGGGCAATAAGAACATGACCTTCCGGTTCATTTTTTTTTACTCTTGGTTTAGCTGTAAATTAGTGTATTTTATTTTGCTTTATTATTTAAGCCTAAATGATTGATGTCTATAATTTTATAGATTACATGAGTTGAATGAATAAAGAAATGGAAGCTCAACTACAAAATTCGCTTATAACTTTTACCACGGTATGAATAAGAGCGAAGTTTCAAACTTTCTCTGGTCTTAGGCTTCATGAGGTTAGATGACCGTTTCAATGTTCTATTGGAAGGTGTAGACAACGGGTCCTGAGTCAGTTCAGATCAGAGTTACCCAATGAAAATATCAGTACTCATTTTCGGGCAAACAGACGAATGTTATAGATTTTTTCCCTTTGAATTCACAAGGACTAATGATTTCTAGCGACGAGAGGTCTCCGTGAATCGAAAGGAGTGTTTTGGTTGAAAATCTAGTGTTGGGGTTGACCAACGGGAATCTCGTCCATCAAAGGTGACTTATCGCTCGCTCCGAGAGAAGGCTATCTCTCGCGCAAAGCGTCGCTGTAACAGCCCGATTATTACCCTAGGAGTAAATTGGTTTAATTGTGGTAATTGGGTAAAATTTAACTTGAGATTGATAAAATCTGGACTTAAATGTTTGTTAATCAAGCACTTGATTGCATAAATAAAATAAGTTCTACTGACCAATATGTAATAGAGCATGATTAAGAGTAAATGGGTTTGATTAGCATTAATGTGGGTTAATTAAGTCTTAAGAAAGTCATATTTTAATTAGTGGGAGTGGTTTTTAGTGGGATCCATGTGTCCATTTATGCCTTTACCACCTAGGCTTGTTGCATGCAGCATTTGTGCATGGAGAAGAGCGAAATTCCTTGAGTGGCTTCTTGTGGGTTAGCTGCCTCTTCTCTCTCCATTCCTTCTTTCTCTTCCTCTTTATTCTCTCTTCTACGTTTTCTCTTCGTCTTCTTTCTCTCCTTCTTCATTTTTTCTTCTTCCTTAGTCCATCAAGTATAATTTCTACTGTATTTTAAGTCTAGAGGTGTTTGCATGTGTGATACATCGTCTTAGCAAGGTAAGTGATTTACTCAACTTGGTTCTTCTTCTACTCTTTCTTGTTTTGTATTTTCGATGAATGTGGTTTTGATTTCTTGTATCCAATTTTGGAAATTAGATCATGGTTGTAGTGGTAGAACCAAGGAAAGATAAAAGTAAAGCTAAGGTTGGTGAGACAAGTGCAAAGTGAGCTTTAAGGAGCAAAGGATTTTAAGGTTTGAGAAATATTATTTGTGTGTTATTTTAATAATCATGAGTTTAAGATTGTTTGACTGAATGTGTAACTGAAATGAAAAGGAGCTAAACTTGTATGTGTTGATGTAATAAATGGATATAGTGAGTTGATTATCCATGCTGCCCTATTTTGAATATTTAAGATTAGAGCTATGCATATGTTGTGTAAATGGTGTTTATTGAAATATGGTAAATTTTTGAGAGACTTATGGGTGTGTTAGGTAGGAATGTGTGTTGGGTAGGAAGCCTTGTGCGAATCAACAGTTGCTACCACCATTTCACCCACCGAGTTACTAGATATGGTAAAAGGGGGTATGGAGAAAACTTGGTCTACACTGATGCCGACCTACCAAATGAGGGTAGCAATCACAATCGCCCCCTGTATATCAGAGCCCAAATTAATTGCAAACACACAGCCCGTGTCATGGTGGATGATGGGTCTTCTAATAATGTATGTCCAATCGTGGCACTACCTGCTTTCGGGATAAATGAGAGCATGTTGAACATATCTGACCTGACCATCACTGCCTATGATAATTCAAGGAGACAAGCCGCTGAGACTTTCAAGGCATAGGTGAAAACTGGGCCAGTTAAGACTGAAGCTGAATTTGTTATCCTGCCTAACTTTGTTGTGTTGCTAGGGAGGCCATAGTTTCATAAGTTGGGAGGGGTTCCATCTACCCTCCACCAGATAATCAAAATCCCCTATGAGGGTCAAGTTGTGACGATTAAGGCAGCCAGTGATAATCAAGTATCGGTTCTAGGGATTTCTAACTGGCCATTTAGCAAATTCCATATGGCCATAATGCATGAAGAGGTTGGTTCAGTAGAGCGCCCTCAGGTTGTTAATATGATGAAAAAAATGAAATTTCTCCCAGGAGCCGATTTAAGCAAGAACTCATAAGGGCCTCAGGCACCCATCACTATAAGGGGGCAGAAAGATAGAAGGGGGTTACGTTATGAGGTTGAAGTTGGAAAATGCAAGCCTAAGGAGAAGCCCACGGAGATCCCTCATATTTTGGAGAGCTTAGTGCTAGCTGCATCATTATATGCTTGTTGGGGAGAGGTCGAGCCGCAATGGATTGATGATAAGATCACCCCAGGATTTGAGATCTTCAATGATGTCTTTGATTGGTCTAATGGAACAGTCAAGTTTGTAGAGGGTTTCTGGGATGAGGAGATTCTCAGCCAAAGTTTCACGTGGGATCGAGAAGTCCCTGAAGAAGTTATCACTGGCAGCTTATTGGCCAGTCAGGTGAAGGGCAAGGAAAAGGTAGAGTTTGAGGTAACAATGCCATATTTTTCAGAGCTGAAGATCGCAGACAATTAAGACGGTGGACCGTCGGCTTTGGCACCAGCATCAACAAAAGACGTTAATGAGAACTTTTCAGATGTACTCTTCATTCCTGAACTATTTGACAATGATGTTTGTAATTTTGAGTATTTTAATAAGATGAACAACTTTGCTTACTTGTGTGATGTTTCTCATGATTTCATTAAGCATGGTCACGAATATGAATCATTCATATTTGACATTAACTCAACTAATACTACCTCGTTTAATCTCAAAACTTTGGAAAACCAAAAGGAAATCTTGATAGTATCCAATGTAACTCCTGAAGAGAGGAAAAATTTTGAGAGAATATTAAAAAAATATGAAAAAGTCTTTGCCTGGACCTATGAAGACATGCCTAGAATTGACCGAGAAGTTGCCGAACACGCCATTCCAACCTATCCAGAATACAAGCCAGTCAAACAGAAGTTCAGAAGGCTCATACCAGAATGGGCAGAGAAGGTAAAACAGGAGGTGCACAAACAGATTGAGGCTAAGTTCTTGGTGGAGGTTCAATACCCAACAAGGTTAGCTAATGTTGTCCCCATAGCCAAAAAGGATGGGAAGGTTCGAATGTGTGTTGACTACCGAGACCTGAACAAAGCTTGCTCGAAGGATGACTTTCCTTTGCCTCACATAGATGTTCTAGTGCATAGCACTGCCGCCTGCAGTATGTATAGTTTTGTGGATGGATACGCTGGGTACAATTAGATCCTCAATAAGATAATAGATCGGATTAAGACATCTTTCATCACAGAATGGGTATGATGACCTATCAATGAATGGCCCCCAAAATTCTCGATGACCTAATCCATAAAGAGGTAAAGGTGTATGTTGACTGTAACACCCCCATCGCCGCCCCCGTTGGAAGGACGCCGACGGACGTGCTACCCGACGCTCACTTATACAGATAAGCATAAGCACAATGCGGAAGTATACAAACATACATAACACACATACGAAAATACGGGTTAATTAAAACTTACCTTGACTTGCGGTCGCAGACTGATCATGCAATAACTCACATATGCGCAGGCACTAAGCAGAAGCATGCACAGAAGCATAAATACGACCATTCAACAGAAGCATAAGCGAACTAAATAAAATAACGGAATAACTTAACATAGAGACATACTAACTATTACATTCCCAAAAGAAAACTCAAGATAAATACATAATTAATTACATAAACAATACTACAGAAATACAAAAGCTGAGATACAGAAGATGAACAAAATCCAGAACTTCTAACTCCTACGTGGCCAACCCTGCAGAAGCGCGACTCGAACAGAACCCACCTGCCACCTGCACGGAAAGGAAATCCGTGCTAAGCGATAAACGCTTAGTGGGGAGAACACACAAGAGTATGGACGGCCATTCACAATGGTCGCCAAGGCAAAATACATTCAAATGGCAATTGCGGATATTCAAAACACATATCTAAACAGACTTGCATAATAAAGGCATTCATTCGAAAACTCACACACATAATCATATACATATATCAGGAATGGGCCAAAACAGTCAAAACACAAAACACGACACCAGTGTTATCATGCTGAGCCACATACCCAAGAAAACATCCAAAACACCACACTTCTGCTGCACAACTCTAATACATAGCATATCATGCTGTAAACACTCCCATAACGGAGACTGAAGGCATAATCACATCACTTCACATTCATATCAAAACCGTGCAGAAAGTACGATTACATCTTATATACTTACCCTCACAACCGATCTGATTCACATGCTTGTACACAATAAAACCATGCTTAACTCATATACATAAATACATCGATCGAATCATTTCAAAGCATTCAGAAACTAATAACAAATCACATACCAAGTACGGATAATCATGTTAACTGAAAAGTCATGTTTACTAAATACAGATTTACCTTCTGAAGCCCGTAGTCATATTCATATACATATAAACTGATTCTTGCTCATTCAGATATCACATTCTGATGGCTATTTCAAAACAGAATAAACAAACCATCAAAATACCTGCTGACTCATAATAGTGGATAACGAGTACTGAGGGGGAGACCTCATGAGGGAACATATAGCCCGATCTCTGACCGGGTAAACCTCAGAGGGAACATATAATATAATGTACCATACAGGTACAAGTCGAAAAGCAACATCATCTTTTTTCCACATTCCAAAAACATTTCATATCAAAGGGTTCGCAAGGAACCAGCCAGGGACCTGATCAGGGTCCAAATCGTTCAAAGGGCGCTGCAGCTACAAAGACTCTATTAGGCATGCCTAACTATCCACAAGACTGACTCTTGCAGGTCATGCATCATTCAAATCATGTGTCACATCAGACAATATATAAACATCATCATACTATTCATTTTACAAAGCATATGATATAGTTTCATCAACATACTTTAGCACTATTCAAGGTTCTAAGATTTATCAGAGTCAAATATGGAAATATTATCATGCCAATCGTTAACTTAACACTCAAACATTGCTTTTAACAATTAAACACTTTTTACAAAAACAGGGTAGGTCACGGTCACAACCAGGTTGGTTGTCACCGTGACATACCAAAACTTTCGGCAGAAAGCACTCTTGGGGTACCTCACGGTGGTAACCCATTAGGTTGTCACCGTGACATACCATGAACCCAAAACAGAATGCAAATATACGGTAGGTCACGGTGGTAACCACATTCATTGCCACCGTGACATACCAAACCCTCAAAACAGAATGCCAATCTGGGGTAGGTCACGGTGGTAACCACATTCATTGCCACCGTGACATACCAAAACCTCAAAACAGAATGCAAATCTTCACATTTAATCATATCATTCATACAAACTATTTATACATTTACATAAACACTTACTTACCCGGTTTGCCGCATTACAGGTCTCTGTTTAAAAAGGGAAATTCATAATCTAAAAGCATTAAATCACCTTAATCATTATCATATTATATAGACACTCAAACATTCATATGAACCGTTATAGTATCATAAATACCTTGCATTTTAACACATTCTAATAACACTTATTACCAATGCATGCATCATATAACATTGTTAGGTAATTACTTAAATCACGTATTCATTACCCATATCCCTTATATGCATTTTCCATTAAACAAACTCAATTCAGGATTATGCATGTTTGTTCATATCATACAGGATCAATACCACGAGCATATCCTGTTCGATAATTAAAAGCATATATATATACATTTAATTTCATTATTAACTCTTATGCTATAGCTTTAATCACTTACAATTTAGATTAATGACCACCCACATACTCATTTCCTAAGGTTAGAAATGAGTTAGACGTGCTATAGGAACTTACCATGAAGTTCGGGTACGTTTCGGGAAGAAAAACACTCAAATTATGCATATTAGGGGGTGGTCACGGTGGTAACCAATTGGTTGTCACCGTGAGGTCCAAAAATGAGCATTCTGTCCTGAATTTTCATAGGTCACGGTGGTAACCATTTTGGTTGCCACCGTGACATACCAAAATATTGCAAAACAGAAGCAAAATTCCGGGTCTGGTTCACTCCACAATTTTGTACAACCTATATCAAAGTCTAGAACTCATTTTTAGCCAAAACTTCCTTCTTAACAAATGTTCTATAGGATGTTAAACAAATTACAGGTCAATTGGACATCTATAGATTCAGATATGATCTAAACAACCCACAGTGCTTCTCTAAACCCGTCAAAAGAAGATAGGTCTACTTCTTGACCATTTTTCGGACACTTAGAGTTACAATGAGCTCAAACCTATTTCTAACACATATGTAGAAATATATCTTAGCTTTCCAATGGAACTGGTTTCATACCATTTGGAGTTCTAAAACTCCAGATATAGCCTAATAACTAAAGAAGGGTCAAGTGTAACCTAACACAGTCCTCACCAAAATCCTATTCACATGCACTTTTATCAAATTAAAACCAACACTCACTACTATCATCAAAGATCATCATCAACACATTCAAATTACTTAAACAACTCTTGAATATAATCAAAATCATACATAAATAAAAAGTTCCCAAACCTCAAAGAAGCACAACCAACACTCTTTATGCTCAGTCCTCCATCTTTCCTTTCCTCTAATTAGACTTCTTCATAGCATCAATCCCTTGCACAAACACAAATCATGGATTCACTTAACCCAAACCTCAGTTCATCCAAACCAAAAGAAAACAGGGAAGAAGAAAGAGATAACATCCAAAATCAAAAACCCATATACATACCTTTAATCTTGCCCCTTATACTCCATCATAACACCCTTTAAACATGCACAAGCCCAAACGAAAGAGGAGCAAGGAAGAAGAGAGCAGAAAGTGGGGAAAGGTGAGAAGAGGAGAGAGAACAGGAAGGAGAGGAGGGCCAAACGTGATTCTGCCCCTTTCCCATTCTTCATTTCCTTTTTCTCTATCTCATTTAGTGCACACACCAACCATACCACTTGTCACCATCCTAAAGGTCCACTTGTCATAATCCTATTAAATCCAAGATACATCTTTGACTAATTCCAACCTTGGCACCATACTCACTCCACATACAAACATTTCTTGAATAAAAATCTTCAAGGTACCACACTTGAGTCACACCAAATCATTTCCTAAAACCCACTTATACCCTACTTCCATACACAACAAGCACACTATAATAATTCCTTCACTTAGCTTATTTAATTAATTCCTTTGCAAATAAATCCTTATTATCCATATTATTCATGTACAAATTACCGAATTACCCTCACTCATTCCGACCGAGCAAGCATATTCCGACTAGGCCCAGTTCGGGGTGTGACATTGACGATATGATGATCAAGTCAGTTACTCAAGAGGGCCATTTTGAGTCTTTAGAGAAGTTCTTTCAGAGGATCGACAAGTACAATATTCGCCTCAACCCCAAGAAGTGTATATTCGGGGTCATCTCAGGTAAACTATTGGGCTATGTGATAACTCAAAAGGGAATCGAGGTGGATCCCGACAAGGCCAAAGCTATTAGAGAAATGCCAACACCTTGAAAGGAAAAAGAGGTCAGGAGTTTTCTAGGCAAACTGCAATATATCAGCAGGTTCATCTCCAAGCTCGCTTCAATGTGCGAACCAATCTTTAAGCTTCTTAGGAAGAATCAACCAGTTCAGTGGAACGACAGTTGTCAGAAAGCTTTTGACACCATCAAGGAATATCTTCTAAACCCTCCAGACTCCAACTGCACAGCCGGTTAAACTATTAATCCTTTACCTAGCAATAGAGGAAAATTCTATAGGTGCCATAATGGCCCAAGAGGATGAATTCGGGGTTGAATTTGCAGTTTACTACCTCAGTAAGAAATTCCTTCCTTATGAAGCCAAGTATATTGAGGTGGAATAGATCTGTTTAGTCATAATCTGGGCTTCAAAAAAGCTAAGACAATACTTCCATTCTTATAAGGTGCAAGCAGTGGCCGAATAAAACCCCCTTCGATATCTTCAGGAAATACCCTCCTTGCTAGGAAAAATGGGGAGATGGCTGATATTGCTACAAGAATTTGATGTGGAATACATCACTAGAAAGACCATCAAGGGCCAGGCAGTGGCAGAATTTCTAGCCGACCATCCGATCGAAGGTGACCAATTTGAATATGAATTCTCGGATGAAGATGTGGTAGCTATTACAGTACAAAAGTGGCAGATGTACTTTGATGGGGTAGTGAATAAAAAAGGAGCTAGAGTAGGAGTGATTTTAGTAACCCCGAAGGTGAGAAGCTTCCTTTAGCTAAGAAGCTGAGATATAAAGCCACCAACAATGAAGCTAAGTACGAGGCTTGCATTTTCGGGTTGGAAACGCTCTCAGCTGTGGGGGAAAAAGCAGCAGAGGTCTTTGGAGACTCTTCCTTAGTGGTCTATCAGGTCAGGGGTGAATGGTCCATCAAGGAAGAATGGCTATTACCATATGTGGAGTGCTTAAAGGAATAAAGTAGCCAATTTGAAGTCTGCACTTTTAGCTATGTGCCTCGAGATGAGAACCAATTAGCAGGTGCCCTGGCCACCCTTGTATCTATGTGGGATAACTGTAAGCACCGTGTCCCGAGGTAGTCCGGATCAGAGATTACCCGATGAAGAAATCGATGCCCGAGTCCGAATGAACGGTTGAGATTCGGAGATTTTGGCCCTCTAGATTCACGAGAAATATGTTTTCTGTATTCCCGACAAAGAGGAAAAGAGAATTGGGAGTTTTAGGGTAAAAAAAGAATGTTTACCTCCACAGGCGGCCAGCCCGTCTGTCATGAGCCTCGACGCCCGTCTATAGTACTCCGACGCCCGCCGATTAAATCTGATTTCCTAGTGGGAAATGGATTTGACCGACGCCCGTCTGTGGCTTCAGACGTCCGTCGGTTAAATCCTATTTCCAATAGGAAACAGGATTCAACCGACGCCCATCGCTATGGCTCAGACGGCTGTCGGTGGTTCAAAGCCTATAAAAACCTATTTTTCACCCGTTTAGGGGGTTGGCCAGTTGTTTTGCCGGCTAGTTGGACGATTTTGCATACGATTCTACCTAAAAACACATTTTCCAGCATTCCTTTTTATCTGAAGATTTCTCCATTTTATTTTTGGATTTTGTGAATCAAAATTAATTCGAAGGAGCTAAAACCGATTAGTTTCTAAGAATTTTGATTCCAACATTTGTGCATTTTGTGAAAATCAAGAAAGAAAAATCCAAACCCTTCTTTTCTTGATTTTTACCCATTTTTCGAGAAGCGTGCGGGACTCGAATCATCAAGAATCCAACCTAAAAGGTAAAATCCGAGGGTAAATATTTTGGACACATATTTCATTTAGTTCATTTTAATTATTTTATTATTTTTTTTGGATTTTTGTGTTGGAAAACTATTCTGTTTGAGGAAAATTTGGTTCTTACTATTTTTCTTGAAGAACAGTAGTGACCGACGGGTCATTAGGCCATCGACGGTCGTCGCTCGTTTGAGTGACGGCGCGTATGTGACGCATTACTGCCCATCGGTCACCCCGGGATATGCCCGTCTCTCAAATGAACAACGGTATGCAATCCGTCGGTCGCTTCCAGCGACGCCCGTCTGTTATTCATTAGAAGCCGTCCCTGGGATCTGTTTGCAATTCTCAAAACCTTTTTCTTCATCTTCTTTCTATTTTTTTATTTCTATTTCTTTCTAAATCGTTTCTCTTCTGTCTTTTATCAATAGTTTTATTCTTATTATTTTAGTTCAGAATTTTAACCCTTATTTTTGTTAATATTTATTAATGTTTGTTCTTTTTTATATTAACATTATTGATTATTTTCGTGAGATTATTTCTATGCCTTTGGGATAATTTAGAGCTTAAGAGGAGTTTTGCCACAGAAGATTCCATTTGGTTTACCTCTCTACCCTTTATTTATTTGTTATTTATTTATTTATCTATTTATTTGCTTATTTAATAATTTATTTATTCATTTTTATTGATTATTTTGTGCTCACAATGATTTGTTTTATTCCGCGCTAAATAAGAATGGATAAATATTTTATAGTAAATAAAATTGGGATTTTCTTTTTTAAATCAAGGATCCAACGTCCTAATTTCTATCCAATTAAAGCATCACAATAAAAAAATTAGTTTCTTTTATAATAAATACATGTGAGGACCAAAGTCCTCAAAATAAATGGATTCCCCATTTTATGTATGCATCGCACTTTTACAATGGGAGTTGTATTCCACTCCTAGTATTATTTTAATTTATTTTAGAATATTTATTTTTATTTTTGTTTTATTTATTTATTAACGCTTTTGACGTGAATAAGTGCGCTTTTAATTAAATTGCATCATGTGGAGAGAGAGCGAATTAATAAACTCAAAATCTAATCATAAAGTTAATCAAAGTAGAAATAGATGAGAAGTCCCGAACCCAGCTCTAGTCTTTGGGCTCAACGAGGCGAGAGGTCTTTCCGATCACTCATTGGAACCTCCAAGATACCTCTCGTGTCCTTTTCAAAGACTTAATCAATAAATCCTAGGCTCTAAGGGAGAGAGGTTCATCCTCCAAAACCCATTTTGGTTGGCCCAAAATGGATACATGCGCTGTCTTAGGCTCTCTGAGGCGAGAGAAACTTTCCTAATATTTTATTGGGTGGCGACTCCATGAAACCTCCTTGTTGCTCAAAATAGACACACTTGTAAATACCTGTACAAGTTGCTAACGGATCCTCAATTGCCCGATCGCCCTAAAGCGGGCGGTCAAAGGGACGGCACGCGGGGTCCGGCACGCATCACAGTTGCGACTCCACTGGGGACTCTGGTTTGAGACTTTGATTTGAAAATACCATTGATTAAGATTTATGATTAAATTTTAGTTTATAAATTTGCTTTCTTTCAAATTTACATTTACATCCCATTAGAGCCTTAGACTATGCTAGATTGGTCCTTTCTAAACCTCGGTGCATTTCCGAAGCACAACCCTATGTTCACTCAATATAGGGAAGTGTTAAGGATAATCACTAGCCCAAGCCTCATACCATTTGGTATATAAAATGGAGACCTAATTGGTTGTTACGCTCATGATGGGCTAGACCCGTTGGCAGGGACCATGCTTGGGTAGACCTAAAGTAACACCACCCTTGACCAAAACACACATAATGGCCGTAGATACTTCCCCTAGGTAATATGAACCGTAATACCTTGCCTACTGTATGGGTCCTTATGTATTGGGTGAGTCCAAATGTCTTGCTTGGTTACCTAGCCAAAGGCTTTCATGCCCCGGTAAGGCCACGTCGATATATTTGGATTACTTAAATATGTAATGACCATTTCCCATGCGCTTGTGCATTAGTTTAGGAGTGTTATGCTGCCAGTTTTTCGCCGCGCACCATGCTTGTCCATCGGGTTCCCTGTTGACCCATGGGCTAATCCTGCCTAGGGAAGAGACTATGACCATGTGTGCGGAAGTAATAAGGGTGGAAGGACTTATCTGCTTGTATGTGACTTGCGGGTGTTGCATATTGCGATCATGCATTTCATTTGCATTCATGCATCATTCTAACTCCTTGTTTCTACAACCATCATAGATCTTCCCAGGTGGACGAGAGGACCCGCGGGGCGATTGATCCGAACTTCTATATCTGAATCACCAGAAAGGGAGAGCTTCTTAGAGAATTGTCCAGAGACCAGTTGTACCGCATCAAAGATGGTTAACTCGCCAAGGGGAAATGATGCCACAAGGGCTTTGATTGCTAAAGAGGTTGGTAGAAGATTTGAGGAATTTGAGGGTCGGATGATGAATATGTTGGCCGCGTTACCCCAGCGTACTGCTCCATAAAACCCACTCCCTCCTCCCATGAGATAAAATGAGCAAGGGGAGGATAGAGAAGAAAGGCAGGAAGAGATCCGACCACCGCCGGTGGATTTGAGGTCAGTAGCATCGGGGGTTCAAAGGAGAAGACCGGTTCAGAGGTTAGAGGATGACGGCATGGATGAGGATTATGAAGAGAGTGTTGTGTCGAAAAAGGGGAAAGCGCCCCAGTCAAAAGGGACCATGTGGGAGAAAGTGGAAGAGAAGTTCGAGGCGATGGCTCGAATGTTGAGTAGGGGTCAAGGAATGAATCTTGAGGATAAGGAGCTGGAAGGAGAGGATCCGATCCCATACAATTTCAAAATGCCAGATGTTCCTAAATTCGATGGTACCTCCGACCGAACCGCCCATGTGAAGCAATACTCATTGATCATAATGGGGACCACCTTGACGAAGAGACAAAAGGTGGAATATCTTTGCTTAAATCTAACTGGTCTGGCTATAGATTGGTACCATGGTCTTGACTATAGAACCAAAGAAGACTGGGATTCGCTGACAGAAGAGTTCTTGAGGCAATATGATTATAATACGAGGATGGATGTGACCCTCAAAGATCTAGAATTGCTGCAGCAAAAGGTTGGAGAATCTTTCCATGAGTACTTGACTCGCTGGAGGAAAAGAGTGATGGAAATGAGAAGGGAGCCGGAGACTCAGGATCAGATTAGATTATT
This sequence comes from Excoecaria cochinchinensis, assembly GCA_947683425.1. Lineage (NCBI taxonomy): Eukaryota > Viridiplantae > Streptophyta > Magnoliopsida > Malpighiales > Euphorbiaceae > Excoecaria > Excoecaria cochinchinensis. Next base: position 6,484,085 of record CANTUQ010000033.1, on the reverse strand, counting down.
CATCAAGAACGCAAGCCCATACTTGAGAGAAGGGTTGAAAATGAAGGGATTAAAAGACTGGGAATCCTTGAAGGATATAGCCATTAAAGCGAAAGGAGAGTACCTGGCCCGAAGAGCGAACAGTGATAGCTATGCCAAGAAGGGGAACGGTAGCCAGGGGACAAGTAGGCCGATGGGCCCCAGTGGTAGCACCAGAAGAACGGTTGAGGTGTCTGCTGCTGACGCAACCACGAGACATTTTTCAAACTTGGGGAGATCCTTGTCATGGGTTCTGAGGAGACTAATGAAGGAAGAAAAATTGCAGCCATTGCCTCCTAGACCTGCCATGACACAAGGAATGCCGGGTCACAAGGAGAATGAGTACTGTGCTTACCATCAGCACACGGGTCATTTGACAGACAACTGTAGGGCTTTGAGGCATGCAATCCAAGACCTAATCGATACAAAGAAGATTATGGATCCTGAGAAGAGGGAAGGCTAGAAGAAAGCCGGATATAACAAGGTGCCCCCACCCGTGTTCATGATCGGATCCAGTTTACCGGAGGAGTTTGTCTTGAATGAATTATATGGCATCGATGTAAACACTGCTGTCACGAGCCTCTATGAGGTGAGTGAAAAAGGGATGCTCGCTCCAGTGATCGATTGCTAGTCCATTAGTGAGAGTGGAAGTGATGATGATGAAACTGCTGAGTTTCCTGACCCGTGGGGTTCAGAGGAGGAGGAAGCGGAAGAGCGCAAAGGAAAAATGAAGGTAGGAGTGGTGACCCGCAGTGGGAGAGTAATGCCGGAAGTGGCAGTGCCTCAAGAACCGGTGGAAGGTCATAAAGAGAAGGGAAAGGAGCCCGAAGGAGATCAGACAGTCAAACAGTTGCAGAAGACACCAGCCCAGATTTCCATCTGGGATTTATAGACAGTCCCCCTCTCATAGGCAACGACTGGTAGAGGCTCTATGCATGACGACTATAGCTACAATGATTTCGCCCACTGAGCTGCTGGAAGTGGTGAAAGGAGGTGTTGGAGAGAGTGTGGTGTTCACGAATGCTGATTTACCCGCAGAAGGCCGTAACCACAATCGCCCTTTGTACATTAGGTCTCAAATCAATCAGAAGCACACTTCTTGCGTGATGGTGGATGATGGATCGTCAATTAATGTATGCCCTCAAGTAGCCATGGCAGCCTTTGGAGTGACGGGGGACATGCTAGCCAAATCAGATTTGATGATCACAGCACATGACAATTCTCGTTGGTATGCTTCAGGGACTTTCAAGGCGTTGGTCAAGACGGGGCCAGTGGAGACTGAGGTAGAATTCGTAGTCTTGCCCATTCCTGCTAATTTTTCAGCATTGCTGGGGAGACCGTGGTTCCACAAGTTGGGAGGTGTTCCCTCTACTCTCAACCAAATGGTCAAGATACCACACGAAGGACAAGTGGTGACCATCAAGGCTGCAAGAGAGAATCAAGTGTTGATACTCGAGATAGCAAGGCAGCCTTTTAGTGGATTCCACGTGGCCATGATCAAGGAGGAAGGGATAATAGGAGGGAGCCCACAAGTGCTAGATTGGGTAAGAACTCCCAAGGGATGCCAGAGGCCATCGCCACTAAAGGTCAAAAGGATAGAAAGGGCCTGGGCTATAAAGGAGGAGTGCAGAGAGGAGTGAAGCCAGCAGAGGGACTTCCCCACCTTTGGGAATGTTTTGTGCCCGCAACAGCACTTTGCGCTTACACCGGGGAGGCCGAGCCTCAGTTAGTTGATGGGAGGATTGTGCCAGGTTTTAAGGTATTCAGTGATGTTTATGACTGGGACATCGGGATGATCAAGCCAGCTGATGACTTCTGGGATGAAGAAGTCTTGACCAATAGAGCTATCCGGGACAGGGAAGAGCCTGAGGAAGTGGTGACCGAAGCTATGCTGACCGCTCATGTCAAAGGGAAGGCAAAGATGGAAGAAGCTGCTCAAGAGGTCGATGAAGAGCCTCTGGTCAACCCTGATGATGCAGGACCGTCAGCTTTGGCAGATCCAGCGAGAGATAAGGAAGAGACCGGTTTAGATTGTATTTTCATTCCTAAACTTTTTAATGATGTAAATGACAATTATAATTTTATTAATGAAATGAATGATTTTGCATACTTGTCCGATGTTTCTGATAATTTCAACATGCATGATCATGATCACACCCCATCCATATTTGATATTGATTCTACTGATACTACCCCATTTAATCTTGGAACTTCGAAAAATTCGAAAGAAATCTTGATAGCATCAAACATAACTCCTGAGGAAAGAGAAAAATTTGAGAGAATAATTAAAAAATATGAAAAATTCTTTGCCTGGACCTATGAGGACATGCCAGGAATCGATCGGAACGTCGCGGAGCACGCCATTCCAACTTATCCACACCACAAGCCTGTGAAACAGAAGATAAGAAGACTCAGGCTAGAATGGGCAGATAAGGTGAAAGAAGAGATTCGGCAACAAATCGAAGCTAAGTTTCTGGTAGAAGTACAATACCCCACATGGTTAGCCAATGTAGTCCCTGAGAACGGAAAGGTGAGGGTATGCGTGGATTATCGAGATCTAAATAAGGCTTATCCAAAGGAGGATTTCCTGCTGCCCCATATTGATGTATTGATAGACAGTGCTGCCAATTGCGCAATGTATAGCTTTGGGGATGGTTATGCGGGCTACAACTAGATCCTCAATAAGATAATTGATCGGATCAAAATGGCTTTTATCACAGAATGGGGGACATATGCTTATAGAGTGATGCCTTTTGGTTTGAAGAACGCAGGGGCTACCTACCAGAGGATGGCAACAAAGATCTTGAGTGACTTGATCCATAAAGAGGTGGAAGTATACGTAGATGACATGATGGTCAAGTCAACCACCAGGGAGGGCCACTTTGAAGCATTAGAAAAGTTTTTTGCCCGAATAGATAAGTACAACCTGCGGCTAAATCCCAAAAAGTGTATCTTCGGAGTAACTTCAGGAAAGTTGTTAGGTCATGTGGTCAGCCAAAGAGGGATCGAGATCAACCCGGATAAGGTGAAAGCAATTTGGGAAATGCTAGTGCCGCAAAAGGAAAAGGACGTGAGAAGTTTCTTGGGCAAGTTACAATATGCCAGCCGATTCATTGCAAAGCTCACCTCGATATGCAAACCAATTTTCAAGCTGCTTAGAAAGAATCAGCCTGTGGTATGGAACGAGGACTGCCAGAAGGCCTTCGACAGCATCAGAGAGTATTTGCTGAACCCACCAGTATTGAGGCCGCCACAACCAGTCAAGCCGCTCATTTTGTATTTGGCAGTGGAAGATGGCTCTATAGGTGCCATGATGGCTTAGGAAGATGAATTCGGAGTGGAATTCGCAGTCTATTATCTCAGTAAGAAATTCCTCGCTTACGAGGTGAAATATGCAGAAGTAGAAAAGATCTGCCTCGCCGTGATTTAGATATCCAAGAAGCTGAGACACTATTTCCATTCATACAAAGTACAGGCAGTGGCAAAGCAGAACCCTCTGAGGTATTTGCAAGAACCGCCATCTTTGCTTGGGAAAATGGGAAGGTGGTTGTTGTTGCTATAGGAGTTCGATATCGAGTATGTCACTCGAAAGACTATCAAAGGGCGGGCAGTAGCCAAGTTTCTAGCCGATCATCCCATCCAGGGCGATTCACTTGAGTTCAATTTTTTGGATGAAAGCATAGCAGCAACTCTGTTCAAGGTTGGCAACTGCACTTTGACGGGGCTGTTAACAGTAAGGGGGCCGGAGTCAGAATCATCCTGACAACCCTAAATGACGAAAAACCCTTTGGCCAAAAAGTTGAGATACATGGCCACTAACAATGAAGCTGAGTATGAGGCGTGCACTTTCGGACTGGAAGCTTTAATTGCCCTGGGGGCAAAGGATGTAGAGGTATATAGAGATTCATCCTTAGTAATCAACTAGATTCAGGGAGAGTGGGCTATCAAGGAAGAGCGTTTAGTGTCGTACGTCGAATATATGAGGGAGCTATGTAGTCGGTTTGAGACTTGCACGTTCCATTTAGTGCCAAGGGATGAAAACCGGTTGGCAGATACGCTGGCAACCCTAGTGTTAATGTGGGACAATCCGGAAGGAGTAGCCATGAAACCAGTTCTAATCTCGAGTTCTGAGAGGCCTAGCTTTGAGGTCAAACCGATAATGGAAATAGAGATAGCGAACGGAAAGCCGTGGTATTTTGATATCATGAATTATTTGGAAAGCACGAAATTTCCGAAAGAAGCTACTGAAAAAGACCAAAGAATGATCCGCAAACTGTCCACTCAATTCATATGCATAAACGGAGCATTGTATAAGAGGCAGGCCGACGGTATTCAGCTTAGATGCCGGATGAAAGGGAGGCCCGGAAGGTGATGGAAGAAACTTATGCAGGTGTATGTGGAGCTCATATGAATGGTTTGACACTAGCGAAGAAAATCACGAGACAAGGATTTTACTAGCTCACAATGGATAATGATTGTACAAAGTATGTGAAGCAGTGCCAGCAGTATGCGGATTTGTGACACCTGCCTGTGTCAGAACTACATAGCTTAACGTCGCCTTGGCCATTTGCAGCCTGGGGAATAGATATTATTGGGGAGATCCATCCTACAGCATCTAATGGGCACAGATATATCATAGTCACCATCGACTACTTCACCAAATGGGTAGAGGCGGAGTCCTTTAAGAAGATTGATGCACGGGATATGGCAAAGTTCATTAAGAGGAATTTGATTTGCAGATATGGCCTCCCGCACCATGTAGTGTCTGATAACGGGGTCCAATTTATGGGAGAAACGAGGAAGCTGCTTGAGAAGTATGGGATTGAGCACCATAAGTCCTCTCCATACCGACCACAGGCTAACAGGGCAGTAGAGGCCGCTAATAAGAATGTCAAGAAGATTCTAGCCTAAATGGTCCAGACCTACAAAAATTGGGCAGAAAAGCTACCTTTCGCGCTGTGGGGTTACAGGACAACGGTTAGAACATCTACAGGTGCTACTCCATTTTCTCTAGTGTATGGGACGGAAGCAGTTCTGCTAGTGGAGGTAGAGCTTAAATCACTTAGGGTGGTCATGGAAGCCCAGATTCCTGAGGCTGAATGGGCACAGCAAAGGTTATAACATCTGAACCTGCTGGATGAGAGCAGATTGAAAGCCTACTACCACAACCAGATCTACCAGAAGAGACTCGCCTGGTCCTTTGGGAAGAAGGTTAAGAAGCATCCATTGAAGGAGGGTGACTTGGTATTCAAACAGATGAGACCTAGGGCACCGGATATCCGAGGGAAGTTCAGACCAACTTGGGAAGGGCCGTTCATCCTTAAGAAGCTGCTGTCTAAAAGAGCTGCAATTCTATCGGATAGCAATGGCAACGAATTTAAGGAACCGATCAATATAGACAGACTCAAAAGGTTTCACGGCTAAAGACTAAAAATAAAAAGAAGAGAATAAAATGCCCTGCGGGTCGAAAACCAAAAAAAAGCGGCTTTGCTAAAATTTGGCGCCTCGACAGGGTGAAAACCGAAAAAGGCATCCTGTGCAAAAGTTAGAGGCATCAGAGAAAATGTCCGATCGAGAAAACCCGAGAGGGCCAATTGGTAACAGGAGTTGATGTTATCAAGATTTGGTTTTATGAATTAATAGGGCGTATATAGTCGAGTTAATGTCAAAAATTGATCATGTATGCTGAAATTCTGTGGAAATGTACACAATTTTGTGAAATGAAACAAGAATTATTCTTTTCATTTCCGTCATTTTCTAGTTCTGTTTTGAAAAGGAACATAGTGCCCAAAGGGGTATACATGTGTAAGATAAGCTAGGTCCTACCACTACTCTCGCCGGCCAAATGTTTAAGTCCTTGCGTCCTATTGTCAGACGCCGGGCTGAGGACCCATCTCTTATATTCGCTGGTGGAGGCCACTGAATGAGCTCCGAATCGAGGTATGACAGTCTTAACCGGAAGTTGGCTCCATAGCTCATGATAGCGAGAAGCAAAAGCAGCAGAAAAAGCTCCTCCCCGAAAGGATAATGGGACCCTCACCACGTCTTGGGTCATCCCAAGCTGACGAGCACATCGAGCCGCAATGCAGAAGGTGGCCTGACGAAGCCCGCATAGAGGAACACACCCTGATGATCCGTCAACGATTGCATGAGACAGAGGGAGCTAGGCAGACATGAAACTAATGTCATCATCTGATAGCTCGCCAAATCTAGCGGTGCCTTCATCAGGAGTTGTGAAAGAATACAACCGTCGACGCGGGAGGAAGTGTCTTGGCGAGTATTCTGTGATGACTCGGGGAGGTGGCTCTGACAGCATCTTCAGTTTCTCCTACAACCATATCTAAAAAAAAAGAAGCCGCTAGAGTAAGTTGGGTTTACTTTAGGCAAAAATTAGGCATAGGGTTATGTGAAAATCCGAAAGGACGCATTTTTTGCTAAGAAAAGCTAGTGCGAAAATCCACAAGGGACGCACTACCTTTTAAAATAATGACGTGCCTGGAGTAATAAGGGGCTTCCGGTGAATGAGGTGGTGGATCCAGAGCGTACAGCGTCCAGGCCCAAAATGGTTTCGGCCAGAATAAGGGGAAAGGGGGATAATCCACGGTGAAAATCATCTAGAACCCCAAACAGGCGGAGGTCGCCAACCAAGTCCCCTGGAGCTACGGTCAAGAGACTCATCATACAGAATAAGAACACAATGCTTACCCGATATGTAGGGACATCAGAAAATCTGTCTAAAGCCTCGATCAATGGCTCCAACAGAAAAGTGGGACCCTGTGAGACCAGCCAAGCGGCCTCGGAAGGAGCTATGCCCAGAGATAGCGCTATATCCCGAATCTGAGTCAGACCATGGCGAGGGACGCAGGGCAGAGCATGGGGAGGATACCATGCTCCAGTGATAGCAGCGAACTCCTCAGGCAGGGGGCACAACTCTTGATAAGTAAACTTGAACACATGGAAGCAAGGATGCCAAAAATGGGTTGCAGATAGGAGTAAGTTGTGGTTTATTTTGGCTCTCCGTAAGTGTTTTAGCCCAGACAGAGTAGTAAGGACATTATTTTCCTAAGTGCGAGTGTCATCCAAAATGCGGTACATCTTATGGAAAGGAGGGGAAGTCATCCTTTAAAAGTCAAAGATGAAAGATAGAAAAGGGTCAAAATAAGTAAAAGGCACGAATCCCAAGGAAAATTGGTCAAATTTATAGGAACACTCCACAGACGGCCTGCCCGTGCCTCAGTGGCGGTGGCCTACCCATCGAAAGTCATCCACCTGGCAGATGCATGCATCATCATTGCATTTATCACGCGCATTAATTATGCATTAAATGAGGGAATTTTGAAAGACAGACGGGCAGCACATCTGTCGCTCCTGGAGGCGCCCAGCCCGTCGGTCACAAAAAGCTATATAAACAGGCAGAGACCGACGGACAGGTTGTTTTTGGCCTTTGTCTTTTTGCTTTCCTCCTTCAAAACCGTCCCTCATTACGGTTTTTCTCACTTTTCTTCATCTTTCCACATTTTTGTCTTGCATTTTCTCGTTCTTTACGCTACCGGGCACCCAGTGAAGTATATTTTCTCCGTTTTCATCATTTTTCTACCAATTACAGGTTAGTAGTTATTTTCTTTTTTTATTATTTATTTTCTTCTACTTATTTTCTTCTTCTTATCTTAATTTCAAGTAAAATAAATTTAATTTTTCATTTTTTGCTAAGAAGTGTTAGGATGGATATTGTGCCTTAATAATTAGCCTTAGGTACTGCTTAAATAATTAATTTTGGTATATATTTTTCCTCAATTACATTGCTAGACAGCTTTACATGAAAATTTTGTTGCCTTGAATTCTCATAAAGCATGCTTGCTTAGAAATGAGAAATGCTTACGCATATAATAGTTGTGAAACCAATAAATATTGTGCTGCTGTTGGGGCCTGAGGCCTGTGGTTTTCTTATTTTTCATGCAGGAAGTGGGGCCCACCCTTGCCGGGGTGCTGCCCAAATTTTTATTTTTATCTATATGATTGATTATTAGGGCCTAAGGCCTGTCGTTATTTTGTCTTTCCTAATGCAGGGGGTGGGCACACCCTTGCCGGAGTGCTGCCCAAATTTTTATTTTTATCTATATGATTGATTATTGGGGCCTGAGGCCTGTCGTTATTTTGTCTTTCCTAATGCAGGGGGTGGGCACATCCTTGTGGGGATGCTGCCCAATTTTTTTATTATTATTATTATTTCATTATTATGTTATTATTGTCTATTTTTATTTTTATTTTTTTTATTTTTCCCTTATTTCTTTTTCGGGTTAGACCCTCCTTGTCTGGAGGATACCCGATTTGCCTTATACCATAAATCGAGTCTATTTATGGCCGTTATGTTAATTTAATTGCATAACTTATTTCTTGTAGGATGCCTCCACGACGACGTGTCCCACAGGGCCAGCCTGAGCCGCAGGCTCCGGGTTGGATGGACGCCGAGGCTGCGCAGAGATACAGAGCACTGGTTCAGGTGGCGTTTCGAGCCAGTCGCTTCATTTCTAGGCCATTCCTAGAGGCCTTGGGGATGGCCAAGGAGATCGACATACAAATGAAGGGCACAGGCTGGACGGAGTTCTTGACACCGGCCTTCCAGACACATCCAGAGGCAGTGCGACAGGTCCTGGCCACATTGCACTACGAAGGGTACCAGAGATCCGACACCGAGCCTGGAGTGATACGGTTCTGGTTCGATGGTCAGCAGTTCAGCATCACGCGTCGGCGTTTTGCAGAGGCCATAAGACTCCCACGGGGCGTCGGAGTGATGGTGCCCCAGCGAGCAGTGAGACGCACCCATTGGGCGGCCATAGCCCTACCCAGAGTGCTGTATGACCATGATACAGCAAAGAGTACCGTGTTGGTTTCACAGGCGCTCCGGTACTTGCACAGAGTGCTCTCCAGCTCATACCTCGGACGGGCTGGTAACCCAGGGTCACTTAATGCAGCGGAGATCTGGAGCCTCTGGGCCATGGTGGCAGGCCCGCGTCTCAATATTAGCCATGAGATTTTGGCTAACATGGTCAGGGTTTCCAGGGGGACAGCCCCAGTGGTGATTATCGGCAGAGTTATTACCAGATTACTCTTGGGATTGGAAGTCGCCCCGGACAGACTTGGGGGTGCCTTGGATGATGGGATATACGTAGATGCACCAGCTGCTGTACAGATAGGGATGGTGTTGTAGCTAGCAGGACAGCCTGAGGCATTCAGACTCCTTACCATACACGACACTCGGCGAGCCTTTGCACTTCCTCCACTAGCACCAGCGCAGGAGCAGCCAGAGCAAGCACCGCCACAGCCATAAGAGCAGTAGCCCCTACACCTAGAGTATCCAGGGGAGCAGCCTCCCCAGCAGCAGGGCTATCAGGAGGAGCAGCCACAGCTATAGCCAGAGTAGGAGCAGCCCAGGATGCCATCGAACTTTGAGGTGGAGTTCACCCTGGATGACCTGTTTGGCACTCCTACAGCACCGAGGGTGCCGATCCCCACTCCTCCTCCAGCTACGAGAGTGCAGCGAGCCACACTCAGGCCATTAGAGAGGTTCCACCCCTACTCCAGAGGCGACTCGGGGGCATCTACCTCCACAGCTCTGCCACCAGAGCAGACTCCAGAGCCAGTTCAGCCTCAGCCATCACAGCCAGACATCTCCCAGCTCATGGTCTCCATGTTTGCAGTATTTGAGCACAGGCAAGACGAGAGGGAAGGGTCCTCCATGAGCAGTTTAGGGAGAGGGATAGACTCACTCAGGATAGGCTGGACCAACAGCAGGCCATTATTCAGAAGCAGGCGAGTATCATTGAGCGCATGCGCTAGGAGCAGGCCGGGCTTGTTGAGTATATGGTCCGAGAGCAGGCCAGGATTGTGGAGCGTATGAGTCAGGAGCAGGCTAGGCTCATAAAGCACATCATGCAGGAGCAGGAGGGTCCCAAAGAGCAGCTCAAGTAGGAGTTGAGGATGTCCCAGGACCAGATAGCTCAGAGGATCGACGTGACTCTTCAGATGATAGATAAGTCACTTGACTCTCTCAGGTCCAGAGTCCAGGGATTGGAGGAGATCGTTCCTCCCCTAGCTCAGTCCATGCAGGAGTTCAGGGGGCAGACAGAGCAGAGACTAGAGAGTATGAGGACCGATTCAGTTGAGCAGACTCGCCAGTTGAGCAGGGCCTTCAAGAAGCTAGGGAGGATGATCACAGACACCTTGGGCTTCATGACAGTATGTGTGCAGCCCTTCGTGGATGGGTATGCTCATGTACAGTTTCAGTCGCAGAGTTCTGAGAGACCACAGCCTCGATCCGTGCCAGTGGCAGTTCCTCCTAGGTTCCAGCCCATAGTTAGAGTATGGGACTCTCAGTGGCCCGACCCAGTAGATCCTTCTAGCCAGCCTTCTACTTCTGGAGCCGGACCTTCTGCATCTCAACCTCAGCCTCCACCTCAGCCTCAGCCTCAGCCAATCCATGTATCTGATGATGATGATGACCCCGAGGAGGAGCTCACGGATTATCCGCCATTGTAGTCATTCAGGGAGTTGGGATGGCATTTTTGTATTTTGTTTCTTTTTATATATACTATTTATTATCAGTGCACTTGTATATACATTATACAAAAATGGAGTTTTAGTGGAAAAAAAAACATTTACTTTTAGATTTACATATTTTTATTTCTTTTCTATCTTTATTCGCGATTTATTTGCATTAAGGATGGTTGTAAACTTTTTTGTTTATCTACTTTAAAACTATATGACCACAAGAAATGATGTGTAGAAAATAATGATAAATAATAAATGGTAATCCAAAATCATTTATGAACATACCAAGCAAGAATCACTTGCATATGAATTAACAAAAATTCTTTATATCGCACAGGAACTTGCTTAATATTGATCCAAACACAGACATCAATCACATTGGAGGATGGACATATCAAGCCTTATGTCCTCCAAAATCATACTCCAACGGGCATTCACTTTGCGGATCGGATGGGGATTAGCAAGGAAATGCCAACAAGCAGAGACTGTGGTCAGAGAGTACCACACCTCAAAATCCACAGTATAGTCAGAGAGCACTACACGTCTTGCAGATCGGATGGGGGTTAGCAAGGAATTTCTAACAAAATCGAGATTGCAGTCAGAGAGTGCTGCATCTCACAGTTCACGCGGCAGCCAGAGAGTGCTACCCACCTTGCAGATCGGACGGGGGTTAGCAGGTGAACTTCACAACCGGAGTTGCAGTTAGAGAACACTGCTCTCCACCTCGAGATAGTGGTTAGAGAACACCGCATCTCACAATCAAAGTTGTAGTTGGAGAACACTTCTCTTCACACCGGGATTGCAGTCAAAGAGCGCTGCATCTCACCTTCCCCGTGCAGGCCGAGACAAGGCTAGCGAAAGACCATGCAGACCGAGACGAGGTCAGTAGGGTACCAGCGATAGAATACATTACGGCGAAACTGCGGTTAGATAACACTGCATCTTGCAACTGGGATTGCAGTTAGAGAGTGCTGCATCTCACATCCCCTGTGTAGGCCGAGACGAGGCTAGTGGAAGGCCATGCAGACCGAGACGAGATCAGTAAGGCAACTGAAGTTGCAGTTAGAGAACACTGCTCTTCACAGCAAGGTTGTAGCTAGAGAATGCTACACCTTATCAACCCCTTGTAGGTTGAGACGAGATCAGCAGGGACATCCATCATTATCCGCTGAGCAGATCGAGACAAGGTTTACCCAGTAAGAAACACGGAAAGTAAGGATTGCTTCAGGTACGCTATTCTTCCTTCTATTTTCCTTTTTCTCTGAATTTTGGCTCATCTAGGCACTTACGCGCTAGTTTCCCCAAAATTGGGGGCAACTATAAGCACTGTGTCCCGAGGTAGTCCGGATCAGAGATTACCCGATGAAGAAATTGATGCCCGAGTCCGAATGAACGGTTGAGATTCAGAGATTTTGGCCCTCTAGATTCACGAGAAATATGTTTTCTGTATTCCCGACAAAGAGGAAAAGAGAATTGGGAGTTTTAGGGTAAAAAAAGAAAGTTTACCTCCACAGGCGGCCAGCCCGTCTGTCACGGAATGCCCGTCTCTCGATGGAGAGCCCCGACGCCCGTCTGTAGTACTCCGATGCCCATCGGTTAAATTCGATTTCCTAGTGGGAAATGGATTTGACCGACGCCCGTCTGTGGCTTCAAACGTCCGTTGGTTGAATCCTGTTTCCAATAGGAAACAGGATTCAACCAACGCCCGTCACTATAGCTCAGACGGCCGTTGGTGGTTCAAAGCCTATAAAAACCTATTTTTCACCCGTTTAGGGGATTGGCCAGTTGTTTTGCCGGCTAGTTGGATGATTTTGCATACGATTCTACCTAAAAGCACATTTTCCAGCATTCCTTTTTATTTGAAGATTTCTCCATTTTATTTTTGGATTTTGTGAATCAAAATTAATTCGAAGGAGCTAAAACCGATTAGTTTCTAAGAATTTTGATTCCAACATTTGTGCATTTTGTGAAAATCAAGAAAGAAAAATCCAAACCCTTATTTTCTTGATTTTTACCCATTTTTCGTGAAGCGTGCGAGACTCAAATCATCAAAAATCCAACCTAAAAGGTAAAATTCGAGGGTAAATATTCTGGACACATATTTCATTTAGTTCATTTTAATTATTTTGTTTTTTTTTGGGATTTTTGTGTTGAAAAACTATTCTGTTTGAGGAAAATTTGGCTATTACTGTTTTTCTTAAAGAACAATAGCGACCGACGGGTCATAAGGCCACCGACGTGCATCGCTCGTTTGAGCGACGGTGCATATATGACGCATTACTGCCCGTCCCCGGGATATGCCTGTCTCTCGGACGAACTACGGTATGCAATCCATCAGTCGCTTCCAGCAACACCGTCTGTCATTCGTTACAGGCCGTCCCTGGGATCTATTTGCAATACTCAAAACCTTTTTCTTCATCTTCTTTCTATTTTTTTTATTTCTATTTCTTTCTAAATCTTTTCTCTTCTGTCTTTTATCAATAGTTTTATTCTTATTATTTTAGTTCAGAATTTTAACCCTTATTTTCGTTAATATTTATTAATGTTTGTTCTTTTTTATATTAACATTATTGATTATTTTTGTGAGATTATTTCTATGCCTTTGGGATAATTTAGAGCTTAAGAGGAGTTTTGCCATAGAAGACTCCATTTGGTTTACCTCTCTACCCTTTATTTTATTTATTTGTTATTTATTTATTTATCTATTTATTTGCTTATTTAATAATTTATTTATTCATTTTTATTGATTATTTTTTGCTCACAATGAATTGTTTTATTCCGCGCTAAATAAGAATGGATAAATATTTTATAGTAAATAAAATTGGGATTTTCTTTTTTAACTCAAGGATCCAACGTCCTAATTTCCATCCAACAAAAGCATCACAACAAAAAAAATTAGTTTCTTTTATAATAAATACATGTGAGGACCAAAGTCCTCAAAATAAATGGATTCCCCGTTTTATGTATGCATTGGACTTTTACAATGGGAGTTGTATTCCGCTCCTAGTATTATTGTAATTTATTTTAGAATGTTTATTTTTATTTTTGTTTTATTTATTTATTAACGCTTTTGACGTGAATAAGTGCACTTTTAATTAAATTGCATCGTGTGGAGAGAGAGCGAATTAATAAACTCAAAATCTAATCGTAAAGTTAATCAAGGTAGAAATAGATGAGAAGTCTCGAACCCAGCTCTGGTCTTTGGGCTCAACGAGGCGAGAGGTCTTTTCGGTCACTCATTGGAACCTCCAAGATATCTCTCGTGTCCTTTTCAAAGACTTAATCAATAAATCCTAGTCTCCAAGGGAGAGAGGTTCAGCCTCCAAGACCCCTTTTGGTTGGCCCAAAATGGATACATGTGCTGTCTTAGGCTCTCTGAGGCGAGAGAAACTTTCCCAATATTTTATTGGGTGGCGACTCCATGAAACCTCCTTGTTGCCCAAAATAGACGCACTTGTAAATACTTGTACAAGTTGCCAACGGATCCTCAATTGCCCGATCGCCCTAAAGCGAGTGGTCAAAGGGGCAGTACGCGGGGTCCGACGCGCATCACAATAACCCAAAAGGAGTAGTCATGAAGTCTGTACTGGTCTTTAGTTCAGACAAGCCATACTTTATGACCGAGTGAATCATTGATGTTAAGGTTACTGATGGAAGGCTGTGGTATTACGATGTCCAGAATTATTTGGAAAAGTCAGTATTCCTAGAAGAAGCCACTGAAAAGGACCAAAGGATGATTCGTAAGCTATCCACTCAGTTTATCAGTGTAGATGGTGTGTTGTATAAGAGGCAAGCTGATGGCATACAGCTAAGATGCTTAGATGAGAAGGAGGCCAAGAAGGTTATGGAGGAGACCCATGCTGGGGTCTATGGAGCACATATGAATGGTCTAGCTTTGGTAAAGAAAATCATGCGCCAAGGGTTTTTCTGGCTGACAATGGATACAGATTGTTCTAACTATGTGAAGCAGTGCCAAGCGTGCCAACAGTATGCCAATCTGAAACACCTGCCGATTTTAGAGTTATGCAATTTTACATCTCCGTGGCCGTTCGCAGCTTGGGGGGTTGACATCATGGGAGAAATTCATCCAACAGCCTCTAACAGGCATAGATTTATCGTGGTCGCTATCGATTATTTCACAAAGTGGGTAGAGACGGAATCCTACAAAAAAATGGGAGCCCGAGAAATGGCCAAGTTCATCGAACGACATCTGATTTGTAAATATGGACTCCCACATCACATTGTGTCAGATAACGGAGTATAATTCCAGTCTAAAACCAAATAGATGCTCAAAAAGTATGCCATCCAGCACCACAAGTCCTCTCCCTATCGACCACAGCCTAATGGGGCGATCGAGGCAGCCAATAAGAATGTAAAGAGGATACTGGCTAAGATTGTACAGACCTATAAGGACTGGGCAGAAAAGCTACCTTTCGCACTATGGGGCTACAGAACCACTGTCAGAACTTCAACAAGAGCTACCCCCTTTTTTTTGGTTTACGGGACAGAAGCAGTTTTACCAGTTGAAACCGAGCTCCAATCATTGAGGGTGATATTGAAGACCAAGCTGCTAGAAGCAGAATGGGCACAGCAGCAGTTACTACAATTGAACTTACTAAATGAGGATAGGATGCGGGCCTATTACCACCATCAGATTTACCAGAAGAAATTAGCCCGATCATTTGGGAAGAAAGTCATAAAACACCCCTAAGACAAGAGGATTTAGTCTTCAAGTAAATGAGGCCATGGTTTTGGACTTTCGAGGTAAATTCAGAAGGATTTGGGAAGGACCTTTTGTTCTAAAGAAGATTTTGTCCAAAGGAGTTGCAATCCTAACAGACAGTGATGGAAACGAGTTCAAGGAACCGATCAATGTCGATAGATTGAAAAGGTTCAATGGCTAAAGGCTTGAAATCAAAAGAAGAGAATAAATGCCCCGTAGGTTGAAAATCGAAAAAGGCAGCCTTGCTAAAATTTAGTACCCTGCCAAGGTGAAAACCAAGAAGGCACCTTGGGCAAAAATTAAGGGCTGAGAGAAAATGGTCAATCACGAAAACCCGAGAGGGCTGATTAATAATAGGAGTTTTGATGCTTTCAGGATCCATCTCGAAATTAGATATGGTCTTGTATTTTGAGCCTAATGTTAAATAGTGATCATGTGTAATGAAATCACATGGAAACATATACATATATGCAATTATATGCTCAAAATAACTCACTTCGTATGATTAATGCCATTTAGTTCCTTTGTGAAAAGATAATACATTGTTTTCCATCGGATGCATGCAATTATCCATTATTGCTTTTGCCGGCGAGGGGCTTTAGCCGTCTTACCTTGAGGAACATAAAAAAAAAAGGCCGTTAGAGATGAAAACTGTAACTGGCTCTCTAAGCAAAAGTTAGGCCAAAGGGCAAAGTGAAAACCTGAGAATAGGCAGTCTGTCTTACAAAGAATAAAAAATAAATAAAAGTCGCTGAAGTGGGTTAGGTCCATTCCAGGCAAAAGTTAGGCAAAGGGTTATGTGAAAATCCCCAAAGTGGTGAATTTCTCGCAAAGAAAAGCTAGTATGAAAACCCACAAGGGGCGCACTACCTTCAAAATAATGACTTCTAATGCCTGGAGAGACAAGGCGGCATTACTTCTGATGATCTCACTTAGGACAAGATAATGCATAATTCAGGACATGAGTCAGATTTCGGGCCATATGTTCATTGATCAGGGGCCAAAGATGCACACCTGATGATTCACTCTGAGAAGGTTGTGAGTCAGAATGCCTAAGCCAAGGATCATCCCATTTAAGATCCTCCAAAATGAGATTGTGCCTCGATTCCTGGGCCACCCGGATGGATTCGTCGCTCGCATTTTGCATAAGTATGTGCACATTCACGCACATAATTTGCCTCTGGGTATTGATTTTAGCTTTGCAGGAGATATTAGGCAGTGAAGCTTACCTGGAAAAACACCCCAGGCATTCAGGGAGTATGCAAAAAAATGTATACAAATAAATAATTGTTTGAATTGTTTTTCTCTTTTCAGGATGCCTCCACAACGCGTTCCATCTAGAGAATCAGCAAATGCTCCACCTCCAGCATGGATGAATACTACATAGAGATGAAAGTTTGAAGCATTATGTTGTCCACAGTTTTTGTCCAGTAAATTTCTATCCCAAACATTCTTAGAGCAGATGGGCATGTGGGAGGAGGTCAGCATGTTGTCAGCAACTATAGGTTAGATGGATTTCCTTACACCAGCCTTTCTTACCTATCCAAAGGTTACTAGAGAGTTCTTGGCTATGCTCGAGTATGGGGGACTTTCAAGATCAGATACAGATCCTGAAGCTATATCATTTCGAATCCGAGACGTAGGGTATACAATGAGTCACCAGAATTTTGCACAAATTATGGGTCTTTCGATCGAGGAACATGTACAGGTACCAGACAGGGCTATTTTGGCACACCAATGGGAGATTATCATAGTACCAGGTCGTAATACAGCTAAGAGTACTCTATTAGCTTCACAGGTGTATAGATATATTCAGATGGTTTTGGCTAGCAGCCATTTGGGCAGAACTGGTAGTCCTAGCGCCATTAATACCACAGAGGTTTGGAGTCTATGGGCTACGGCAATGGGGACCCTACTCAATATTAGTCACAAGATTATGGCCGGTATGGTTAGACAAAGTTGGAGGACTACGGCACAGATATGCATAGGTGGGGTAGTCACCATGTTGCTACTGCACTTAGGACACAACCCCAGCACATTTGGCTCACCCGTGGACAAAGACATTTATGTTGAATGGGCCCTTGCCAAATCTATGGGCATGGTTGAGCAGTTGTCTGGGCAGGCAGGAGAGTATAGACTCTTTACTATGGCTGAAACTCGGCGAATGTACTGTTTACCTTCGCTCATAGCTGCGGCACCATCCGAAGATCAGTTTCAAGCCGAGGAGGAGCCTCCACAACCTTAGACAGATGAGGAGTACTATCATCCGCAGCCAAAGGGAGGAGAGCCTCACTCGCTGCCAGATGGTTTGAATGTGGACATCAATCTGGAAGATTTTGACATCGATCTGAGAGATCTTCTTCACACTCTATTATCACAGCCATTTCCTCCAGAAGATCGGATGCGCCCTCCTCCTCATCTGCACACTTGGGGGATGGGTCCTCAAACATCTAGCAGGTATCATCCCTATGGCCTTCCAGATTCTCTGGGGCATCTACTTCGATAGCTCCGCCACCACCACCTAAGCCTGGGATGGAGTAGAGCCAAACAGGTATGGAGGCCTTTATCCATACCATGCAGAGGGAGATTTTGGTAGCATTGGAAGTTAGATCCCAGCATTTTGATGAGAGGCTGATGGCTATGGAGCAACATATGGATGAGAAACTGATGGCTGTAAAGCAGCGCATGGATAAGATGCTGATAGCTATAGAGCAGCGTATGGATGAGAGAATGATGATCATGGAGCAGCGTTCTGATGAAAGGATGATCGCTATAGAATGACATATGGATGAGAGATTACGGGCTATAGATGGGAGACTGCAGTGCATGGAGCAAACTTGTGGAGGCGGCGCAGCAGCTCCAGGACAGACTTGAGGAGCCCATGAAGGACTCCTACACACCTATGAGCCTCGAAAGATCAAGCGATGCACACCAACTATGATCCTTTTGACCCATATTCAGGGAGATTTATGGTTGTTTTGATCTAATTTATGTACGAAAATGATATCTATATAGATAACCTTTATTGCACTTTGCATGTTTGGATAGCCTTTAACATGAAATGGATAAAAGGAATAAGAATATAAAAATAGTGAACCATAGATAATAAAATGACAAAGATGGAAATTATATGACGAACCATAAATTGGTAAAATTATAACAATTGAACCTTCACGGAAGATAAATAATCGAAATGATTATAATGATAAATTGATCTAATAAAAGTTTGTTTTATTCAGGAAACAACTGAGGTTATGCTCAGATGGGCACTTTTTGTGTTTTATAAGTCTTGAGTAGACTCGGCGCATCATCATCTGAGGATGACACTCGCACTTTGTAGTCTTGTCAGCGACTCGGTGCACTTAGAAGAGCACTTTTTGCATTTTGTAAGTCTGGAGCAGACTCGACGCATCGCCATTTGAGGATGGTACCCGCACTTTGTAATCTTGTCAGCGACTCGATGCAGCTCAGAAGAGCACTTTTCGCATTTTGTAAGTCTGGAGCAGAGTCGGCGCATCGCCATTTGAGGATGGCACCCGCACTTTGTAGTCTTGTCAGCGACTCGGTGCAACTCAGAAAAGCACTTTTTGCATTTTGTAAGTCTAAAGCAGACTCAGCGCATCACCATTTGAGGATGGCACCCGTACTTTGTAATCTTGTCAGCGATTCGGT
Source organism: Excoecaria cochinchinensis (assembly GCA_947683425.1). NCBI lineage: Eukaryota > Viridiplantae > Streptophyta > Magnoliopsida > Malpighiales > Euphorbiaceae > Excoecaria > Excoecaria cochinchinensis. The sequence goes on along the minus strand of CANTUQ010000033.1, from coordinate 6,465,124 downwards.
GCAATCACTTTATAGCCTAGATAACAGCTCGGTGATATTTAAGAACATCCGCACTTTGTAGTCTTGTCAGCAACTCGGTCCAACTCATAAGAGCACATTTTGCGTTTTGTAAGTCTAGAGCAGACTCGTCGCATCGCCATTTGTGGATGGCACCTACACCTTGTAAATTTGGACTAGGCTTGTAGTTCAGGAGAGACGATTTACTTTTCATGGCAACAGGAAGGTCGCCGTCTTAGCTACACGCTTCCTTCCTATTTTCTGAATTTTGGCTCATCTAGGCACCTGTGTGCTAGTTTCCCCAAAATTGGGGGCAACTGTAGACATCGGGTCCCGAGGCGGTCCAAGATTAGAATTACCCAATGATGAATATAAAGATCGATTTATAGGCAAGAAAGTATAAATTGATCATCTCCTTGTCAAATTCTTCTGTCTGTCTCAAAATACGTTTAAAATATTTATCTTTATTTTTATTTTTTATTTTTTATTTGTATCTTTATTTTTTATTTTTGTTTGTATTTTTTATTTTTATTTTTATTTTTTCTAGAAAAAAAAATTAAAAAAAATTGGAGGCGCGCATGCGAGTCCTGCGCGCGCTCGGCTCGCGCGTTCTCGCCGATTTCCCCCAAAATTCATTTTTTTGACATAATTTTAGATAAAAAATAATTTTTGCAGGGATTTAGTAAAAAATGAGCCAAAAATTTTGACTTTTGCAAATTTTCTTCAAACTTTATTTTTTGGTTAAAATATAATAATAAAAAAAATAAAATAAAAATAATAAAAAATGGAGGTTTGGGAACAAAATGGGGCAGTTTTTCCTTGAAAAAATGGATTGTTTTTAGTCAAATTTTGTGGGTGAAAAAGTAAAAAAAAATGAATGTTAAATTCTGAATTTTGGGATTTGTTTTGATTTTTTTTTTGTTTTTTTTTTAATTAGGAAGATTTTGTTTGAAAAAATAAAGGGAAATGAAGACTTTTTGTTTTTGGGTTGAAAAAAATGAGTTGGAAAAAAATAAAATGGGAGAATTCTTCATTTGTGTGGGGGGCTGATTTTTTTTTTTGCTAACGGATTTAGATTTTTGAAGAAAGAAAGAGAGATTGATTTTTTTTTCTAAGAGAATTTTTGAGAGAGAAAAATTGTGTTCTTAAAAAATATAAGTTATTTTCTTGAGAGATCAAAGAAATTTCCTTCTTAAAATTTCTTTCTTTTAGTTCTTAGATCAAAAAATTTTCTTCTTGGATTTTCTTCATTTATTTTACTAGATCTAAAAATTTTCTTCTTTGATTTTATTTTAATTTTTTTGAAATCTAAAAAATATTTGTTGAGTTTGGAAACTTGAAAAAGGAAAATTTAATTTTCTTAGCTTGAGTTTTCTCATCAAATTAAACAACAAATACAAAAAAAAAATTATTTTCAATTTTTGGTGTTCTTGAGTATTTTTTAGACAAAAACTTAAAATTTTCTTGAATATTTTTGAGTTTATTTCTTGAATCTTGACAAGTAGAATAGATTGAGACATCTTGCTTTCATATTACGTAACTCTTAGCGTAAAAATTCTTGGATCCATTTTTTTTATCTCATTTCATTTTATTTATGTTAGTTAATTTATTTTTTTTCTTGCTTTGATGAACATGTGTTTTTGAGTTGAGATTTATTTTTTAGCATGAGTTTTCAATTTTTGTTTTGTTTTTGGTATGAAAATGGATAAAAATATATGATTTTGGTGTGAGAAAAATCAGATTTATTATTGGACTTCCATTACATGTTATTTGCCTTTCTCTTGTTTATTTATTTAATTCCATTGGTTTATTATTGTCATTATTGTTATTAATGTTGTTATTGTATTATTATTATTATTATTATTATTATTGTTGTTGTTGTTGTTGTTGTTGTTGTTGTTGTTGTTGTTATTGTTATTGTTATTATTTTTTTATTGTTATTGTTGTTATTAGTATCATTATTGTTATTATTATTTTCATTATTGTCATTATATTTCGCATGGTATTATTTCATAATTTAGTTATTATTATTATTATCATCATACTTTGCATGATTTTTAATTATCGTTTTTTATATGTGATGTTCGTATATTAAATTAATGTATTTAATTTAACTTATTTTATATTCTATTGGTGTATTAATTTTATGCTACATTTCCTTTATTTTTATTTTTAATTTATTTTGAAATTATTGCTAATATTTTTATTGTTGTTTTTTATTTGGGCTAAAAATGTCGTGTTTATGTGTTTGAGCATTTTTCGTGAACAAACGGAGGGGTCGCGATGCGTAGGAATTTACATCACTCGGGTGAAACTTTTCCTATCTCTATTTATGTGATTGTATTTGTTTGTAAATAAAATATTTTTATTTTATACGCGTGTAAGATAAAAAAATCACAATAATATTTTTATAACTAAATTGGAATTTTATTAATAAAATTGGGACAAATGTCCCTCATTTTAGCCAAGAAATGAAAAATGTCACGAATAAAATGAAGACTTAAGTTTTTCAAAAATGGGATCACTCATCCCGGTTTTCAATTCCACAAAATAACTCTTCGACCCCTCTTTAAGTGAGTATGAAGGAACCAATGTTCCTAAATCAAATAAATATCCCGATTTATGTATGTCATTTTTTCATATTTGGCTTTGTTTATTTGTTTTAAATTTATGTTTATATTTTGTGGGCCCTTGTAATTAATTTTGGAGCAATTTTATTTTTTTTACTTGGGGATTATATTCTGTCTCAATTTTTATTTTTAATTTTATTCAGGTTTTCTTTTCATTTGGGAGATTGTATTTGTCCCAATTTCTCTTTTGTAAATGGCGTGGTTTTGTGTGTTTACCGCTTTATACTGCTTTATTTATCGCTTTATTTACAACTTTCCTTTTACCGCTTTCTCGATGCTTGAAGTGCGCCTTAAATAAATTGCATTAATCGTGTGAGATGAGAGATAGAATTTTATAATATAAAAATTCATTTATAATTAACCAAGATATAAATAAGAGTGAAGTTCCGAACTACTCTGTGGTTTAGACCAATAGAGGTTAGATCTTTCCCAATTTCCCACAAATTGGGTGGTGACTCTAAGATACCTCAAAGGTGCCTAAAGGTTTCATGAGGCTAGATGAACTTTCCTAATGTTCTATTGGGTGGGAATTCCAAAATGTTTCATGTTACCCAAGATCAAAAGACTCGAACCAATCTCTCGAGCCATAAAAGCGGACTCGATGAGGGCCTTATCGGTTCCAATGCGCGTCACAGGAACCAATAAATATGAACAACCACTCACAGCGATCATCGATAAGCACACAATATGCACATATATAGAAAGAAATAGGTTCACATAGCATGATTCGTGTATTTTATAACATAACATATGCATAGGTTTAGATTCATAATCATATTCTCATTCCAATCGTAATATATCAAAGCATGTAAATCATGGTCGGTTGCATTTCATGTCACAATACACTTTTATAAATAACCTATTTTTCCTACAGAAATGGATAACGAGAAGTATAGTAGGTACCCGTAGGTACAAATACCCGTAGGTATATGGTCATAGTGCGGCACGGTAGGTACCTGAAGGTACAATATATATGGAGATATATAAACCTCAAAATAAAGACACCATTTGTGTTAATAGTAGGCTGCAGTAAATGGTAGTCCCTATAAGCATGCCTATTTATCCACTACCCGGTCATAATAGGATTTGGTCATATACATAGATATAATACTAGTGTTTATATCATCAATGTGCATATATTCATATCATACCATTTAATAATGTCACAACACCAGTAATAGCTTACATATGCTTAACATGTCAATAATTATTTATAATAAATTTATATTGCTCATAAATAATTAATATAACATGCCAAGTCATTTTTAGTTATATTCGGTAAGTACAAGTTAAATATACCTAAGCTCTTCATTAATTTGTTATTGCTCAAAATCCTATTCAAGTATATTTTCAAGTAGCAACCATACATATATTCATTACATGACCTTAGATGTGTGTAAACACGAGGTCCCAAGGCAGTCCAGATCAGAGCTACCCGATGAGGATACTTATGCCTGTTTCACAAGTGAAGAGTTGAAGTTGTGACTTTCTACCTTGAATTTCACAAATGTCGAATTCATTTATAGTTAAAAATCCTTATGTTTTATTATTGATTGGAAAAATAGGGATTTTTTGATCAAAACTATGAATTTTGGGTGACAGACAACTATCCCTCGCGAGCGATACCCATCGCTATAATGAGGGATGCCTATCATTTCCTCCAGCATCCGTCAGCAAATTAGCAGATGATGCCCTTCCCTCAAGCAAGAGACAACCATCGCTCGTGTGAAAGATGTCCATCTGATCGTGCCTCGGAAGGGACGGCCTGCCAAACGACCGATGCCCTTCTGTCGCTCGGAAGGATGCCCCCTCCCCGAAAGATGGGGTGTCAATGGGTAGAGCATGAAATTGATTTTCCTGGTGAGTGATGCTTGTCGATCATGATCTGGTATCGATTTCCCAAATTTCCCTCCACAAAAATCTAGAATTTTGATTTTAGGCATCAAGGATCATATTTTTCTACTTAAAAATCCAGATTCTCAAGGGATTTTTATCTCAAAAGACTGATTTTTCTACTTAAAAATCCAGATTCTCAAGGGTTTGAAGCCTATAAATTGAGAAAGTATGGGAGAAATGAAGGAGGAGTTTTTTTGGGAAATCAAGATTTATTTTCTTTGTTCACTTTTTCTTTCAAAATCCATTTTTTTTAAACATTAAGCAGTTCAATTAAGGAAGAGAAATTAATTCTCTTTCCTTGGTTTACTCAAATTTTTGTTGTATTAGAAATCTTAGAGAAAGAAGAGACAAAGTGATCTTCTCCCTAATTTCTTAATTGGATTACATGAAATTCAAGGTAAGAACTTATGATTTCATCACTCTCTAGAGATCCGAGTTCTGAGGGTAAACATTATAGATTACAATTGTCCTTAATCATGCTTTAATTTCAAAAAATATGATGTGATATGCATATTTTGATGAAATATGAATTTTGTTAATTTGCGTTATTTTGTTGATAAACCTTTATTATGGATGAATTTTGACATTATTCGGGTGTTTTGAGATGAGAAATATGTGAAGAATGTGAAATTGAAGCTTTGAATATGCATCTATGGAGTTTCACTCTCGTTTTTGAATTCTGTTGATGACCGACAGGGAGAAACCCCCACCAATGGTCATCACTCAAGCGAGAGATGAGCGATCGGGGAGACCTCTTTCCTCCCATCGGTCACCTTTCAGATGTCCATCATTCGGTCTTTCCTGCCCATCCCTAACTCCTTTTTTATGCTTTGCTCCTTCTTTTCTTCAGATTTTCTTTTGTTTCATCATGCTATATACTCTTTGTACAATTGATATTTCTTTATTCTTTTTGCTTTCTTATCTTTCAGCATTTTATATTCAATTTGTTTTTCGACATTGTTAATGTGTTTTCTTATGATGGGTCTTTGTGAGCTTATTTTGGCCAAAGGTCATAAAAGGAAAGCAAAAATGGGCAATATGGACATGACCTTCCGATTCATTTTTTTTTTCTCTTGGTTTGGCTGTAAATTAATGTATTTTATTTTGCTTTATTATTTAAGCCTAAATGATTGATGTCTGCAATTTTATAGATTGTATGAGTTGAATGAATAAAGAAATGGAAGCTCAACTAAAAAACTTGCTTATAACTTTTACCAAGGTATGAATAAGAGCGAAGTTTCAAACTCTCTCTGGTCTTAGGCTTCATGAGGTTAGATGACCCTTTCAATATTTTATTAGAAGGTGTAGACACTGGTCCTAAGTCAGTCCAGATCAGAGTTACCCAATGAAGATATCAGTACTCGTTTTCGGGCAAACGGACAAAAGTTATAGATTTTTTCCCTTTGAATTCACAAGGACTAATGATTTTCTACAATAAGAGGTCTCCGTGCATCGAAAGGAGTGTTTTCGTTGAAAATCTAGTGTTGGGGTTAACCGACGGGAATCCCATCCGTCAAGGGTGACTTGTCCTTCGCTTCGAGAGAAGGCCATCTATCTCACAAACAGCCCGATTATTACCCTACGAGTAAATTGGTTTAATTGTGGTAATTGGGTAAAATTTAACTTGAGATTGCTAAAATCTGGACTTAAATGTTAGTTAATCAAAGACTTGATTGCATAAATAAAATAAGTTCTAGTGACCAATGTGTAATAGAGCATGATTAAGAGTAAATGGGTTTGATTAGCATTAATGTGGGTTATTTAAGTCTTAAGAAAGTCAGATTTTAATTAGTGGAATTGGTTTTTAGTGGGATCCATGTGTCCATTTCTGCCTTTACCAACTAGGCTTGTTGCATGCAGCATTTGTCCATGGAGAAGAGAGAAATTCCTTGAGTGGCTGCTTTTGGGTCAGCTGCTGCCTGTTCTCTTTCCATTCCTTCTTTCTCTTCCTCTTTCTTCTCTCTTTTTCTCTTCTTCTTGTTTCTCTCCTTCTTTATTTCTTCTTCTTCCTTAGTCCATCAAGTATAATTTCTATTGTATTTTGAGTCCAGAGGTGTTTGCATGTGTGATACATCATCTTAGCAAGGTAAGTGATTTACTCAACTTGGTTCTTCTTCTACTCTTTTTTGTTTTGTATTTTCGATGAATTTGGTTTTGATTTCTTGTATCCAATTTTGGAAATTAGATCATGGTTGTAGTGGTAGAACCAAGGAAAGATAAAGGTAAAGCTAAGGTTGGTGAGACAAGTGCAAAGTGAGCTTTAAGGAGCAAAGGATTTTGAGGTTTGAGAAACATTATTTGTGTGCTATTTTAATAATTATGAGTTTAAGATTATTTGACTGAATGTGTAATTGATATGAAAAGGAGCTAAACTTGTATGCATTGATGTAATAAATGGATATGGTGAGTTAATTGTTCATGCTGCCCTGTTTTGAATGTTTAAGATTAGAGTTATGCATATGTTGTGTAAATGGTGTTTATTAAAGTATGGTAAATTGCCGAGAGACTTATGGGTGTGTTGGGTAGGAATGTGTGTGAAAGGGGTGTATTAAATTTTGTAAAATTAAGTTTGACTAGTTGTGCTAATAAAATGGGAATTTGTAGAGTAATTGACTTGTGAATTTGTGTGACCTGTAACTTGCAATGTTTAGCTTTGTTTTTGAATGAGATATAAGTGTTTTATTCTTAAGAGGTATACCTATAAAATGTCGAAACAACTATGTCGAATTGGGGACTATATGATCTTCAATTTTGAGTACATAAATTGGGTTATTGTGATAGGAGGGCATTTGGGCCATGTAAGGTTCCATTGGCCATAACTCCTTAAATATGAGATTATGAATGATGAGAAATGTGCCATTGTATTCTTAACATGTATATAAATGAGTGTTTAATAGACCATGTCAACCAATAACTAGGTTAGAATGGGTTATGAGAGTTCTATGTCAGAGGGTGGCATAGTGTGGTAGTAAGAAGTTAGTTTTAGGGAGCTTTGAATGAAAAATTCTATTCTGTCGCAAGCCCGACAAAATGCTCCTTAGGTGATATTTGCCTTCAATCACAGGCGCGCGCATTTGTGCTAGCATGATAGAGGCGTGGGCTGCGTTCTGTCGCGGGCGCGACTTGGGTCACGATCGCGACAGAAGCAGATTGCCAAGTCTATGGCAAGCGCAAGACTTCTGAAAGTTTGACAGGACTTCTTGAATGACTAACAATCTTTATTATATGCTTGTGATTATATATATACATGCCATGGGAATGAATTGTGAAGTGAGCCATAGCACAATTGAGTAAGGTAATGTGACTTATGGAATGATACAATAATTATATATTTTCTCTATTAATGTGAATAAACTGGATTAATAGTTGGCCTGTGAGTCAAGCAGTGGATAGATAGGCATGCCTATAGGGTCTAAGTGCTGCAGCCAAAAGTGTCTGATTCCTCTAGAATCCCAATGCGTATTGAATCCTATGGATTCTTAAAGTGTATATTATATCTCTTGTTGATTATTTCTGTACCTTCGGGTTCTGATGCGAAAGTGTGTATCTTCGGATACAAATGCGATTACTGTACTCTCAAGTACCGATGCGATACTCATTATCCGCGTCTTTGAATTGCACGCAAGACTTTAATAATAAAATGAGCTATAATGTGCAAATGAGTGCCATGTAATATGATATTGTTAATCCGATGCATACATATTGATATGTATTAATATAACAACTGCACATAATATTCTGATATGTTTTTTGAGTTAGTAGCACACTCAATTATATGAATGCAAGCATGTTAGAAATGAAGCATGAATTTATAGCAAGTAATGATATTATTTATCTTATGCTAGTTATTATATGAATATATGTATATTGTGTATATTGTTGTTGTTTCTCCGCTAAGTGTTATCGCTTAACACAGGTTTTTAATCCGTGTAGGTTTCGAGGCGAAGTGATTAGAAGGACGTCCCTGCTTTTTGGTTGATCATCACATTAGGATTTGATCCTTAGCGTAGGTTTTTGTTATTTGATATCAAATATCTGTAATTAATGATTTTGGGCATGTAAGATTTTTAATATAACTCAGTATATGTGATATAATCTATTTTGGAAGCATGAGATAATGTATGCGTAGTGAATGTCTTTCATTGCATATGAATGAAATTAATTGGCTTAGAGTTGTGTATGATGTTATAGTATGGGATGTGCATGTGATGTGTATTGTGACAAATTTTCAACTACCACAGTGAAGTTGTATGAGTGGATGGGAATGGTGTGCTACAGGCGCTCGTCGCTCGCGCTTGAGGGAGGCCCATCCCTTGCACGAGAGACACCTGTCACTCGCGCCTAGGAAGACCATCGCTCGCAGGAGTGACGCCTGTTGTTCGCATGAGATGGCCCACCCCTCTTGTTACCTTGTAAACCTAATTAAATTACACACATATGTTTAATTTCACTTTAGATCACTTAAAACCAATATTCGATTAATAATTATTTATACTACAATATTCCAATTTCATTGATTATTTGCTTACCAATTAACAACTGTGTATTTAATATCTGAGTTAACAATTAGCTACACTATAATATCTTAATTAATCTTATTATTGTAAATTTACGATTTGGTCCCTATACTTTATATTAATATACATTCTTATTGTGACGCGCGCCGGATCCCCGAGCACCGCCCGTTCGACCGCCCGCACGTGGGCGATCGGGGCAATTGTGGGTCCGTCAACAGCTTGCAATAAATCGCAAGTGCGTCTATGTTGGGCAACAAGGAGGTTTCATGGAGTCACCACCCAATAGAACATTGAGAAAGTTTCTCTCGCCTCGGAGAGCCTAAGACTTGCGCATTTTATCCATATTGGGCCATGAGGCCTAGGATTAACATCTAAGTCTCGTGACACAAGAGGTGTCTTGGAGGATAACCTCTAGCCTCTTGAGCCCAAAGACCAGAGCAGGATTCGGGACTTCTCATTTATTCGTACCTTGATTAATATCATAATTAAGTTTTGAATTCATTGTTTCATCAACTTTCCACACAATGCAATTTTAATTTAAAGGCGCAATCATTCATATCAAAAGCGGTAAATGTAAGCAAAATCCAAAATAAAGCATTCAAAAATGAATTACAATAACACTAGGAGCGGAATACAACTCTCATTTATAAAAGTGAAATACATGCATAAAACGGGTTATTCATTAATAGTGAGAACATTGGTCCTCGCATGCATATTTATTATGAAAAAGTTTTGATGTGATGATTTATTTGGGTATGAAAAACTAGGACATTGGTCCCCTTTTATTTAGAAAAAATGTCAAGTTAATTAATAGAAATGTTTTTGTGATTTTCTTTTTAGCGTGGCTAAATAAAGAATTTTACAAGAAAATTATATGGCAAAATTAAATAAAATATTACAAATAAAGGAAAATAAACCTATGAACCAAATGAGCCTTTTTGGACCTCCCGATGTGCTCGCAAAAACGCCCAAGCGAAAAAATGAGTTTAGACATAAAAGCAAATACAAATAAAATAATGTTAGTAATTAAATCAATTAAACATACAAAATAATGAATAACAAATTAAAATAAAATAAGATGGTATGAAAAGAATGATAATTGAATCAAAAATATTAACAAAACAAAATAAAATGAGAAACATGGATTATATGTATGACAAATGATGTGATGAAAATAAAATAAAACATGTTAATTAAATAATACATGTAAAAATATGAACATGATAACAATGATGATGAAGATAAACGAATCAAAGAATATATAAAATGATAAAGAAAAAAATAATAAATGAAAACGATTAAATGAACAATATGATTAATTAAATATGTTCACAAATGATATAAACCATTTACATGGCAAAAAGATTAATTAAAATGAATTTATTAATTACATGTTAAAAATAATGATGAATTAAAGTGAAATAAATTAATTACATGTTAAAAATAATGATGAATTAAAGTGAAATAAATTAATTACATGTTAAAATTAATAAACAATCAATATTTATGTGAATAAAAATCATATATAAACAAATTAAATAAAACAAATCTGAAATAAATAAAGTAAATGAAAACAATAAAATAAAATATACATAAATAAATTAGATATGAACCAAAAGAAATAATAACAACAAGCCCAGAATGTTTACCCTCAGAGTTTCGGATTCGATGAAGGTAACAGATGATCGATTTCTTTGTTTGATGATTCACAATATTAGAGTGAAATATGATGAAAATGTTGGAATTTTATTCCAAGAAACATGAAAAAAAAATGATCAAAAATTCTTTAAGAACAAAGAATTGATACCTTTGCCTAAAGAAATGATTTTGATCAAAAAAAGTTTTTATTGATTAAAATAAAGAAAAATGATTTCAAGAACAATCAATCACTTTGTTCATAACAAAAAATGATTGAAGTTTTATTTTAGAAAATCAAATAAAAATTGGATTTTGATGACAAACAATTATTTTATTTGTCTCAAAATCAATTTTTTATCAAAAAGAGATTCAAAACAAAATCAATGAAAAAGTTTTATTGAACACAAAATAAAAGATTAAAAACAATTTTGAGAACAAATAATTATTCTATTTGTCTCAAAAATTGAATCAAACAACAAAACTTCCTCTAAAAATATGTTTAGAAGAAATTAGGTTGAAAAAAAAGAATGAAACAATTGATTTTCTTTTTGATTTTTGGTTGGGGAATAAATCTGGAATTTTTGGTGGAAGAAGAAGAAGAAATCTGGAAATTTTAGGTCTAAAAAATGTGGAGAGGCTCCTTTGATTTCATTATAAAATATTTATAGGATAAAATAGGTTGCCCTAATTTAATTAAGGAAAAAACCTATTTTAACCCAAAATTATTTTATTTTTAATGATAAAATCAAGTTTTATTATTTAATTACCCAAAAAAATATTTTAGAATTTAATTTGAAGTCAAAAACCCCAAAAAAATGGGATAAAAAACGGATTTTTGGGTGAAAAAATTGGAAAAAGGCTGAAAAAATGGAAAATAGGGTAACAGACCCTATACCGACGGCCAGGGAGCCGTCGCTAGAGGGACGCCGCCCGTCGCTATAGAGCGACGGGGACTCACGCGGCGACCAGGCGGGAATTTCGCGCGGAGCTCGGGCGGGAATCGCGCGCAGAGGCGCGCAGCGCGCAACGCTGCGCGTCGCCAAATCGCGCCCAGCGCTTTGGGCGCCTGGGCGTCTGCGTGCTGGGCGCCAGCGCGCCTGCGCGCTGCCGCGCCCGACACTCGCGGTCCGAAAATTTTTTTTTTATTTTTTAAATTTTAAATTGACTAAAAACATCATAATTTTAAGCCCCCATTTTTCAAAATTAATTTTTTAAATATTTTTTATTATTTTCTAATTTTTCACTCTAAAATGCAAATTTGACGAGAAAATCATCACTTTTAACCTTTTAAGCCTGTGAAGGCAATTATCATCATTGGGTAACTTCGATCTAGGCTTACTCAGGACCCGGTGTCTACAGTTGCCCCCAGTTTAGGGGAATCTAGTACACTAGTGTCTAGGTGAGCCTAAACTCAAAGAAGAAAAGGAAAGAGACAAGTACCTGAGTCAGCCGTGTTTCCGCTTGATGGAATTGTAATGACAGCTGTTGCTGCCTTTTGGTTGTAACAGGTAATGCCGTGGTCGTGCTAACCTCTTGTGGGTAGTGCCGCCATCGTGCTAACCTATGTGAATTGGTAGTGCCGTGGTCGTGCTAACCTCTTGTGGGTTGTGCCGCCATCGTGCTAACCGCTGTGAATTGGTAGTGCCGTGGTCGTGCCAACCTCTTGTGGGTTGTGCCGCCATCGTGCTAACCGCTGTGAATTGGTAGTACTGTGGTCGTGCCAACCTCTTGTGGTTGTGCCGCCATCGTGCTAACCGCTGTGAATTGGTAGTACTGTGGTCGTGCCAACCTCTTGTGGGTTGTGCCGCCATCGTGCTAACCGCTGTGAATTGGTAGTGCCGTGATCGTGCCAACCTCTTGTTGGTTGTGCCGCCATCGTGCTAACCGCTGTGAATTTTGGAATTGTGCTCCTTGCCAACCTCTTGTGGGTTGAAGTGGTGCTATCTGTGAGCCCTTCGGTTGATTGCCCCCTGAGAAGTCTTCGTTTCATCGATCATTTGCCCCCTGAGAGGTCTTCAGTTAGCTGCTCCCTGAGAAGTCTTCGATTTTCTGCTCCCTGAGAAGTCTTCGATTTTCTGCTCCCTGGGAAGTCTTTGGTTTATTGATCGTTTGCCCCCTGAGAGGTCTTCGGATGGTGCTTGGATTGATGATTAAGCTGGTATGTGGATTGATGATTTGATCAATGTCTGGATTGATGAATGAGTTGAGGTTTTGATTGATGATTTGACCGATGTCATCACTCGGCTCTTGTCGGTATCCGCCTCAAGTCTCTCTTTCTGCAAAATAAGGAAACTAAACTATGCAAAAATGGTGAGCATGCAAGTGAAATGCATGAGTAATGCAGGAATGCAGGATAAAAATTCATCTATGTGAACTTGAAGATGATGCCGGGCTAGCTGCGATTTGCGATATAATTGATGCCTTTTGAGCTGCTTTTGAATTTCATGCCCTTTGGGATTGTGAGATTCTCATCCGGTACCTGTAGTCATTAATTGAAGGTAGTGCGTCCCTTGTGGATTTTCACACTAGCTTTTCTTAGTGGGAGATGCGTCCTTTGTGGATTTTCACATAACCCTGTGCCTTATTTTTTTTTTGCCTGGAATGGACCCAACCCAATCCAGCGGCTTTTCTCTTTCTTCTTTTTTTTTTGAAGGACAGACTGCCTGTTTTCAGGTTTTCACCCTATCCTTTTGCCTAGTTTTTGCTTAGAGCGCCAGTTACGGTTTTCACTCTAACGGCTCTTTTTTTTTTTTTTTTTTGAAACGATTTTAAAAATTAGAACTATTGTCAAGGCTTTCTCAGTATCTTGTCTTCGGCTTTCATTCCCGAGTACCACAGCCCCTGGACACAATTGCTTTCCCAAAATTGTCATATTGTGGGTCAGAGACTACATCCTTGCTTCCATAAGTGCCTGCGAAAAAAAAAATGATACATAACCTCGCGGTAGATAATAAAACTCAACGGCTTGGGTATCTGGTCGGCGAGAGTAGAAGCAAATTATAGCCAGTTAGATTTTATACACTCAATAATGAATGACATCTTTCTTTTTATAAAAGAACTAGGAAATGATGAGTTAAAACTACTTCTGCTTTATGCATTTGCAAAAATTGTGTGCATTTTGGTATGATTTCTCCGTACATGATCACCATTTAACATAGATTCAAAATGCAAAATTACGTTTAATCTCAGAATGGATCTTGAAAGCATTAGACTCCTATTTCCAATCAGCCCTCTCGGGTTTTCCTGATTGGATATTTTCTCTCGAACCTCTAATTTTTGACCAGAGTGCCTTTTTTCGGTTTTCACCCTGACGAGGCGCCCAATTTTAGCAAGGCCGCCTTTTTTTGATTTTCGACCCGCAGGGCATTTATTCTCTTCTTTTGATTTTTAGTCTTTACCATGGACCTTCTCGGGTTTGTTGAGGTTGACTGCTTCATCGAACTTGCTTCCTTTACTGTTTGTCGAAACGCTGCTTCCTGGGATAATGACTTTTCAAGAACAAACAAGTCTTCGTTTGCTGCCCTAAACTTACTTCGTTCATTTGGAATACTTGGTCTTATTTTCCTGAATACCAAATCTCACTATTTTCAGTAGGTGCTTTCTGACTTTCTTCCCGAATGATTAAGTAAATTATTTGCAATAGTAATCCCATAACCTATTTTGGTCTGATGTGCTTAGCTGCTGCAAAACTGTTTCTATGACTGTCCCAATATCGTCTGATGTGTTTAACCGCTGTAGCATCGTTCCCATGATTGCCCTTTAAGATTTAAGTGCTTCGATATGTATTGCTTTTACCTCATGCCTCGAGGAATAAAGTGTGATACGTGTAAAGATTTTTGATTGCAAGCCCCTGCATGGGTCTCCTTCATAATCTTCTTGGCCTTTTCCTATCTAGCATCTCAACTGCATGTCATTGGCTTTCCTCTCGTACTGCACATCCTTTACATGAATTAACTGGGTGGATAACTTGCGAATCAGTCTTCTGGTTCCTTTCAGTAGCCAAATAGAGTGACAAGGTGCAGGTATGTGTATACCCGCGAGATTTGGATAAAGCTTGGCCGCAAATTTTTCTTTCTTTTAGCAAGCTTTGCTCAAATCCTGAAGCTTACACATACACGCACTTTTCTTTTTAACCATCGGGATGCCATTGGCCAACCTAGTTTGGCGTTGTGTTTCAAAAAGAAATTAGGTCTTATTTCTACTTGCGGATCTCTCCTTTCAACCATTTCTACCCACTTGGGCTTGAGTCTTCTGAGCTTCTGTGGCACCTGTCCATGATTTTGGCATAGCATGCTTAGTGGCTTCATAATCATCTTCTACCATGTCTTCACTGGTCCAGGCAAAGACTTTTTTATTTCATTTTTTTTTATTCTCTCAAGTTTCAATCTCTCTTCAAGAGTCATAACATATGCTATCAAGATTTTCTTTGGGTTCTCCCAAGTTCTGGGATTAAACGAAATAGCATTAATTGAATAAATGTCAATCATGATTATGTACAGTGAAATCACAAGAAACATCACACAAATAAACAAAAACACAAAAGCATTCCTTTTATTTCATAAAAGTAGAGTTAAAACATCATCATTAGATAGTTCAAAAATAAATAGACATGCAATTTTGTCATGCATGCACATAATAATGCTTGTCGCGATACATACATATTAACATTCTTTATGACATCAATTGTGCGCCATTATCTGTATATACAGCATACATCATCAGATGTACATATTAACATGCATTATAGCAAGTATAGACATACTATCCCCGTGACACAAAAAAAAAAAGAAAAATGGAAAGAAAAATGAAAAAAAAAATCAAATCAAAAAAGTGCATTCACCATGTGTCATAGCATATACATATCCGTATGCTCACATTACACATGTACATTAACATTGTGCCCTGGAACATATATATACTGTTGCATGTCATAGTGTGCACACATTAGCATACTTCATTAGACTAGACATCAAACACAGAAAATACCTTGCATTTTTCACATTGTACACCATATCATGAACATGTACTATCATACGTGAATTATGCCATGTACATATAATTTCTTCATCATGCATGTTAGTCATTGTATATACCAATGCATGTCTTGCATGCTCATACCATGTAAATACTCATACTTTGTGAACGCTATTTGTTTCGTGCAGACACTTTCATTGCATACCTTGTATTGCACGCATACTCCGCTCACTGTACACAATCATTCTCATATTGTGTCCCATCTCATGTGCATTATTTGTATATGTTCTGCACTTCTATATATATGAGTTTTACCACTCCTCGAACTCATTGGCGCACATTTTCATGCCAGATCATCTTCATTCTACATCACGTCGTCGTCTTGCATACATATCTCTATCATGTCTAAATCATGCCATGTTCACATGTACCATATATCATGAACATTCATCCCCATACTATGCCATAGGTTGTACTCATACTTTCATCGTATGCATATACATTGCAAATTTATGTATGCACATCATTTATCATGCAGTGTTTACACACTCATATTTTTTCGCAGGTGTTTTACACAAACATCTTTGCACATATTTCATGTACGCATTTTTTATACAAATGTTTTTACACATGTTTCGCACATACAGATCCTTACGCGCATTGCTAATGTACATGACGCTATTGCATATGCCATTCCATATACACGATTTGTAATGCATAGTTTGTGCATATTTTATAAAAAAAAAAAAAAGAAAAAAACTTCTTTGTGCCTACACAATTTTTGTGCATATACATTTTTGATAAATTAAAAATATTTTTGTGTTAAGTTGTATCCTAAAACGCTGACATGTTTGCACCTCATTAAGGTACCTCTGATTCACGGTTCGACTCTGCCTAATTAGTTCTCAACTATGAATGGATTTGATCTTAACTCTAGAAATTTGAGTTTCATTCCACTTTGAATTAAGTAAGGAGTATATATGTTTGGTCTTTAAGAGCTAGATCACGTGAAGATATTTGATCATACCATGTCATTTCTAAGTTCAGAGCACTTTTGGCCCGTTTTAAAAATAAACTGAAAAAACTATGTTGCAATTTGGGGATTGGATGAAAACTCACTAAGAGCACTAGAACCTTTCCGATTACCCGTCAAAGCGACTCGTTGATAAGGCTGAATCTAGAAAATGATTTAGGCACCATTTCTTTGTATAGATCTCTAAATGACCATTTCCTACCCTCGTGTTATAATCGCTTGCTAGCTCGTTGAGCCTTTATTTTGGTATGCTAAATGCGTACCGATTTTATTGTTACACACATTAAAACTACCTTTCGCCTAAAATAATTTTGGCTTCCCCTTAGAAGAATGGCCGCTCTAGTAAGGATGGATGTACATTATGACATTTCTTTGAGCTATCAAAAGTTGCCCCGATGAAAATGGGCCTACACCTCGAAAAGGGAATTTCAACCATACGCTTCGAGAAGAGAACTTCAAACGTCGATTTTTTTTTTTGAGCTATCAATAATCACCCTGATATGGAGGGGTCTGCGCTTCGAGAAGAAAACTTCAAATGTCGATAATTCTTTGAGCTATCAATATCATCCTGATAAAGAGGGAGAGCACTTCGGAAAAGAGAATCTCAATTAGTGATAATTTTTTTTGGGTTACCAATAATCACCCTGATAAGGATGGGTTTACCTCTTGAAAAATTTTCAATCATCGATAATCTTTGGGCTACACCTCTGGAAATAGGTTTGATTCGTCGATAAACTTTTTGTGTAGTTAGGAACATGAGCTTGCGAAGCAAAAAAAAAAAAAGGCAAAAAAAAAAAAAAAAAAGAAATAAATCGAAATTGAAAAAAAAGAGATTGAAAAAAAAATCGGAAAACAAAAAAAAAAAAGAAGAAGAAACGAAAAAAAGAGAAGAAAAATGGTAGGGTCCAAGATAATACCCCTTGATGAGTTTCAATAGCTATCTTTTTTAGCTTAATTTTTTTTTTTTTTTTGCTGAGCTTGATGAGATCAAGTATTACCAAATTCAAATTCAAGAGTATCTAGATAGTATGCAATTGGGGTTGGGAATGGTCCTTCCATCCGTCGAATGAACGTTGCGGCCGTTTTTCTCTAGCGACCTGATCCTCCTTTGATAGCCAATTACCCAAGCCTAACATTGCAACCAAAGTAAGACCTATTGATTCTTGGTTTGGCCTTATCTAACTAGCGGAGATGACCTTCTAGTAAGGTTTGGTACGTAGGAAGAGGCGTATGGTGTCTCTTGAGCTTCAAGCGGGAAGCCACGAGTGCATTTGCATTCGAGTTGAGTCTCGTCTCCAAAGTTGCAACTAGAATTTGCTTTCCAGTGATGAAAAACTCTGTTTTGGCCTTTGCACATACACACAGAGATCGCATGGTATGCCTCATATTCACATGCTGATTTAGTAAACATCGATACTTACATGTTTACTTGCTTGCACTTCATTGGGAATGACTCCCGAATTCTTTTGATGAGATTGAATCAGTTGAGAATGTGGTTCATTCAATATGCTCAAAGGCAGATAGAAACTCGAGTTTGAGGTACCTAATAGGTTGCACTCATTTTACAATCTTGTGATATTTCTTATCACTGCTCATAAAAATGATACTTTGCTTGTATCTCAGCAACATCCCTTGTACATCTACTTTTTGCAAATGTTTTTACACATAATTGTAGCAAACATTCTCAATAAATAGTTTTACATGTACAATTCTTGGTGCATGTCTTTTGGCATAAGAGCTTTAGCGAATACATTTCATAAGTGCTTTTGACGCATGTCCTTTGCCAGCATCTCGCATCCACATTTTTCGCATGCATTCAATACACATATATGTGATTTTTCCTACATATGTTTCAGACACATAGTTGTATATGCACACATCGCACACACCCAATTCCTTACATAGCTTTCATGTATATAACATATCCCACCTATCTTTGCATACGATTTTTTACATCTATGCCAATGAATGAATCTTTACCACATGCATGATCATTTGCATGCATGGTCATTTGCACATAGTTTGCATACATAATCCCTTGTATATATTTATCATGCATGAACTTTTGCATGTCTCTCTCATTCATGATCATTTGTAAACATGTTAGAATAACGATTCTTAGCACATGTTCCATAATCTTCCACATGGATATAAGTCATTGGCATATATGACATACGCATAAGCATTCAGGGTCATAGTCATTTGCATGTCATTTCATAAATGCATAGCCTTTCACATGCATTCCATGCATACATGGTGTCCAACGCACACTAGATAGTATACATCAGTCCCATGTAGACAAGCTGACTTTTCCCAAACTCCTCTAAGGAGGCAAAATCTTCAAATCCTCTGAAAAGACAATTCTCCAAAGCCTTCTCAAAAAGCAATTCTCAAGCCCTTTGAAAAAGCGATTCTTAATCAACAAAAATTCTCTCCGGGGACAAGTCAACCTAAGTCCTCTCGAGAGGCAAAGCAAATCAACCAAAGTCCTCTCCGGGGCAATCAGTTCTCTAAGTGCTCTCCAGAGGTGATTCTTATCCCTCTGCATACATTTCTCATGCTTGAACATTTGCATGCATAGCTTTTCACGTGCATTCCATGCATACATGGTGCTCAACACTCCTCTCAAAGTCCTCTGAAGAGGCATAGAAAGAATCCCTTAAGTCCTCTGAAGGGGCAAAATTTCTAAGTCCTCCGAGGGGGCGAGGCAAAATCTGAGAGCTCTGAGTAGGCAAAATCTCAAAGTCATCTGAGTGGGCAAAATTTTTAAGTCTTCTGAGGAAGCAAAGATCTCAAAATCCTCTGAAGAGGCGAAATTTGAAAGCCTTTGAGCAGGAAGCAAGCCTATTCCTGCACGCCATGCCGGGGCAAGCAGGTAAGTTTTATGCTCACACACATCACACAACGTGTACAAAATTCGAATTCGAATGTATATATACATTTTACACGCATGCTCACATACACACACAATATTTTGTATATATTTCCATGTACATGACTCAGGGGAAAAGTCCAAATAGAACCCATGCTTAAAAGTGACCCAAATGATGGGTTCAGCTCAACGTTGTCAGACACTACCCAGAAAAGCAAGCCTATACACGCTGTGCCGGGGGGCAATCAGTGAGTATCAAAGCCTCCCAATGAATATCAAAGCCTCTCGATCAAAGCCTCCCAATGAGTATCAAAGCCTCTCAATCAAAGTCTCCCAATGAATATCAAAGCCTCTCGATCAAAGTCTCCCAATTAATATCAAAGCCTCTCGATCAAAACCTCCCAGTGAGTATCAAAGCCTCCCAGTGAGCATCAAAGCCTCTCGATCAAAGTCTCCCAGTGAGCATCAAAGCCTCCCAGTGAGCATCAAAGCCTCCCAATGAGCATCAAAGTCTCCCAGAGAGCATCAAAGTCTCCTAGTGAGCGTCAACTGACAACGACCCCAATAGGCAGGTACTGCCACAGGTACGTATCTCCTTTTAATTTACCCTACAGATTTGCGTCTTCCTTTTGCAGAAAAAAGATAGTTCAAGATAAATATCAGCGATAGAGCAGATTGCAACCAGAACTGCAGTTAGAGAACACTGCATCTCACAATCGAGGTTGTAGTCAGAGAACACTGCACCTCACAAGGCGGGACTGCAGTTAGAGAACACTGCATCTCACAAACCGAAGTTGTAGTTAGAGAACACTGCTCCTCACATCAAGATCACGGTCAGAGAGTACCTTGTCTCACGGTTCACGCGGCAGCCAAAGAGTGCTACGCACCTTGCAGATCGAATAGGGGTTAGCAGAGGAACTTCAAATCGAAGCTGTGGTCAGAGAGTGCCGCACTTCACCAGATCGAGATTGTAGCCAGAGAGTGCTGCATCTCACCAATCGAAGCTGTGGTCAGAGAGTGCCGCACTTCACCAGATCGAGATTGTAGCCAGAGAGTGCTGCATCTCACCAATCACCAATCGAAGCTGTGGTCAGAGAGTGCCGCACTTCACCAGATCGAGATTGTAGCCAGAGAGTGCTGCATCTCACCAATCTAAACTGTGGTCAGAGAGTGCCGCACTTCACCAGATCGAGATTGTAGCCAGAGAGTGCTGCATCTCACCAATCACCAATCGAAGCTGTGGTCAGAGAGTGCCGCACTTCACCAGATCGAGATTGTAGCCAGAGAGTGCTGCATCTCACCAATCGAAGCTGTGGTCAGAGAGTGCAGCACTTCACCAAACCGAGGTTGTAGCCAAAGCATGCTGCATCTCACAGATCGAAGCTGCAGTTGAAGAAACACTGCTCTTCACCAAACCGAGGTTGTAGCCAAAGCATGCTGCATCTCATAGATCGAAGCTGCAGTTGAAGAAACACTGCCCTTCACCAAACCGAGGTTGTATCCAAAGCATGCTGCATCTCACAGATCGAAGCTGCAGTTGAAGAAACACTGCCCTTCACCAAACCGAGGTTGTAGCCAAAGCATGCTGCATCTCACAGATCGAAGCTGCAGTTGAAGAAACACTGCCCTTCACCAAACCGAGGTTGTAGCCAAAGCATGCTGCATCTCACAGATCGAAGCTGCAGTTGAAGAAACACTGCCCTTCACCAAACCGAGGTTGTAGCCAAAGCATGCTGCATCTCACAGATCGAAGCTGCAGTTGAAAAAACACTGCTCTTCACCAAACCGAGGTTATAGCCAAAGCATGCTGCATCTCACAGATCGAAGCTGCAGTTGAAGAAACACTGCTCTTCACCAAATCGGGATTGTAGTCAAAGAGCACTACATCTCACAAACTCCATGCAGGCCGATACGAGGCTAGCGGAACACTCGTGGTAGAACAGACCACAGATCGAGGTAGTAGTCAGAGAGTGCTGCATCTCACAAACTCCGTGCAGGTCGAGACGAGACCGGTAAGGGCACATGTACCTACGCCAGCAAGGTAAGGTCCGGCATCCCCAGGTGTGTAATTCTCTCTCTTCTTTCTTTGAATTTTGGCTCACCTAGGTGTCTAGGCACTAGTTTCTCCAAAATTGGGGGCAACTGTAGACACCTGGCTCTGAGTCAGATTTTGATGGCAATCTCGGGTTCTTGATAATTCCTCCAAAAAAATATATATTCGATATAAAATAGGTAGGTTAAATTAATAATTAAGATTAGTTGATTAATTAGTTAATATTTTAGGATAATTAAAAATGAAAAAATGAAATTTATATAGGTTTGATTAGATAAAATATATGTGAGCTTAATTAAATTAAATAGGTATAAAAATATAGAATATTTAATTAGTAGAGTGTTTAATTAATTAGATAAATTATATAATATATTAAATAGATTAATTATATTAAGATGCAAAATATGTAATGTAATTAATATGTAATGTTTAATTAATATGTAATATTTAAATTAATTAATGTGTGTTATTTAATTAAGTTAAAGTAATTAAAAAACTAAAAATGGAGGAAATTACCATTATGACCCAAAACCAACCCTAATTTTAGGGTATAAGAAGAAAAGAACAAGGAAATGGAATGGGGGGGGTTCGGCAGATCAAGAGAGAAGAGAAAGAAAGAGCCAAGGAAGAGAGAAAGAAAAAGAAAAGGAAAGGAAAGGAAAAAGAAAAGAAAAGAAAGGGAGAAGAGAGGAGCAGACCAGGGACCAGCCAAGGGAGAACGACGCCGGAACCAAGGGAAAGAGGAAGAAAAGAGAGAGAGAGAGGCGAGGCCTCCGCCGGCCAGCTCCGGCCACCAATCGCCGCACGCGCCCCGCCACGGTGGAGAGCAGACCCCGGCGCACCGAAAGACGGTCTCCGATCAGCCATCAGCGCCGGCGTGGAGGAGATCGGCGGGGAGGAACAGAGACGACGCAAAGGAGAAAAGAGGAAAGGGAGAAGGCGCTGCTCCCGCCGGCCAACCGCCACCGTCCACGGCGACACGCACACCACCACCATGCAAAGGAGACCGAGGCGCACCAGCCGGCATCGACCAGCCACCGCCACTCGCCGGAAAAAGCCAGATCGGCGAGAGAGGGGCAATGGCTTTGCAATCGTTTTCCGGCGAGCCTGCTTCGTCGTCCGGCGCGTGGACACCGTCGGGGAGCTCAGCGTGCGGCGATCTACCTTCCGGCATAGGTGGTGTCGACCACCTCCCCTCCGGCGAAGCTCCGGCGACCGGTAAGTCTCTTTTTCCCTTTTTTTATATTTATTTATTTATTATTATTATTGTTATTTATTTAATATTCTGTTTTTTATTATTTTATTATTTATTTAATTTTCTGTCATATTATATTAATATTATTATTATTAATATATTTATTATTTATATTATTATTATTTATTTATAATTCTATTTTTATTTTATTTAATATTTATTATTCTATTTTTGGTGATTGTGTTAATTTCTATTATATTATTATTTATCATTATTTTTATCTATTTAATTTCTATTATTATTATTATTTGCATTATTATTATTATTATTATTATTATTATTATTATTATTATTATTATTATTATTATTATTATTATTATTATTTCATCCATTCATAATTACTATCATTATTTTATGTTTATTTATTATTCATTATTATTTTATGATACTATTATTAGCATTATTATTTTCATTTGATTATTATAATTGTTATCATGTTTTGCATCCATTAATTCTTCTAATTTTATTCATTTAGAATTTATTTATTTATTCGAGAAATATGTAATTACTATTTTATTATATTTTGTATATTTGTGGTCTGTAATAATAAAATGATTTTCGACCGCTCTTAAAAAGAACCACCACACAAATGTTTTCTACTAAAAAGAATGTTTACACAAAAACAAGGGTCCAATGCCCTATTTCCATCCAAAAAAAGATCATCACAAATAAAAATCCCCAATTTTAGTAACGATGCATGTGAGGACCAAAGTCTTCAAAATAAGCAATGCCCCGATTTATGCATGTATTGCACTCTTTATAAAAGGGAGTTGTATTCCGCTCCTTGTATTATTGTAATCTATTGCTTTCATTATCTATTTGATCATTTATCGCTTTCAAGATATGAATAAATGCGCTTTTTAATCAAACTGCATAGTGTGGAGAGAGAGCGAATTAATGACATTAAAATTTGATCATAAAATAATTGAGGTAGAAATAGATGAGAAATCCCAGACCC
Source organism: Excoecaria cochinchinensis (assembly GCA_947683425.1). NCBI lineage: Eukaryota > Viridiplantae > Streptophyta > Magnoliopsida > Malpighiales > Euphorbiaceae > Excoecaria > Excoecaria cochinchinensis. The sequence continues at coordinate 6,441,301 of CANTUQ010000033.1, read as the reverse complement.
AGCTCTGGTCTTTGGGCTCAAGAGGTTAGAGGTCATCCTTCAAGATACTTCTTGAGTCACGAGGCTTTAGCGCTAATCCTAGGCTCCTTAGGGTGAGGAGTTCACCTTCTATGACCCCTCTGGCTGGCCCAAAATGGATACCAAGCGCAGTCTTAGGCTCTCCGAGGCGAGAGAAACTTTCCCAATGTTCTATTGGGTGGCGACTCCATGAAACCTCCGTGTTGCTCAACATAGGCGCACTTGCGATTCATCGCGAGATGCCAACGGACCCGCAAATGCCCCGATCGCCCACGTGCGGGCGGTCCGAAAGGGCGGCACGCGGGATCCGTCGCGCGTCACAATACACTTTATCATTTAATCCTTATTATATCATTCAAATTCAAATTACACTTTAATCCTTATTTAGTTCTTACTTTTCAATTTTATTACTCCCATTTACAAAATTTACACTAATGCCACTACTTACTCCTAATATCACTTTTAATTTGTTATTCTCTCCTAATAAATCATTAATCATATTTAATCATTAAAATTATCAATTTAATTGCATAAACACTTATTAAATTATATTATTCACTATTTACATTTTAATCCTTTATTTAAACTTACTATTTTATTATTTACATTTAAGTCCTTACACTTTTCCCTTAATTTCCAATTATGTCCTTAACTTTTCTCAAAATTACATCTATGTCCCTACTTTTACCAAAATACCATCCATGTCCCTTCTTTTACACTAATTCCTCTTATATCCTCATTTTCTACTTTAATTACCAAAATGCCATTACATATATTTTAATTACACTTTCAATCTCACTTCTTCTTATTTTTCACTTTTATCCCTTATTATTTCTTTTAATTACCATTTATACTTAAATTTCACTTTTAACGTTATTAATTTACCAAATTATATTTAGGTCCCTAACTTACCACTTTTATATTAAATTACTATTTTAATCTCATATTTTACCAAAATTACCAAATTACCCTCACTTTTACACTTTTTACCTAACTTTACCACTTTTTTCCAACTTAATGTAAAATTACCATTTTATCCCTAAACTTTCCATTTATTACAATTTAGTCCCATTTTCACTCATTTTTACTTTTATTGCCATTTTAATCAATTTTATCACTTATTTACAATTATACCCCTAGTATATACCCGATAGAAAATCTAACGACCGAATATGCAGGACGTGGATCCCACAGATCCACTACATTATAGAATGACCTCGATGGGATCATTCATCACTGCACTGCACTACAGTGATCACTATATGTATACACTGTACACTGAGATAGATCGTCATTGGCATATCAATATTGAGTCACCATGACTCGTACCGCGGTGTGAAATCCCTATGGCTAGCCAATTATATCCTGAACTAGATTTTACTACCAGACCACTACTAAGGCAATACATCATTGAAATTCACTTAAACTTCACATTATGCCAACATATACAATTCGCCCAAGTCATCATTTTCACTTATACTTTCGCATACACACTCATTTATCATTGTACATTTATTTCATACCATTATATGTCATTAAATATCAAAACACACTACAAAAATCCATCATAATCAATTCGGCCATCAAACCAATTTTTCATTAAGTTCACTTTAATTCCATTTAACTACTCAATTATACTCTTTACATGTTAAACCCATCATAAACATCATCTATATGCCATAGTTACCACTAATCATGTATTTTATACCCATTATTCATTTCGGCCAAGATATTGATTTTTCATAATATTCCCTTTAATTTCATATAATCTCTTAATCATACAATTTTTATATTATACATGTCATAAATACCATTTATATGCCTTAATACACCACATATCCCTTTGTTTTCTTTACTAACCCATTCGGCCAAACCTACATAAATTTACCATGTTTGTTTTTCAATCTTTTAATCATTCCATCTTACATTACACAAGTTATACACATTATATCCATCATTTATAAGCTATAAAAGCCATATATACATTATGTTTTCCTTAAGTTTCCATTCGGCCTACATGTTCATACCATAATGTTTTAATTTATTCTAAGCATATTTATACACTTATTTAAGTCCACTAAGCATGCTTATCAAGTTAGATTTAATTAAACATGCCTAAATCTCATGTTCACACTTAGACATAATCTAAATCACATGCATAATCAATGGAAAAAGAAGGATATTGTATCCACTCACCTTAAATTCTTGCTCTCCACTCCTTAGGCTTCCTTTCCATAGCATTACTCCTTTGAAACTCTTTTCTCCTTAGAATTTCCTAATGTGGCCGAAACTTTAAGGATATAAAACCATCATTTTTGCTTCTAAATTCAATATAACATCATAAACATACTCTACACACCTTAAAATACCTATAGGAACTTTTAAATCAAATTATAGAACCCTAAATTACTTACCTCATTTTTGGGACATAACCTTTGTCACTAGCTTTTTCCCACTTCTAGCCCACCAAATGGACTCAAATTACCATCATCATATTGTAGAGGAGTTGAACTTTGCTTGGGAGGCTAAGATTTGAGGAGAGATTAGAAGAAAATGGAAGAAAAATGGAATAGAAATCAAAGGAAAACATTCGGCCAAAGAAGGAGAGAAGAAGGGCAGTGGAGGCTGGAGAAATCTAGCCTCCTCACTTCCTTATATAAGCTAAAATTGAACCGAACTGGTCCAACTGAAGCGATCCAACCGGATTGAACAAAAATTTTAGTTTTTCGGCAATTTCTCCCTTTTTTAAGACATATATAAGTTCCTCAACTTATTTTCACTCCCAACCAATTCCATTGTTCTTAAAACATCAAAAATAACCACATTACAAATTTTTAGCTCAATCAGAGTCCATTTGGGGCCCGATTCACCTAAACTGGTCTGATTCGATTCAATTCGATTATGTAGTAAACACCATTCTAAAGATGTCAAAAAATACTAGAAATTATTTCAAGTTTGTACACTTCCCACACTACACTCTTTTGAGCTCAAAATCATTTTCTAAAAATTTCGTCAAACCTCGGTCAAACCGTAGTTCAATTAAATCGAACCAGATGCCAACTTTAGAATGACTTTCAAAAGCCTATTTGACTCCATTTCCACTTCAAATTATACCCCCAGACTCCTTATAACTTGCACTTTCTAATGGTCCAATAAAATATTTTTTTATTACTGGCTTCCCTAGAGGTCACCCATCAGGGGCTTCCCTAGCTAGAGCACATTTAACCTTTCTCTTCTACTGTCTCTTAAGGCACAATCACTATTGTTTTCACGCGAGATTCACACCATATACTGTACAGATTTCACTGATCACCACTAACCCTTTATTCGGGCCATTACAATACAAATAAGAGATATGTAAGATCTCACCGAAATAACGTAGCCTCTTACACGTCGTGACCCCTCCATTTGGTCACGAAAATGCTCAAAAAAGCAAAACCACATTTTAAACCCAAATAAAAACAATAATAAAAATATTAGCAATAATTTTAAAATCGACTAAATAAAAATGAAAATAAGGAAAATAAACATTATAAGGCAGAAAATAACGTTTAGACTAAAAAAAGAAAGACTTATCGCAAGAACAGACACGAAACATGCATCGAACGGGCTAAAATCGAGCCAAAACGGGACAAAGGCACGCGAAGGGACACCATGGGGGGTAAGGGGGTAAAGCAACCTACAGGATCTCAAGACTTTCTAAGAAAAATACTAAACTTGATTTTTCACACCCAAATCACATACATTTATCCATTCTCATACCAAAAACAAAATAGAGATTGGAAAATCATACCAAAAGAATAAATCTCAACTCCGAAAACACATATTCATCAAATCATTATTCATATATTCATCAATGCTAGGAAAATAAAATTAAAACAATAAAATGAGATATTAAAGATGGATCCAAAATCCTTTGCCCTCAGAGTAGATAATCTGGAAGCAAGACGTCTCAATACGTTCCCCTCATCAAGATTTGAAATCAAATCCAAAATGATTCAAAAATCTTAAGTTTTTGTCTCAAAAAACTCAAGAACACTAAAACTCAAAAATGGTTTTTTGGTTGTTTGATGAGAAACCCAAGGTAAAAGAATTGATTTTCCCTTCCTCAAGTTAAATTTAATCTCAACAAACATTTTTCTAGATCCAAGAAAATCAAAGAAGAAATTTTTACTCTCAAGGAAATTAGTTCTTTTTTTCCAAAAAATCTCCCGTCTTTTCAAAAACTCCTCCTCCTTTCTTTTTCTCTCTCTTCTTCTTATATAATCCACCCCAAATTGCATAAGAACTGAAAAAATAGGTTTTTTCAGTCCAATTTGGAACGTAACTCCCTCAAAATACGACAGAATCGCGTTTCAGAAGGAGGGACATCGATAGGGGCGGCCTGGAGGGCTGCTGCCGCGTGGTCGCCTAGCACGAAGGGGTGCCCTCATGCCCGCAGGCTGTGCCTGTGGGGCAACCTCATGCGAGGGGATACCTTAAGCGCGTACTTGAGGCGGCGATCTTCATATTACTATTAGAAGGAAATCGTATAATCGAGTCACCGTCTAAACTGTGGAGCGATTGTCATCCTTTTGTGTTGCACCAAGTCTTCTCAAGACTTCCGAAGCGCGGGTACCATCCTCAAATGGCAAGGCACCGAGTTTGCTCCAAACTTACAAAGCTCTGGGGTTGTTCTCCTGAACTGCACCAAGTCTACTCCAGACTTACAAAGTGCGGGTGCCCTCCTCATATGGTGATGCACCGAGTCTGCTCCAGACTTACAAAGTGCGGGTGCCATCCTTAAATGGTGATGTACTGAATCTGCTCCAGACTTACAAAATGCGAGAATTGTTCCACTGAATTGCATCGAGTCTGCTCCAGACTTACAAAGTGCGGGTGCCATCCTCAAATAGCTATGTGCCGAGTCTGCTCCAAACTTACAAAGCGCGGGGTTGTTCTATAGTATAGCCTCAGCTGTTCCCTGAATAAAACAAACTCCGTTAAATCAATTTATCATGATAATCATTTTGACCATTTACCTTTCGCGAAGGTTCAATTGTTGTTATCTCATTGTCTCATTTTATCATTTGTAGTTTGTCATCTCATATATATTACTTTTATCTTTGCCATGTCAAAAGTGTGCTAAAGAAAAAAGAAGTAAAGAAAACAAAAGGTCATCTGCATACAAAATATATCCGTTTAGTATAAAAAAACAAAACGAACAAAGCTATGGATCACGATAGGTGGTCTCCTTGAATATCAGCTATAGATAGTCAGTGGGCTCATCAGAGTCACTTGCGCCTAATAAGTGCGCCATTGGCACGTCTGGCCCTGGAAAGGCGGCTGGCTGATTAGCTACATATCTAGGGACTGGCATCTGGGGCTTTTGAACCGTCATACTCAATCATCCCTCCTGGAAAGGTTGAAGGACAATCCGCACCATTTTATTTAGCTTATGAATACCTACCCCAACCGCTCCAAGGGTCTGGGTATGCTCGGGAAATTAGCTACTAAAATCAGTGAGCCTAGTATCCGTACTCTCTCACGGGTCTGTCACTGACTGCGAAATACCGGGGATCAGTCCCCCTAGCATCTCAACCTCTAGCCTCATTGTGCTGACAGTCTCATCTACTACATGTAGGGCCTCATCCACCCTCTGTGCAGCTGCTGTGTGGGAAGCCCTGATGGACTCCTTAAACCGGTCCATACGCTGACCCAAATGACCAAACCCCTCATCAATACGCTGGTCCATTGCTGTAAGTCTATCATTTGTGTGCTGCCTGTGGGCGGCTAATGCTGCCATCATGTCCGTGTAATAGCTCGAAATTAGCCCTAGTAGTATTAAGCATAATTAGTGAAGTGAGTATGAATTAGGGTTTACAAATTTGGACTGAATTGAAAATGAGAAGTTAAGGACCTAATTGCATAAAATAAAAGTATTGTAGTGGCCAAAGTGTAATTGTGTGTGATTAGTGTAAGTGGAAGATTAATTAAGTTAAGTGGAGATTAATTATGTTAATGGAAGTTAGTGGGAATCCAAGTGTCTTGACCTAGAGTTGCCACCTAACTTTGGAAGTAATGCATGGTTGACACCTCATTCTTGCATGCATATATTAGAAAGGTGTAGTGGAAAATTCAGTCATTTGCTTCTCTCTTTGGTCCGGCCAACTACTCAAATCTGCCTCTTTCATTGGTCATTTAACCCTTTTCATCTCTCTTGTTCTTCACCTATTTCATTGGGTTCAATTGAGAGCTAGTTAGGTTCACGTAAAGGTAAGTTTGAGTCCAGTTCCTCTTCTTCTTTTAATTTAATTCAGATTTCTATTCTTGGATGAAATCCTGTTTGAATGTGTGTGTATATGTTATTTGTAACCTGGGGAAGCTAGTAGAAAGGCAAAGGGTAAAGAGAAGGTCATCTAGCTTGAGAAAGTTGGAGGAGTGCTTCAAGAGGTTTGGGATTGTTTTATTAAGTTCGTTGTTTTAGTTACACGTTTGATGAGTTTGGGATTAGATTTTGTGTTAATCTTGATTAAATGCATGATTGATTAATTTATGATTTATGTGTACTATTGTGATAATTGATAAGATGTTATAAATTGAGATGTGTGTTGAAATTGTTGATTGAATTGCCATGAGATTATGACCCCTAGTTTTAGGGGAAAACTCTACTCAGATTGTCCTAGACCTCCGTGTGATGTTTTGGTCATAAATGGAGTTTAAAAACTCCAAATCAAGTCATTGTAGTGTCATTATAACCATGACTTCCATACCTATAAAAGTCCCAGAAATGACTATGAACTTATTCTTGATCTAAGACCCTTAAAAGTTTCCAAAACATAAGTGTCTCTAATCTAGTGGCTTCATTGGAACAGTATATCTTGTTTAGGTCATATCTCACGTTTATATTTCCAAATGACCTAACATTTGTCCCATTGGAAACCTAACATCATGTGAAACAATTTTTATGAATAATGTTTCGCCTAAAAATGAGGGTTAGACATTGTTTTATGCGGTACAAGTTTTAGGTGAAAAGCAGTCTCGTAGAGTACTTAATGGAAGCTACTGTCGCGAGCACGATAGAACAAGCTAAAAGTGGGATTTTATTCTTGATTTGGAGCCCATGTTGGGATGAATCAATTTCCACCTTCACCCTTCTCTAGTTTGTGTATTTTTGTGAGTTTTTTCTTTTCCAAAATGCACCCGAACTTTACTACAAGTTCCTATAACTTATCCAATTCATGTTTAACATTGTGCTATGAGTATATGAATGTTTGACAATTGAAATATATGTAAATAATGCTATGGCATAGTAGTTTAATAAAGGATTTGAATGTATACATGCTTTTAATTATTGAACATGGCATGGCATACGATATTGATCATATATGAATGAATCATATTATATTGAGTCTATATATAAGCATGATGGAGTGTATATTTGGGTTGATGAATTTGCTAAACCTATCAACGTTAAATTTAACCTATAGTGTGAATCTATATAAGATAATGTGAGCATAATGTAAACCTACTTGTACTAGTGTATGTTCACTTATACTATGAAGTAAATTAATTGTTAAGCCTGTAATCGAGTCGTGGATAGATAAGCATGCTTATAAAGGGCTAGTGATTTGCAACTGCTAGTGTGGCACCGACGGGTGTCTAGTGATTGATACCAATGGGTATCCAGTGATTTAGTGTTTGGGACTTCGGTCCCTAGTGTTTAATATGTATTATACCCGTATCCACTTCTGTACGATTCAGGCTATCTATAAAAAGAATGATATTGTATGCTTGATGATAATATTGAGTTTACATGTTACATGATAGTGCTAATATTGAATAATGCTAGTGTTAGCAATGCCATACTGAGTAATATCAATGCTACGCTTTATGATATGTTGGCTATGTTATCGAAGCTTTCCGCTGATAGTGAGTATTGATCAGTGTTATTGCAAAGCATGGATTATTGAATATATGGCATATTGTTTGACTACTGGATGAGTTGCAATTACATTGTTTAGCTATTATAGGTTGTGAATGATTAAGTAGAGCTATGATTTGTTACATGTACATGAATTCATTTGAAATGTAGTGATATGTTATAACTATCGTAAATGCTATATGTTAAAGCTAAAGATTAAGTGCATGTTAACGTATGTAATTGAAGTAAGTAGGTTAAGAATGAGCCTGTTGGAATAGTATTAGTGAGTGTAAGTATGATAAGCATGATTATTGTGGTTATGCTAATTGTATGCATGTTTTGGAATGTTGATATTGAAATGTTAAGGCATGATGAGTATAAGATTTATTGATATGCAAAAGGAGTGATCTAGTGGTTTCATTAGAAGTCTATATGCTTTGTGTATCGCCACTAAGTGTTATCGCTTAGCACGGGTGTTTTCCCCATGTAGGTTTGAAGTGTAAAGCTCGAGTTGTGCGTGGAACATCTGCAGGCTACTATGAGAGAGTTACAAGTCTTCTTGTAGGTTAACTTTTGTAATGTATAGAATGTTCCATATTTTATATATTGAGGCATTTTATATGATAATGGTAATTTTGTATTTAAAGCATGTAATTGGGACTTGTATAGTTATATTGTAAACCTTGTAACTAAAACTAAAAGTACCTGGTAAAAGTATTGATTTAGTATTTTGTAGCACTCCTATATCCTTTCAAGGGGGTATTGGGGCGTTACAGTCCGCATACATAGATCGAATAAGAATCTCCAAGCTAGACTATCCCTGCCCTCTACTGGGCTCTAGGGGGAGCCGTCAAAGTAGATATCCCCGAGTGATCTGGATGACTGTAAGGGTGAAACCTCTCATATGCATGGGGGCCTACACCCTGCCCATGTACGGTAGGAAGGGGTGGCGTATGATCATCCAGAGGAAGCAACTGAGGTGGTGGAGTGCTTAGTAAATACTCTACATCCATACCAAAACCAGTACCACTCTGTAGTGTGCTAGGCTCTACCTCTGGCTATGGGGGATGCTACTCATCCTCTGGCTGATGGTACTCTCCGCTTGGCACAACAGTTGGAAGTGGGGCTAAACTATAAAGCCGTCTGGTCTCTGTGTTCGTGAGCAACCGGTACACACCGGGGCAACCCGGCATCTGTTCAACCATGCCTATAGCTTTAGCAGTCTCTAGATCCACATAAATATTCGCATCCAAAGGTGGCCTGAATACACTGGGGTCATACCCTAGATAGAGCAGTAACCTAGTGACGACTCCACCTACGCACATCTGCGACATGGACCCCCGTCCCTGTCTGAACAAGCCTAACAATATCTCATGGCTGATATTAAACTGTGTCCCAGTAGCCATAGCCCATAGAGCCCAAATTTCTATGGCATTTATACCCCCTGGACTCCCTATCCATCTCAAATAACTACTACCCAAGACCTTCTGGATGTATCTGTAGACCTACGAGACCAATAATGTGCTCTTTGCGGTGCTATGGTCATAACGGACCCCTGGCACTGTGATCATCTCCCAATGTTGTGCTGTAACACTCCTATCTGGGGTCTGTATATGATCCCCAACTGGGAGGCCCATAGCTCGGGCAAACTGTCTGCGACTCATGGAATGCCTACCGTCTCTGACCTTAAAAGTCACAGTCCTAGTCCGTGTGTCTGTCCTCTGGAGCCCTTTGTACTTTAAAGTGGCCAAATATTCCCTGGTGACCTTAGGGTATGTCTGATAGGCTAGTTGGAAAAACTCTGTCCAACCTGCCACCTCCAATAAACCGCTCACCTCTTCCCACATGCCCACCTGCTCTAAGAAAGGTCTGGACATGAATTTGCTAGAGGTGAACTGTGCCTGGGTCAGTATCTTAAATCTAAGCCTATAAGCATTACCCATCCATTCCAGTGGAGGAATATCTTCGGGAGCTGGAGCCATGTCACGTCATAAAGGCATCCTGGTAGTCGACCAAAAAAAAAAGATCACCACGTAGGCAATAAAATTGAGGTCTTTTTACGTGCAAAATGGAATCAAGACCAAGAAGAAATGGCCAAAAGACCAACCAAAGCAAAAGAAAATAAAAAAGAGAGTGAAGATGTGAAGGGTCGGCCACGGGGAAGGGTATTTATATCCTTCCCTGAGGGGCGGCTAGGCCGGCCCTCCATAGACGAGGGTCGGCCAGCCCGCCCCTGGCCCCAACGCCATTTTTAAAAAAAAAAAATAAGAGAATTCTCGAATACTCCCTGAATGTCCAAGGGTGTTTTCCGAATAATTTTCACAGCCTAATATTTCCTGCAAAATTAAAATCCATATGCAAGGATAAATCATGCGCATGAATGTGCACATGCTATGCAAAATGCGAGCGACGAATTCATCCAAGCGGCTCAAGTAATGAGGCACAATCTCATTGTCGAAGATCTCAACTGGGATGATTCTTGGCTCGAATTCTCTCTGCATTGACTCGGCAACTTGCGACTGGTAGCCTTTGATCACTCTCGGTGTCATTCGTCATTATTTTAAAGGTAGCGCGCCCCTTGTGAATTTTCATGCTAGCTTTTTTTATGGGAAATGCATCCTTTCAAATTTTCACATAACCCTATGCCTTATTTTTGCCTAAGGACATCCCAATTCAACTCAGCGGTTTTTGTTTATTTTATTATTTTTATATATTTTCTTTTTCTTTTTCTTTTTTTTCTTTTTTCTTTTTTTATTTTTTACTTTAAGCAATTGACATCAGGCTCGATCGACCTAGGTATCTGGCCAGCCAGAAAGTACCCTAGAGGATAATCATTAGATCTAATGGACTTAATAAAGAACACTTTTTTTTCTTTTTACAAAAGAACTGAAAAAATAATGCAACATGAATTCTTCATTGTCGAATCATGTACATCTTTATATGATTTCATCACTCATGATCATCATTTGACCCAATTCAAACAAATACAAGACTACACCTGATCTCTACATAAATCCTTTAAGCGTCCAACTCATGTTACCAATTGGCCCTCTTGGGTTTTCACGATTGATCATTTTTTCTCAGCCCTTAATTTTTGCACAAGGTGCCTTTCCGGTTTTCACCCTGGTAGGGTGTCCAATTTCAGCAACGCCGCCTTTTTCGATTTTTAACCCGCGGGGCACTTATTCTCTTCTTTTGATTTTGAGTCCTTAGCCATGGAACCTTTTCAATCTGTCAACATTGACCGGTTCCTTGAATTTGTTTCCGTCAATGTCTATCAAGATGGCTGCTCCTTTCGACATTAACTTTTTTACCACAAACGGACCTTCCCATGTGGGTCAAAATTTTCCACGAATGTCTGGCACTCTTGGCCTCATCTGCTTGAAAATCAGATCTCCTTCTTTCAAGGGATGCTTCCTAACCTTCTTGCCAAATGATCGAGCTAACCTCTTCTGGAAAACCTGATTATGGTAATATGCTCATAACCGATTCTCATCTAAGAGATTCAACTGCAATAACCACTGTTATGCCCATTCTATCTCAGGAATCTTGGCTTCCATAACAACCCTTAAGGATTCGAGCTCGATTTCAGCAAGTAAGACTGCTTGGGTCCCGTACACCAGAGAAAATGGCATGGCTCCTGTGGAAGTTCTAACAGTGGTCCTATAACCCCAGAGCGCGAAGGGTAGCTTCTCCACCCAGTCTTTGTAGTTCTGAACCATTTTTGCTAGTATTCTCTTAACGTTCTTATTGGACGCCTCAACTGCCCCATTAGCCAAGGGTCGGTAAGGCAAATATCTGTGGTGATGAACCCCTATTTCAAAAGTTCTTATCTAGTCTCTCCCATGAACTGTACCTCGTTATTAGAAACTATGTGGTGTGGGAGGCCATAACTGTAGATCAAGTTTCGCTCGATAAATCTTGCCATATCTCAAGCATCAACTAAAGGACTTAACTTCGACCCATTTAGTGAAGTAAGCAATGGAAACTATTATGAACCTATGCCCATTGGAAGCCGTGGGGCGGATCTCACCTATAATGTCTATTCCCTAAGTATAAACGGCAATGGGGACGTCAAGTTGTGTAGCTCTGAAACTGGCACGTGCCTCAAATCCGTATATTGCTGGCACAACTGATATTCTTTCACATACTTCGAACAGTCCGTGTCCATTATGAGCCAGTAAAACCCTTGGCACATGATCTTCTTTGCTAGGGTTAGACCATTCATATGAGCCCCATAAATACCGGCATGAACCTCTTTCATGACCCTAGTAGCCTCTTTTTCTGCCAGACATCCCAACTGAATACTGTCAGCCTGCCTCTTGTACAACATGCCATCCACACTAATGAACTGTGTAGATAACTTTTGGATCATCCTTTGGTCCTTTTTGATAACCTCTTCTGGGAACACAGATTTCTCCAAATAATTCTGAATGTCATAATACCATGGTTTTCCATCGGCAACCTCAACAACCATCACCTGATCGGTCTCAAAATAGGGCTTTTCCAAACTAAAAATCAGGACTGGCCTCATGACGACCCCCTTCCGGGTTATCCCACATAGACACTAGAGTTGCGAGAGCATCTGCTAGTTGATTCTCGTCTCTAGGGATGAAATGGAAGGTGCAAGCCTCGAACTGGCTACTCAACATCCTCAGATATTCCACATAAGGTAACAACCTTTCCTCCTTGACTGACCATTTCCCATTAATCTGATGAATCACTAATGATGAATCCCCAAAGACTTCCGTTGTCCTTGCCCCCAAGGCTAAAAGCGTTTCCAACCCGAAGGCGCAAGCCTCATACTCAGCTTCATTGTTGGTGGCCTTATACCTCAATTTCTTAGCTAAGGGTAGCTTTTCACCATTCGGGGTTGTAAGGATGATCCCAATTCCTGCCCCTTTATCGTTAACTACGCCGTCGAAGAACAACTACAAACCTTGTACCGCTATGACCCGACATCTTCATCTAGGAAACTGTACTCAAACTCGTCTCCTTCAATAGGATGATCGGCTAAGACCTCTGCCACATTTTCCTAGTTACATATTCTATATTGAACTCTTGTAACAGTAGCAACCAGCTTCCCATTTTCCTAGCAAATAAGGTGCTTCTTGAAGCTACCTGAGTGGGTCATGCTTGGCAACCGCCTATACACTGAACGAATGGAAGTAATGCCGCAACTTCTTAGAGGCCCAAATTACCGCCAAGTAGATCTTCTCGACCTCAACATATTTAGTCTCATAAGGTAAGAACTTCTTACTGAGGTAGTACACAGCAAACTCCACTCCGAACTCATCTTCCTGAGCCATCATGGAACCCACTGAATTATCTTCTATGGCTAGATACAAGACTAAAGGCTTAGCAGACCGTGGTGATCTCAAAACAGGTGGGTTCAAAAGGTAGTCCCTGATAGCATCGAAAGCTGTCTGGCAATCACTATTCCACTTGACTGGCTGATTCTTCCTAAGAAGCTTGAATATTAGCTCACATACCGAAGCTAGCTTAGCAATGAAATGACTGATGTACTGAAGCTTTCCTAAGAAACTTCTGACTTCTTTCTCCTTTTGAGGCACTGGCATTTCTCTGATTGCTTTGACCTTATCAGGATCCACTTCAATTCCTCTTTGACTCATTACATGTCCCAATAATTTTCCCGAGGTAACTCCGAAGACACATTTCTTAGGGTTGAGGCAAAGGTCGTACTTATTGATCCTTCGGAAGAAAATTTCTAAAGCCTCAAAGTGATCCTCCCTAGTAGCGGACTTGATCATCATGTTGTCAACATACACTTCAACTTCCTTATGGATCAAGTCACCTAAAATCTTCATCACCATCCTCTGATAAGTCGCTCCCGCATTCTTTAACCCGAAGGACATAACCCTGTATACGAACGTGCCCCACTCAATAATGAAGGAAGTTTTAATCTGATCTACTATCTTATTAAGGATCTGATTATTTTGGACATACCTGTCCACGAAGATGTACATTATGCAAGCGTCCACAAGATCCACTAGTACATCGATATGAGGTAAGGGAAAGTCGTCCTTCGGGCAAACCTTATTTAGAACCCGATAATCCACACACATCCGTACTTTTCCATCCTTCCTAACTATAGGGACTACATTGGCCAACCATGTTGGGTACTGAACCTCCACTAGAAATTTGGCCTCAATCTGCTTATGGACCTCATTCTTCACCTTTTGTGCCCATTCCAGGCTAAGCCTCCTAAGCTTTTGCTTGACTGGTCTACACTGGGTAAATCAGGATGGCATGCTCAGCAAACCTCTCTGTCAATCCCGGGCATGTCTTCATAGGTCCAAGCAAAGACGTTTTTGCATTTTTTCAGTATTCTCTCAAATTGCACTCTCTCTTCAGGAGTTATGTGGGATGCTATCAAGATTTCCCTTAGGTTTTCCAAGGTCCCTAGATTAAACATAGTCGTATTGGTTGAATTAATGTACAAAATAAATGCATCATATTCATGATCATGCGAAATTAAATCATTAGAGACATCACACAAATAAGCAAAGTCATTCATATTATTGACAAAACTGGAATTACAAACATTGTCACTATTAAAAAGTTTTGGAATAAAAAGAGAATCTAAATAGTTATCATCTTCATTTTTTGCCGATGCAGATGTCACAGCCGACAATGCACTATTGTCTTCGCCTGGAGGAGGTTCGACTGCTACCTCAGAAATCTTCAAGACCTGGACCTTCAAATTTGGCTCTAAAGCTTCAATCTCAAGTTTCTTCTTTCCCTTCGACTTGATGGCCAGAAGCTTCTCAGTGATGATCTCTTCTGGCTCGGACTTGTCCCAAATGTCACATTGGGTCATGACTTCTTCATCCCAAAAGCTTTCCACAGATCTAATAACTCCAACTTCCCAATCGAAAACATCATTGAAGATCTCGAATCCCGATGTGATCCTACCATCTACCCACTGAGGCTCAGCCTCTCCAGTGTAAGCACAAATGGAGGATGGAGGCACGAAGCTCTCCAAGATATGAGGAATACCATCTGACTTCTTTTTCCCCTTGCCATCTCCACTTCTATAGCCCAAACCCTTTCGGTCCTTCTGACCCCTGGTGTTGATAACAAACTGCTAGCCATGAGAGTTTCTGCCTAAACCAGCCCCTGGAAGAAAGTTCATCTTCTTCATCATATTCAGTACTTGGGGACTATCCACTAAGCTCCCCTCCTCCCCTATCACAGATACATGGAAACCATTAAACAGCTGATTACTGATTCCCAAGGTAGAGACTTGGTTTTTCCTTGTAGATTTGATAGTTACTACCTCCCCCCCCCCCCCCCCCCCCGTATGGTAGCTTGATCATCTGATGGAGAGTAGAGGGCACTCCCCCCAATTTGTGAAACCAAGGCCTTCCTAATAATGCCGAAAAGTTGGCAGGGATATGCAACACCACGAACTCCGCCTCCATCTCAACGGGCCCTGTGTTAGCGATGCCATTTTGAGTGATATCAATGTTATGTTATAAGGTATGATGGTTATACTATTGAAGTCCTCCGCTGACATTGAGTATTGAATATTGATATGGTATATTATGGATTATTGAATTTTTAGCATATTAATGAACTATTGAGTGAGTGATATTACATAGTATATTGTTTGATCATAACCTGTCATATTGTTATATGCTAATTCGCGAATGCTTGTATTAGACTTGTTTGTTTACATCCCCACTAAGCGTTATCGCTTAGCACGGGTGCTTGTCTTCTATGTAGGTTTATAGCTTAGAGCTCGTGTTTTGAAAGGAGCATCTGCAGGCCACTATAAGGAGTGTTGCAAGTCTTCAAGCTTGGTTCATTGCTTTGTAATGTAATGATATTGTATCGATAAGGCTGTATTTTCGTATAAGTAAAGCATGTAATTGTAAAGTGCCATTTTGTATCTTAAGTTGCAAGCTATAACGAGCTAGTTTTAGTAAAAGGATTAATGATAATTAATGTTTGTGAAAGTGTTAATTGTTATTCATAAGTAAGAGTAAGTGTTGTTTAGCATTGCGTAGCGTCCCTATATCCTCCCAAGGGGTATTGGGGCATTACAAAGCTAACAACCCAATCGAAAAGCATAATTGGTTTTGGAATGTATGGTATTGATACTTGTAGCGGGTCAATTGGATAACAGTGATCGATGCTAGCAAATTGAGCGCGTTGATCGCAATTAGCTAAACTAAACAATCTTGTGTGAATTTCTGAATAACTCCCGTTTTGGACTTTAGGATAAGTTTCAACTGAAGCCCAACATATAACAATCAACATTATCCCCTTCTGATCGGTCTGGTTGGATCAACAAAGGGGTTTAGATATTACTATTTGTTCATTCTCGATGTTTCGATCGGCTAGACGAATCGGAGGATAGGAGGGGTTTAAGCAGCTAGTGCTTGTGATATCGAAAACGGCAACATTTTTATGGAGTGTGTTTTTTCGATTTGTTGCCTACGACATTCCGATCTGAAGGATCGGAGGAAAAGGGTGTTAAGCAGTTAAGTCCTGGTTACCCGCAACATTCCAATCGAGCTAAAGGATTGAAGGAAAAGGGAGTGTCAGGCAATTGAGGCTCGAAACTCGCAATCCTTAAGCGATTGATGCATGAACTCGTAAGCCTTAGGTCCATTGGTATTCTCGATGTAATACCCTTATACCCATAAATGATACGGGTACCGGATGTCACAGCACTGCACTACACTGAATACTGAAATCACTGAACACTGCACTGAGATAGACTGTCATTGGCCTATCAATAGTGAGTCGTCATAACTCGTACCGCGGTATGGAATTCCTATGGCTAGTCAATTATATCCTGAACTAGATTTCACTACCAAACCACTACTAAGGGCAATATATCATTAAAATTTCACTTAAATGTCACATTATATCATCATGCACACTTTAGCCAAGTTATCATTTTCACTTATAATTTTACATACACACTCATTTATTACTATTTAACTATTTTATGCCATTACATGTGATTAAACATCAAAATACACAATAGGAATGCATCATGTTCAATTCGGCCAAGGTATCACTTTTCCACTATATTCATATTTAATTCTTTTAGTCATTCAAACATTTCACTTACATGTTATACTCATCACAAACATCAATTTCATGCCTTAATTCCTTAAGTATTTGAATAGATCTTCCTTTATACAATTCGGCCAAGACACTAACTCCTCATTATGTTCACTTTAATTTCATTTAGTCACTCAAACATTCCATTTACATGTTATACTCATTATAAATACCAATTATATGCCTTATTTCACAACATATCTCATTATTTCCTTTAATAACCCTATATAAATTCATTATATTTGTTTTTCATTCCTTTAATTATTCAATCATACACTACACAAATTATACAAACTATAAACACGATTTATATGTCATAAACATCTAATACACCTTATGTTTTTCTTAAGTTTCCATTCGGCCTAACTTACACTGTCACACCCCAAAATAGCCCTGGTTGGAATGTGTATGCTAAGTTGGGAATGCAAGGGTATTTCAGTAATTATGTGCATGAGAAATTTGGATAATAAGGACTTAATGGTAAATAATTAATTAAGTATGTTAAGAAGAGAAATGTTAGAGTGTGCATGTGGTATTCGGTTGTAGGGTGTTTTGGTTGTGGCATTTATCTAGTGAAGTGTGAGTTTGGTACCTTGGCATGAGATATTTATTCAAGAAAGGATTGGGTGCATGTGAGTGTATGGTGCCTTGGTTTGAAAGGTCTAAGTGGGTTTTGTGGTCCAATTGGGGGTTGCCAAGTGGGCTTGTTAGGTGGGCATTGAAAGAAGAAAAAGAAGAAGTAAGAGGAAGAGAGAGGGAACACAGATTGTTGGCTTTCCCGTTCCCCCCTCTCACGCCTCCTTTCTTCTTCTTCTCTCCTCCTTTCTCTGCTTTTCCTTTCTTTCTCTTTTGGCTTGGAGTTGTGTTTGGCTTGGAGTGTGTTTTGCTTGAAGAGGTAAGTTGGAGTTTAAGATTTTCTACGTGCTATTCTTCTTCTTCTTCTCCTACTGGTTTTACTTCAGTTAGGGTTTGGCTAAGGATTTTGTGGGTTTCTTGTTTGTGCAAGCTTTGGATTGCAATAAGAAGGTTAAGGACAAGTAGAGAGTTGAGGATTTAAGCTGGAAGTGTGATTTTTTTTGGATCTTCAATTCCAGGTTTGGGAGCTTTGTTTCCTGCATTTGAACTTCTGAGATATTTTGCCCTATTTCTCACTTAGGTGGTTGTGAATGTGTTTGCATTGTTTAATTTCTGGAATTTGGTGGGTTTTGGCATGTGTATATGCATGATTTATGTGGGTAGATGTGTTAGTAATGCATGTTAAGGATTGAATTGAATGTGCTGAGTTAGGATTCGAACTTACTATAAATTTTAGGGTTTATGTTCTTGAGGGAAATGAATGTGTTTATGCATGATTTTTATTATTTTGATTGTTGAATTAAGTTGGTGTTACTGTATTTTTGATGCATGGAAGATCGATTGGAATGTAAGATGAGATTGGTAGTGTTTTGAATCAAATTGAAATGGTTTTTGTCGAGTTCTTGAAATTCTGGGCTTGCTGGGAACGGAAAATCGCGATTCTAGAGGAATTTCTGTTTCCAGTACGCGTGTGTGTCGTGACTGCCCTGAGAGAGACAAGTCACGAGTCATGACTCCCAGTCACGACGCGTGACTCTGTCTCCCAGTCACAACGCGTGACTTTTCGGCGAGCTGGAAGCAGTCGCGGGGCATGACTCCCAGTCACGACGCGTGACTGCCCTGTGAGAGGCAAGTCACGACTCGTGACTTAGAGTCACGACTCGTGACTTCCTTATGAGGTATGTCACGAGGCGTGACACTATGTCACAACTCGTGACCCTCCTTTAAGGCATGTCACGAGGCGTGACATAGAGTCACGGCTCGTGACCCTCCTTTGAGGCCAGTCACGAGTCGTGACATGACTCGTGACCGACCCCTTCAGCCTCATTTTTCCGATTTAGCCCAGTTTCAACCAAAATGAATTTTCTATTTCTTCTGTATGGACCTTTACTGCTGTATGATACATGTCATACTTTTATATGCTTTTATATATCCTTTTCTGTTTTGCCTTGTTCCCTAAGTGACTAGTTTTCTTATAAAATGACTTTCAAATGCTTTTATGGCTTTTCCCCCTACGGTGTGCTATATTACCTTGTTTATATGAATGGTTATCCTAATTTATTTGTGATTAACAATATGTTATGCATATCCTTGATCAGATCCTCCTCTAAGAATAACTTGCCATGCTTAAGAGTTTATTGTATCATTCCACGATTAAGATTATGCGTTATTAATCATTTGCTTAATATGATTCCACATGTATTCCTGACACGCTTTAGTATATTGAGTAGTGCTAGAATGTGATTGATTGAACTATTGCATGCTTCAGAATATGAATTGTATGTGGTATGATTGATATTGCTATGCCAAATTTATTTGAATAATATGGTTGATGTCTGAATGCATTATTATGCTTTAGCCTTTGAACTCAATGTGTTATGTTTAAATGTAATTTGGATTATGCATGATTTATACTTAGTTATCCTCACCTACCGCATGATTAGGATTTTGTATTGATAATCATTGGCATGGTAGTGCTTCCATACCTGATTTTGACATGCTTTAGAATATTGTTTAATGTTAAAGTGTGTTGACTGTATTATGTTTTGCAATAGGAATTGTATGATATATGACCGACTTTATGAGCATATTTATATGTCTATCGTACTCTGGTTTATGCATGATGTATATATATATTTATGCGTTGTGCGTTTCGAAACGTGAATTGTTTTATGCATGACCTGCTAGAGTCAAGTAAGTGGATAGTTAGGCATGCCTAATAGAGTCCCGTTAGCTGCAGCCCTTTGGACGTTTGGACCCTAATCAGGTCCCCCGTTTGGTTCCTCGCGAACCCTTTATATGTGCGGATCTTCGTGATCCTTTTTAATGTGTTTGGATCTTGTTTAAGATCCCCCTTCCGTGAAATGTTTTTATTGTGACAAAATAAAATGGTTTTCGATTCGTACCCGTAAGGTACCCTTTGGCCGATTTGTACCCGTAAGGTACTAATCAGTACACTCGTTATCCACTATTGTGAGTCAGCAGGTGATTTGTTGGTTTGTTTTACTTTGAAATAACTATAAGAATGTGATATCAGAATGAGCACGATAATGGTTTGAGAAATCAGTTTATATGTATATGAACATGGATATGAGCTTCGGAATGTATGTCTTTACATTGTAAGCATGATTGGATACCTAACACCATTATTCGTACTAGTCTTGTGATGTGTTATAAGTTTTTGAATGCTTTGAATGTGATTCGACCAATGTATTCATGTATGTAACTCAAGCATGGTTTTGTTATACATAAGCTTGTGAACCGTAGCAGTTGTGGCTGTAAGTATGTAAGATTTAACTGTACTTTCTGCATGGTGATGATATGAATGTGATGTTATGTGATTATGTCTTCGGTCTCCGCTATTAGAGTGTTTTCGGGATGATATTTTATATATCAGAGTTGCGCAGCAGTAAAGTGGTGCTTTGGATGTTGTCCTGTGGATTTTGGCTAGTGTGTGTATGACATGTCAAAGTATGTTAGATAGCTAGTATTCTTAACATGATAATTGGGTGCGTTATCATATGGCAATTGTGTCGCATTCGATTGGGTTGTCAGTTCATGCATGGGTACTTGGTTATGACAATTGCATGTGGAGATCTCATGTGACTTTGCTTGGTAAGGTACTGATATTTGATACCATAGTAGGTTTGTGCATGTGTTATTGTATGTAGTTCTGTATGATGATACTTGTATCGGGTATTGTATTATGTCTGTTTGGCCTGTTCTTGACATAAGTATATGGTTATGGTTGTGAGTTTTCGAATGAATGCCTTTATTATGCAAGCCTGATTATATGTATTTTGAATGTGCATTTGCCATTGTGAATGTGTTATGCCTTGGCGACCATTGTGAATGGCCGTCCATACTCTTGTGTGTTCTCCCCACTAAGCGTTTATCACTTAGCACGGATTTCTTTTCCGTGCAGGTGGCAGGTTTGGTTCTGTTCGAGTCGCGCTTATACAAGGTCGGCCACGTAAGAGTTAGAAGTTTTGTATTTTGTTCAGCTTCTGTACTTCAGTTTTCGTATTTCTGTATTATTGTTTATGTAATTAAATGTAAGAATCTTGAGATTACTTTTGGGAAATGTAAACGTTAGTATGTTTTTATGTTAAGTTTCCTTTGTTTTATCTTTCGCTTTATGCTTCCGCTTAGTGCCTGTGTGTGTGTGAGTTATTACATGATCAGCCTGTGCCCGCAAGTTAAGTCAAGTTTTTAATTAACCCGGATTTTCGTATGTATATTATGTATGAATGTATGCTTTCGTGTTGTGCATGTGCATATCTGTGTGAGTGAGCGTCGGGTAGCACGACCGTCGGCGTCCTTCCAACGGGGGCGGCGATGGGGGTGTTACATACACTTTTCATACCATAATGCTTTAATTTATTCTAAGTATATTTATACACTTATTTAAGCCCACTAATCATGATTATCAAGTTAGATTTAATTTTTCATGCACATTTCACATACTTTACACTTAAACATAACCTAAAATCATATTATTTCAATGGAAAAAGAAGGATATTGTATCAACTAACGTTGTTTCCTTGATCTCCACTCCTTAGTCTTCCTTTCCATAGCCTTTAACCCATGAAACAACTTCCTTGGCCGAATGCAAACAACACCATAACATCAAATCCATGCTTGCTTTTTACAAAAATAACTTCATGAATACACTTTACACACTTGAAAACCCCTATAGGAACCAATAAACCAAATTAAAAAAATACTCAAATCACTTACCTCAATTTCAACCCTAAACTTTATACACTTGATTTTCCTAACTTTCAATGCTCCAAATGGACTCCAAATACTGCCTTATGTTATAAAGGGGCTAAAGTTTGTCTAAGAGGCAGAAATTTGGGGAGAGATTGGATGAAAGTGGAAGAAAAATGAAGAAGAAAGTGAAAAATACCATTTGGCCTAGGGAGGAGAAGAAAGAGGCGGTGGCTGCTAGATTTATCTAGAGAAATCTGGCTTCTTACTTCCTTATATAGGCTGAAATTGAACCGAACCGATCCAACCGAAGCGGTCCAATCGGTTTGAATCAAAATTTCAATTTTTCGGTATTTTTCCACTGTTTCTAGACATCTATGTGTTCCTTAACTGATTTTCACTCCCAACCAATTCCATCATTCTTAAAACATCAAATATAGCCTCCCTACAAAATTTCAGTTCTATCGGAGTTCATTTGGGACCCGGTTCACCTAAACCGATCCGATTCGATTCAGTTCAGTTCTGCCGTAAAATACCATTATGAAGCTGTGAAAAATTACTAAAACTTATTTCAAGCTTGTACACTTCCCATATTACACCCTT
Organism: Excoecaria cochinchinensis; assembly: GCA_947683425.1. Classification (NCBI taxonomy): domain Eukaryota; kingdom Viridiplantae; phylum Streptophyta; class Magnoliopsida; order Malpighiales; family Euphorbiaceae; genus Excoecaria; species Excoecaria cochinchinensis. The sequence goes on along the minus strand of CANTUQ010000033.1, from coordinate 6,418,887 downwards.
TACTGCTAAAAATCATTTCCTAAAAATTCAGTCAAACCTTGGTCAAACTCTAGTTCAATTGAACCGAACCAGAGGCCAACTTCAGAATGACTTTCGGAGGCTTAATTGACTCCGTTTTCACTCCAAATTATATCACCAGACTTCTTATCACTTGCACTTTCTAATGGTCTAATAAAATATTTTTCACTATTAGCTTCCCCGAAGGTCACCCATCAAGGGCTTCCTTAGCCAGAGCACGTTTAACCTTTCTCTTCTATTATCTTTAAAAACACATTCACTGATATTTTCACACGAGATTCACACTATAAACTCTACAGATTTCACTAATCACTTCTAACCCAGTATTCGGGCCATTACACTCGATGCTTCAAAATTCAGAATAACTCATGAACTATGCTCATTATGACGACTCTTTGTTTCTAGGCGCCCTTTGGAATGCTCAAATCTTAAGTCACCACATGGCTTTGCCACTTCAGCTTCCTAGGGAAAGGTTTTCTCTATAAATGGGTATCCTTTATTAGATGCTTCCCTTTCTTCAAAACCTTTGCTTCTATTTTCTCATTTCTTCCTGTAATGGAATTTAAACATCTGAAACTTTTTGAGTTCTTCAGTCTTCACGTCTTTTTTCACCATTTTAGGAAGATGAATGAACATTATTTCTTTGGTATGATTTTCCTCCTAATGGCGTTACCTGTTGAAAGTAGGTAATTGGCCATGGAATTTGTACTTTCTTCTCCATTTTCACTACTTATTTCTTGACTTCCCTTTTTGCGCCATGATGCGGAACCCCAAGGTTAAAGAACCCGAAACCTCTTGAATATACACTTTGATTGCAAAGACAAAGAAGACAAAAACCCTCCCTATTGAACCCCCAAACAACACGTGAATGGAAACGCAAATAATTGGGAATTAAAGAACCTGAAAAACGCCACAATCAAATAATTGATATGTTAATCAAATTCTTCATGCAATAGAAAAGAAAGCAATTCACTCTCAATCTAAGCAAGATAATTCGGCTATGCCAATGAATATTATTCAAAATCTGAAGTTTACAATTTATGTTAGCCTATTTATATGGTGGCTAACCCTAATTAACTTTAAAACCTAAAACAAACCCTAATAAGGCCTTAAGTACACATAGGCCGAAATTCCATGGGATTTACATGGTAAATTAAGCCCAAACTAAAAGAAATAAACACACTTAAAATTAATTCTTAAAGGCTGAATATGAAAGCTCAAAAGAAAGACTAAATAAATAATTAAACTAACTAAACTAAGCCCAACAAGAAGCCCACACGCCTAGCCCTTTAAAATACAACTTAAGTGAGTCATGTGACTTTTAAATGAAGCACATGACATGTACAATTAAAAGCCCAAAGTTGTATAAGCCCATGATGGCTTACATTGGCCCAATTCCTTCACTTGCTTCCAAAAGGCTAAGTACTTTAATTTGGCCTTCAAGCTCTCTGTAGCATTTCTCAATAGCATCTTCATGAATTTCTTGAGTGACAACGCCTTGAACAAAAGATGACATAGCCATCTTTAGCTTCTAAGCATGTCCTCTTGTTATTGGACCACTAGGCATCTTCAATGGATCTTTGGTGGTTGATGGCATTGTCGGTGGATCTGTATCATTCCCTCCCTATTGAACCCCCAAACAACACGTGAATGGAAACGCAAATAATTGGGAATTAAAGAACCTAAAAAATGCCACAATCAAATAATTGATAAGTTAATCAAATTCTTCATGCAATAGAAAAGAAAGCAATTCACTCTCAATCTAAGCAAGATAATTCGTCAATGCCAATGAATATTATTCAAAATCTGAAGTTTACAACTCATATTAGCCTATATATATGGTGGCTAACCCTAATTACGTACCCTTAAAACCTAAAACAAACCCTAATAAGGCCTTAAGTACACATAGGCCGAAATTCCATGGGCTTTACAAGGTAAATTAAGCCCAAACTAAAAGAAATAAACACACTTAAAATTAAGTCTTAAAGGTTGAATATGAAAGCCCAAAAGAAAGACTAAATAAATAATTAAACTAACTAAACTAAGCGCAACAAGAAGCCCACACACCTAGCCCTTTAAAATACAACTTAAGTGAGTCATGTGACTTTTAAATGAAGCACATGACATGTAAAATTAAAAGCCCAAAGTTGTATAAGCCCATGATGGCTTAAATTGGCCCAATTCCTTCACTTGCTTCCAAAAGGCTTAGTACTTTAATTTGGCCTTCAAGCTCTTTATAGCATTTCTCAATAGCCTCTTCATGAATTTCTTGAGTGACAACATCTTGAACAAAAGATGACATAGCCATCTTTAGCTTCTGAGCACGTCCTCTTGTTATTGGATCACTAGGCATCTTCAATGGATCTTTGGTGGTTGATGGCATTGTCGGTGGATCCGTATCACACCACTTCTAAAGCTCGACAGTTCGGAGCTAAGGAAGAGAAGAAAAACGAAGAGGAGGAAGAGGAGGAGGAAGAGAAGGAGGATGTGCATTAAGGGCCTCGATGATATCCACCCCGAAGAGGGGATGTTTGGTCCTTCGCATCCTTTTGATCTCCACACTTTTCTTTCCTGAAAGATGCTACTTATGGAAGATGTTCGGCGTTTTTATAGGAATCAAAAGATCCTTTTGTATAATTTTGGGGAAGTCTTTCCTTAGTTTTTCTTTTATGCCAATGTATTATATAATGTTTCTTTAATTAAATCGACTAGATGTTCTTAGTCAATCCAATTTTCAAAGGGTAATAGATTGGACAATCATAATCGATTTTTGGTTTCGAAGTTTCAATTCAAATTTACAAAAGATAGTCTACCCCAATCAGATAACCGTGATCGACCAAATGACTCCACATCGTTTCGATGCTTTAAAGTATTTGCTATGTAATGGCCTGTATGTTAGCCTAAAAGTATTCAGTATTTTTTGTAGAGTCTGTTGTCTAGTTTGTGGCATGATATGATGTTTATGGTATCTTAAGTTCAATAGAATTTAAAGGTTAAACGTGCTTAAGGTATAGCAATTTTAGGATGGGTGACCTATTGGAAAACAGTATAGCTGATAATTACAACTGTATGCTAAAAAAAATATTATTTGATAGAATTGATTTGTGGACTGTCAGGAGTCTAGTGATGAAATTTGGTACGAATTTGAGGTCAAATAGGTCCCTGAATGTTAGTTTGAAGTTTCCCTCTGGTTCGGTTCGGTTGAACCGAGATTTGACTAAACTTTGATTGAATTTTAAAAAATTGTAAATGAGGTTAAAAAGGTTCATTGTGGGAAGTGTAAAGGTTTAGAATAATTTTTAAAAATTTTTAACAGTATTAGAATTGTATTTTACGGCAGAACTGAACAGAATTTAACCGGATCGGTTTAGGTGAATCGGGCCCCAAATGAACTCCGATTGAGCTAAAATTTTATGTGGAGGCTATATTTGGTATTATAAGAATAATGAAATTGATTGGGAGTGAAAATGAGTTGAGGAACCCTAAAACATTGAAAAATGACCCAGAAAATTGACCCAAACCTGTTCGACCACTCCGGTTGGACCTGATCCGATTCAATTTACCTCATATAAATACATCACTTTGGCTCGAAATTTCTAAGGTTCTCCATTTGGGTTGCCGCCTCGACTTGAACATTCTTCCTTCTTCTCCATTTTTCTTCCAATCTTTCTCCATCTCACCCCAAATTCAAGCCTTCCTAACATATTTCAACTCCTCTAGAATCCATTGGTGGTCTTAGAAGTCCATTTGAAGGTTTGAAAGTGGGAAAAACTAAGACTTTTAAGTTAAGGTGTGATTTTGAGGTAAATGATTTAAGTGTTTTTAATTTGGTTCAAGGGTTCCTAAAGGTACTTTAGGATGTGTATAACATGTTTATGAAGTTTATTTGTTAAAAGGAAGCTTGATATTGATAGAATCTTTATCTTTATATTCGGCCATGGTTAGGTCATCAAGGTGAAGAAGTTTTCAATTAAGCTAAAGGCAAAGAAAATGAGTATTGAGAGGTGTTTTGCAAGGATATAAGGTTTGTGATTGCAAACTCCACATATTTCCATGGTTTAAGTTGTGTTTTAGGTTATATTTGTGAACTAAGTATGTGAAAAAGATATGTTTAATTGAATATAGCTTGATATTCATGCTTAGGGATGTTAAGAATGATGAAATGAATGGTTTAAATAAGAAAACAAAATTTGTATGATGACTCACCATGTTGGCCGAATGGTATTCCATGTGATTTCTATGTATTATGATGATGTGTGTGGCACGTTTATAGTGTATACATGATATTTGGCATGTGATTTAACTAGTGGTATGTGTTAGAGAGAGAAAAATTCATGTGATGCATGACGAACATGTTAGCCGAACAGATTATGCATGAAAAGGCATGATTTTGATTTTGATGTGTTTTGATGTGAAATAATGGCATGCCTATGTTGTTTAACATGTAAATTACCTAATTATATGTTAAAAGTTATGAAAAGAATTAAAAGTGAAAATTTGACATCATGGCCGAATGGGATGCATGTGTGTAACCATGTGTATCATGATGAATTAATGAGTTTTATGGCATGAAATGGCAAATGGATGAGAATTGAATGTATAATGATTGAATTGTTTGGAAAAAGAATGGAATAAAATGATAAAATTCCATGAAATGTATGTATGGTGATTTAAAAATGTGAAAAAATGGAATAATGACGCCCTATGTAGTAATCTGGTAGTCAAGTCTAGTTTAGGATATATTGGCTAGCTATAGAGACATAAGACCGCGGGTGTGAGCATGACGTCTCACTTATTACTTGTAGACAGATGACAGTCCTACCTCATTGTATTGAAATATTTTAAAGTTTAAATGAAATGTTTTGGAATGTATTTAAAGACATGGGTGGTCTTTTGGGGTCCCTCTCGAATGTTTGTGAGCGTTTGGGGTTCACATCTCGTTTATCCCGTTCATATATTTCTGCCAATTTTATACAGGGGACAAAACGGTAAAAATGAGCTTAAAATGGTTAAATTGTGATTAAAATAATATTTGTGTGAAAAAGGGACATAACTGAAATTATGTAAAAAGTTTGAGGTCAAAATGGTAATTTGGACCATAAATGGATTAAAAAGGGCTAATGACCAGAGTTCAGCAAGTATACTGAATCGAAAAGTAGTAAAGCGAGTAATATTATGACCCGCGAATATTGAACCTAAGGGAAAGGAAATTAAGAGTTAATTTGTTAAAATTATGCTAAAGAGCATCCCAAGTTTTTGTATGAGTTTTTGATTTAAAGAAATTAAACTATGAAATTACTAAATTGAGCAACTACAAATAAAGCAAAAATAATAAAACTGTGATCAAATTAATTAAAAGTCTTGCCAAGAAATACCTATTCTCCCCAATTATACCATGCAAATACTCTAACTAAACAATAACATATGCAAATTCAGTGAACAACCTAGCCTACACCCTAGCCTACCTTTCGGATTCAGCTTCTCTAAAATATGCACCTATCATTCCGAATTCAGCACATAAATTTGCTTCACACAGGTCTTAAGTCCTAAGTTTAGATAATCCTACCATTCCGGATTCAGACATCTAAACCCATTTATCCCCTTCCATTCTAAACCTATTAAAATAGATAACCACAAGTTTAACTGCCATTCCGGATTCATTAAACCAGCAGAAGACTAACAAAAATAGAACAGAGCATATGTAAATTGAATAAATCAAATACAATCAAAAGATCGTCATACTGAATCAGTCCTCAAACTTGCATTAGAATCAATCACATACAAATACACTTAGAGAAGATAAAACTGAAGCATATGCAGAAATTAATCCAAATAGAGCATTTACATGGTTATTGGAGATTCAAGACATTCCTCGACAAGAAAAAGAACTACTCACTCATTACTGGAAAAAAAAACTGAAATAGATAAAGAGAAGTTGATATTACCCATTTTAAATCTAAAAACGATGTTCTTACAAGAGTAAATGGATGTTCTTCAATCTAACTCAGCTATTACAACTTTAAATGTAAAGATAGCTATAGAATCTAAAGCTACAAGTGTCATGAAATTAATAAAAACTAGGTGTTTTTGTGCTCAGAATGAAACCCTAGATCTAGATTACAGAGAAAACTGAATACAAACAAAAGTTGTTAGAAAGAAAAATCTAGCCCCCAAATTTTCGCAATCCCCCCTATATATAACAGTCAAGGTTACACGATGGTATGACAATTCCTTACCGCCATGTAAAGTACGTTTGAATCTGAGGTAGGAAAATTACACGGTGGTACCGTCGTGTAATTAGCTACTGGACTAAAACCTTAAAAGGCATTCTCAGTTTACACGACGGTATGACAATTCCTTACCGCCATGTAAATAGCTACTGGACAACCACTTGATTTCCTCTTGATTTACACGGTGGTAAGGTGATTTCTGCCCACCGTGTAAAACTCCTTCAATTTTCTAAAAATCCTGATTACACAATGGTATAACATTCCTTACCACCATGTGACATTCCATGTACGAGCTTTCTGACTTTTTGTGGCTACACAGCAGTATGAAATTACTTACCGCCTTCCAAAAACACAATAAAAGCTCAATTTAGCCCATTTTAAAAATTTAAGATTATTTTAAGCAAAAACAACCTAAAATAATAACTATAAAGCTCAAAAGTAACCTAAAAATTGATATAAACATAGCATAGATTTGAACTTATCAGCTAAAATCAATTAAATGATTAAATATGAAAATTTATCACTTTATAGGGACTAAAATGTAATTTAGTATGAAATTGGTAATTGGAGGAAAAAATTGTAATTTGCATGTTAAATAATGATAAAATGGTGAAATAAAGTGAACTTGTAGCATTTTCATAATTTTGGTAAAGTTTGAGAACATAATTGTAATTTTGCCATATTTAGGGATAAAATGGTAATTATGGCCTTTTATGTGTATTAAATGTGTAAATGCCGTTAAGTATGTTATTTAATGGTAATTTATTATATTATTGCATGCATAATTGATAAATGAATTAAATAATATTTTATTATGATTATTTTATTATATTCATGAATATTGTTTATGCATGTGAACTTAGTTAGTGAAAATACTTGGAATTGCAATCACCACTAGACATATTTAAGACTCAACACGTAGTTTTATTTGGCTGCGTGTATGTACTCCTTAGAGCGTGGAGCATAAGCATACCTCACAATTTTGGGAGCTACATCGAAGAAATTAAGTTAGGATAAATTAATGTATGATTAAGTATTTTGGGCATGTATATGAACTTATATTAGTATGGTTTTGGGTACTTGTATGTGATGTTTTGTTTGTACTGGTATTGGTTTAGTAATGTTTTGTACTGTATAGCATGTCTGTGAGTGTGATAATGGCATGCTTTATAACCTGTAGAAATTAGGTTAACATTGATGGCTAAATGGTAATGTGAAATGTGAAGTTGCGTGTTAATGTAAAAATTGACCAAATGAATAGCAACTAAGGACAGTTATGGGTCAATCGGCAAAATTAGATAATAAGTTAAAATGTGGTTAGTAAATTTATAGGTTAATTTGATATTGTCAATAGACTGAGATAACTAAAGTATTGTTATACTCGGGTTTTAAAAAAAAATGTACGATTTTTACTTAATAGATTGTTCAATAATCCGATTACTTAATTAGGCTAATCATCATAGAAGGGTTAGTTAATTAATTGAACGTAAGGTAACCACGGATAATTCGTAAATCGACTAATTTGTGAGTCGAAGGACTCGTAAATTAGGAAAAACTTGTATAGAGCATGTCTTTGCAAGTTCTTGTCCACCCGATTGACAGGATATTCATTGTATAATCAGATTAATAAGAACCTGTGTTGTGGATGATATCCTTTTGGAGATTACATGTTAAAATATTTGTAAGGTGTGCAGGCATAAGAATTCCCGATTGAACAGATTGGATAGTCTTAATCGGTAGTCATTATTCGGATTGGGGTAATCACAATTCGTTTTATCCAAATGGACTAAATCGTTTGTTAACCCAACTTGATTCCTTATTTTATTTTCATGTTCTCTTTGATCATTTCGATCGGGAAGCAGAAAAAAGCATTTTCTACCTTTTATTATGGTGTGTGAATCATAACTTCGTCTTCCAGGAGTCTACTGTAACGACCCGATTTGCACCCTAGTAGAATTGGTAGTGCAAATTTCTGTATTTGTACAAGTTTAAGTGTTAGTGAGGACTTAATTAAAAGGAATTATAAGTTGAGTGAAGGAAGAAGTGGATTAGAGGGATTTAGAGAGACATTTGCCATGGACTAAAGTGGAAGTTTGCATGTTAGTGGGACAAGTGGCTTGGTTGGCCAAGTGGCAAGGTATGGGAATGCCACCTAGGATAAGACATGCATTAAAAGGTTGTAAGTGGAATTTTCTATCCTCAAGTGGGATTGCATGCAGATTTCTTTTTTCTTTTCCCTCTCTCTCTCGATTTCCTTTTATCTACTCTTTCTTCTTTGAGTTTTGACTTGCTTGAGGTTGATTTCTGCTATTTAATTGGATTGATTGAAGAGTTTAATCAAGAATTAAAGTTGAGAAATAAGTGTATTTGGTTTTGAATTTCTGCTTCTACCCCTTTTCTTTGTGGTTATTGTTTGAGAACTTGGATTAAGGGATTGTGTTTATTTGGGTATTGCAAGAAGCTGAGGATAAAAGAAGGATTGAAAAGGGCAAGGACAAAGTCTGATTTTGTAAGTGTTCGGCTGCTTCAAGAGGTTGGGATCGTGCACTCTATAGTTGTGCATGTGTAATTGATTGTGTATAATTGATACATATTGTGATATGAGTTAGAATTGTGTATATGCATGTGTTATGGTTGGAATATTGATAATCTTAGATCTATTTAGAGTATGATTTTTGAGCATGATTAGTTGTGCTTTTGAGAGGCATGTGTTCATGATTGGTTATTCATGTTTTTGCTTGAAATTAGTATACGATTATATGTTAAATATTGATTTGGAGCCTTGAAATATTATTGGCATATTGTTTGGCAAGTTTTTGATATATGCATGTGCATGGTTTGGAAGTATGTTGGTCAATTATGGCTTTTGAGTTGAGTTGTGGAACAGTTGATGCAATTATGTTTTTGGGCATTCTTGCAAAGGTCACGGTGACAACCAAGTGGTTGTGATCATGAGGTATGCAACAAATGCTTCTGTCCGAGGAGTGTGTGGTATGTCACGATGACAAACAAAGTGGTTGTGACCGTGAGGTACCCTACGTTTACATTCTGTTTTGCATCTTTGGTATGTCACGGTGACAACCAAAGTGGTTGTGACCGTGAGATACCCTTGATTGCTTGCTGTCCGGATATTGTGTGATATGTCACGGTGACAACCAAAGTGGTTGTGACCATGAGGTACCCTATGTTTGTTTTCTGTTTTACATCTTTGGTATGTCACGGTGACAACTAAAGTGGTTGTGACCGTGAGGTATCCTGTTCTTACACTTTAATTTATTATTCATTTATAAATGTTATGCATGAGTATGAGCATGAATTTTAATCTAGTTAATATCATTCAATTAGGATTGTTATATGCTAAAAGCTATGTTTAATATGATGAATTATTTGACTTGTACATGAATTGATTAAAGTTGATCGTGCTTGAGTACTTGAGTAGAAGTTTGGTTACTTAAGTTGTTTGTCAGCCTGATCAGTCAAGGTAGTGGATAGATAAGCATGCTTATTAAGGACTAGAGTTTTGCAGCTGCTCCTGCCGACCTGCATGGGTTAAAGTTTTAGACTTCTGTCTTCTAAAAACTAGACTTCGGTCTTCTGTATTTAAGCTTTTAGATTTCGGTCTTCTGATACTGCTAGCCAGTATTCTATTTCCCGTATCCACCATCGTTATGATCTCAGGCTATCTTTGTGATGTATTCTGGTACTTGAGTAATAAGTAATTTTTGTATTGGTTGTATGTTCTATTACTCCTAAGTGTTAGCAATTGTTATTGCTTCCGAATCTGCTTTGACTTTGAGTATTGTACTTTCCTGCTTGCTATGTACCTGATGAGCTTCTGGATCTTGATTCGAGTATCTTTTACTGCTATGCATGTGTTATGTTTTGCTGTGACTTCTTCGAAAGTCCTTTGCTTCCATTCATCCCCACTAAGCGTTATCGCTTAGCACGGATATTTGTTTCCATGTAGGTTTGCAAGTTCTATTCTAAGCGAGAGTCCCCATCTGCTAGCCACTAGGAGTTGTCTTTGAAGTGATTCTTTTGTATTAGTTATGCTTTTCCTTTTGTATAGGACTCTTGTATAGCGTTTTGTAAACATTTTGTAAGGCATGTAATTCTGATATTGGGCATGTAATGATTTTGTATATGTATACGTTTAAGTTCTGTAATATAAGTATTTGTTACTTCTGAGTTGCCTCCGCTCCTATTAGTTTGTGCTTGATTTTATAGCTTCCGCTTCTGCTTATAGTGTGTTTTTGCATGTTTTTATTTCTTCCGCTTCAGTCTCTACATGAGTGTGTGTGTGTTTGCTTGTGTGGCATCTCAATATTCCTCTCGAGGGGTATTGGGGCGTCATAGTTTGTGGTATCAGAGCCCTGGTTAGATGATTCTGGTCTATAAGATGTTTAGATGTGTGTGAGTCTCTCTAGAGTCGTGGCCTAATGCAGATGTTGTCTTTTGTAGAGTTTAGATGGAGTCTGATCCCAGTGAAGTGATAGGTGAGACGGTGGGTATGTTAATCCTGCAAGGGTTATCAGCCAGCACAAGAGAGACCTTGAGCTGAAGGTATGGGTCCAGCTTATGGTGATCCGGTATTGATGCAAGGAATGATGCAATTGATTGAGAGGTTAACTGCCCCTAAGGCCCCAACTGATTTGATTAGAAGGAGAGGGGCAGAGGAATTTAGTGGTACGACTTTAGATCAGTCAGATATAGCCGAGTATTTGTTTGAGAAGACGGGCAGAATTCTACAAGAGATAAACTGCCCATTGGATCAGAGGGTTAATTGTGCAGTGTCCCTTTTGCAAGGTCCGGCTTATGATTGGTGGAAGCTAGTGATAAGTGCCTAATTGACGCATTATTTAGTATATATTTTATGTGAGTTTAAGAAGTTAATTATGTAAATATATGTATTTTTCATGTTATTTGTTTAGTTTATTTGTTTTTGAGTTTTGTACGGTGATTTGAGTTAAAAGGAGGAAAAGATGCACGAATAAAGCAAAGAAGATTAAATGGATGTGCACGAGTCATGATGGTGGAACATGACTCGTGAAGGGAGGAGTGACTTGTGAATGTCAGAGTGACTCGTGAAGGAAAGAAAAGGAGGCGTGATGAAGTGCAGAGGAAAGAAGGCAGACTAGTGGAGCACGACTCATGAAAGGAGAACACGAGCCGTGAAGGGCCAGAGAGTAGCGAGAAAAGAAAGAGCGAAGAAGAGAAGGAAGGGAGGCAGAGCACGAGACGTGAGCCAAATGCACGACTCGGAAGAAGAGTGCACGACTCGTGAAAGGAGAACATGAAACGTGAATGGCCAGAGAGAGACCAGAGAAGGAAGAGAAAAGAAGAAAGAAAGAAAAGAAAGGAAAGGCGATATGTGTTCTGTCACGAGCGCGACAGAACTATCCGTTGGGGCAGTTTGCTATGAAAAGTCATTTGAAGAGGCATAATTATTCACCAATATTTGCAACTTTTGAAGGAGGGAACACAACTTTTGGAATTCTATAAATTTGTAACTCAACTGTAATTTTAGAGAGAGAATTATTATAAGTTAAATATTGTTTAACTTTCTGAAAGCTCTATAGTTAAAAGTTCTTAGTTTGTTTTTATGTTTTGAAGAGAAGAATTCTTACAAGGAAGAAGATATCTTTGTGAGAGGGAAAAGGGTTGAGGAATCTCCTTCTTCATTTATTATCTTTTACTTCTTCTTTGTAACTATTAAATGATGCATTTATGAACTTGAATATTTAATGTTATATTTTATTATTCATATCAATTTGATATTTTTTGCTTGTAGAATTTTCTATTAGTATTTTTATGTATGATCATTATAAGTAAGTGTTTAGTTGAAAGAATAAATCCTTACTTACATCTAATAGAAGTTCATCATTGAAGTATTATTTGAGAAATCGTAATGTTAGATGGTTGTTATAGGTTTTTATTATTTCTGAAATTTGTATGTATAACCCTCTAATTCATTAATGAAAATTGTGAGTTGCAATTATAAATGCATGTTTTAGGCACTCTAGTTTATGTCGAGAGAGTAAATTGGAATCTTATTCAACTTGATTTACATGACAAGAATATACTCATAATTAAGAATAATCAATTCAAGTTCCATTTATTATTTTATCATCATTAATCATTTGTCTCCTCCGATAATCAATAATTATGTTAGATAATATTAGACATGGTATTTCCACTTTGATTCATAAATTAATGATCATTGTAAACAAGATTAAAATTGAGTAGTAATAGTGTGAAATAATTCTCACATTCCTCGTGGAATCGACATCTTTTGTACTATAACCGGTACACCGTATACTTGCGAAATTAGCACTTAGAAAATAGGCTAACAAGTTTTTGGTGCGGTTACCGGGGAATGATTGATTATTTATTGCCATTATGAATCTTGATTTATGATTTTGAATTACAATATTAAATTTGTTTTGTTTTGTGTTGTTTTTACAGGATTTGATAGTTCATGTCTAGTATAAAGAGTTCTCAAGAAGAGCTTGAACTTTTGAATCCTGAAATAAAGAGATTTTTGTCAAGTAACCGAAAATCCAACAAAAAGAAAAATAAGAATAAGAGACCTATCATGGCTGAAAAGAAAAATCCACCAAGATTGATGGATTTTGCTACACCCGCATTGAGTGGTGCTCAACAAGGTGTTGTAAGGCCTACGGTAAATGCTAACCAATTTAAAATAAAACCTTTTCTTTTGCAAATGATTCAAAATAGCATTCAATTTAATGGTTTGGTAAATGAAGATCCTAATGCTTATTTGGCAAATTTCTTAGAGATTTGTGATACTTTTAAAATTAATGGAGTTTCGGCTGATACAATTAAGCTTAGACTTTTTTCTTTCACTTTGAAGGATAACGCCAAGGTTTGGTTGAATTCACTAACTAGAGGATCAATAACCACTTGGGACCAATTGGCCCAAGCATTTTTATCTAAATATTTTCCTCTAGCCAAAATTGCAAAAATTATAAAAGATATCGCAACTTTTATGCAACATGACAATGAATCTTTGTATGAAGCTTGGGAGAGATTTAAAGAATTGCAGAAAATGTGTCCTCAGCATAGCCTTCCAAGGGAGTTGCTCATGCAAACTTTTTATAATGGAGTGAATCCCACAACTAGAGGTACCATAAATGCTGCAGCTGGTGGCTCTCTTATGGGGAAAACAATAGAAGCTGCCTTTGAATTGTTAGAAGAGATGGCTATGAACAATTATATGTGGCCCACCAAAAGAGTAAGAGAATCTAATTCTAATGCTAGGTGGTACATGCCATAGATTTTGTTGTAGCTTTGCAAGCCCAAATTGAGGCTTTAACTCAAAAGGTTAATAGTCTAGCAGTGGGGGGAAGTCCATCAAATGCATGCACTATGTGCGGTCAACAAGGTCACATTAGTGAAAATTGCAATTTAGGATTGGTTAATAAAGCGAAACAAGTGAATTTTATTCAAGGCTAAGGACGTGGTAATCCATATTCTAATACCTATAACCCTGGTTGGAGGAATCATCCTAATTTGTCATTAGAAAATAATAATAATAACCAAAATAGAAGTGTAGGTTTCTAAGAGCCACAAGATAGATTTGGAGTATTTGAAGGGAAAATTAATAAATTTATTAAGGAGATTAATTTTAAGATTAGCTCTCAAGATGAGAACCAAAAGAAGCTTGAGGCAAAAATTGATCAAATTACTAAAAATCATGCTTCATCCATTCATAATCGTAAGGTTCAATTGGATCAACTTGCAAGTTTATTACCATTTAGAAATTTAGGGTGTCCTCCAAATAATACGAAAGAAAATCTTAGAGAGCATATTAAATCCTAGTCTTTTATAGTCTCTTATTTCGGTTGCTAACTTAGATTTTCTTTCTTTATATTCTTTATGTTGTGTTAAGTTATTTTAGGTTAATTTATTAATTAATTTTTATATTTTGGTTTTTAATATTACTAACACAGTTGGTGTTTCTTCTACGGGTAAAATTAGTAAAATTATATGTAGTGTTATTTATTATTCAAAAAATAATAATAAAAAAAAGTATGTCAAACTGGATGCCGCTGTCGCGATCGTGACAACGGGCATTGCTTCACGAGGGAACGATGAGATGCATTCTGTCGTGATCGCGGGAAGTGTCGCAATCGCGACAGAAGGTGTTATTTCCCCATTTCGCACGACTCGTGCTTGCAGTTCACGAGTCGTGCAGCTTTGGCCTAAGTAAGCAAGGCAGCTGCACGAGTTGTGCTGATGATTCATGACTCATGCAGTATGCCCAAATGCAGTTAGCGTCTCCTCGTGTCGTTTTAATCGCTGTAAGTTTTCTTTTCTGATTTGTTTTATTTTCTTTTTCTTTTTCTAGTAACCTGATTTAATTCTTATTAGCTTGTGTTTTAATTTCAATTAACTTAAATTAATTTAACCCTAAACCCCTTAAAACACATAATCAGAAATTAAAAGAGGGATAATTTTATTTCAAAACCCTAAAAGTTGTGACCTTTCGTATTCTTCCCTCTTCTTTTTATTTAACTTAACATTTCAGTTTTCCCTCTTCTTTTTATTTTTCCCTCTTCGTGTTACATTTCACGAGTCTTGAAGCGATACTTCGACTCTTCATCTTCTTTCTTTCTTCCTTTTTCCCGAATTCCCCCACACACTTTAGCCACTGTCATTTCTCTTCGATTTTATTTTCGAAGCCAGTATTTTGTTTCCTTTAATTTCATTTCATTTTCATTTTTTCCTTGCTTCCTTCGACATTCTCCCACAAAAGAAATCCAATACCTTCAACAGTAGTTGCATCTCTTGAATATTTTCATTTTACTTTCTGTCTTCGTGCAATATTTGTCTTTAACACACAAAATGGTAAGAACCAAGAATCCCTCTTCTTCAAGAATTGAACAAGCACGACAGGAGGCTGAAGAGGGAGATATTTCTTCAACCTTTGGTGCTGGTTTTTCCATCTTCTCTATGAACGAAGGAAGTAGATTCCTTGCTCTTCATGACAGAACATTTTTGCAATGTAAGTTTTTCCCCACAACTCTGCTAGAACAGGTAGGCATGCTAGATACTATAAATGAAATGTTGTCATATTGTGGCTTCCATAGGTTTGCTAATATGCATGAAAATATTTATCCTGATTTAATGTTAGAATTTTACACTACTTTCCACAAGAATGAGAATAATGAACACTGGTTAGATTTTAGATTGGATGGAAAGGCACATACTTTGACCTATTTTATGATGAATAGGATGTTTGGTTTTACAAACTGGTTTATTTGACCCACCTAAATCTTTTAAACCTAATGCATTTTGGTCATTTTTAACTGGTTTGCAAACACCCTATAGATCTAGGGATGCTAAATCTATGTTTATCAAGGATTTAAAATATTGAATTTTGCATAAGATTTTTGCTTCTTTGATTTTTAACAGGTCTGAATTTAATAAAGTTTCTTCTAATGAATTATTTTTGATGTTGTGTGTGTATAAACGTAAGGATGTATGTTGGTCTTATTGGGTTTGTAATCAGTTGTTGAATTGTGCTAATAAACATGATTCACCTATCACACATGGGCACATCATTATTGTTCTTGTGAGAAATTTAGATATTGATCTTAGTGCCTATCATAGAGATCGACCTTGTATTTATTTCACTAAACATTTATTTGTGTGTGGAGAGGTTGTCAATAATTCACTTCAGGAAATTTCACCACAATCAAGGTCTTGTTGGAGGGATCTTGCAGGGTCCTCTGCTCCTCAAGAGGAAGCCAGTGATGATGGGGGTAGTGGAGATGAAGCTATGCTAGATGTGCCTGTTGCACCTGCTGTGGGGTCTTCTTCCTCTAATGTGCCAGCAATGCTTGATCAAATTTTAGAAAACCAGTCCTCTATGCAAAATCAGCTTTCTTCTATGGCTAGACGACAAAGGCGGCTTAAGCATAAGGTGGACACATTCATTGCTCAAACTGGTTATGTGGTTCTTTCTCCTCCACCTTCACCATAATTAGGGGAGTTTTTCTTGATTTTTCTTACTTTTATTTTATTTTTGTTTTGCTTGTTTACTTTTGTCTCATTTCTTCACATTGAGGACAATGTTAGTTCTAAGTGTGGGGAAGTGAGTATGTTTATAAGTTTGTTTGTGTTTGATAAGTTTTTGTCAGTATATTTTATATTTTAGTTGTTTGTGTGACTTTATTTTTCAATTAGGCTTTTTAGTACGTTTTATTATAGGGGATTGTTCAATTGGTATATTATATAGGTTGTTAAGTCATTTATATTTTATGCTCATTTTACTAGTTTTTCAAAACTTTTTTGCATGTGTTTTAAGTTTTTCAAGTTATTTTCTTTTACTTCTTGCAACGTTTTAGATTATTTAGTTTCTTTACTAACTATGTTTTAAAGCTAGAATTTGCTCATTTAGTTTAAAATTTTAGGATTCTAGTTGCCTATAGAAACTATAGCCATAATACTTCCCTTAGTTCTTTTCAATAATGGATGAGAACTTAGAAAAAATAAAAACAAAGAAAAATAAGTGGGATGGAGCATAAAATGCACCCACAGTGTTCATAAAAAGGAAAAAAAAGCAAGATGTACATCCAAAATTGAAAAAGTATGTGATTGAGTGTAAAACGCACCTATACTACATTATCTTGCTATTCATGGGATAAAAATGAAAAAAATATATCCATGATTAAAAAAAAAAGAGTCAAAAGAAAAGAAAAGAAAAGAAAAGAACAGTCTAAAAATGCCATGAGATTGGGTTAGTGGTAAGTGTGCTTACAAATTATCCTAAAAAGCAGCTAGTAACTTTAGAATTTTAAAATTTATGATCAATATTCTCTTTTTAAAGCATGTTTGGTTTTGGGACTCTATAATCTTGATGTTGGAATGAGTAAAGTTTGGTGACTTGTTAAATTTTCAATACATGTTTTAAGATTTGATTAACTGATATTTTGAGTATGTGAGGTATTTGATTTCTTATGTGATATGCCTAATGAACAACGCGTATAATAAGATTTACTTACTTAGTGTATCTTGATATTAAGTTTTTCTTACTCTTTTCTCTTGCTTGAAGACAAGCAAGGTTTGAGTGTGGGGGAATTTGATAAGTGCCTAATTGATGCATTAATTAGTATATATTTTATGTGAGTTTAAGAAGTTGATTATGTAAATATATGTATTTTTCATGTTATTTGTTTAGTTTCTTTGTTTTTGAGTTTTGTAGGGTGATTTGAGTTAAAAGTAGGAAAAGATGCACAAATAAAGCAGAGAAGATTAAATGGATGTGCACGAGTCGTGATGGTGGAACATGACTCGTGAAGGGAGGAGTGACTCGTGAATGTCAGCGTGACTCGTGAAGGAAAGAAAAGGAGGCGTGACGAAGTGCAGAAGAAAGAAGGCAGACCAGTGGAGCACGACTCGTGAAAGGAGAACACGAGTCATGAAGGGCCAGAGAGTAGCGAGAAAAGAAAGAGCGAAGAAGAGAAGGAAGGGAGGCAGAGCACGAGAAGTGAGCCAAACGCACGACTCGGAAGAAGAGTGCAAGACTCGTGAAAGGAGAACACGAGTCGTGAATGGCCAGAGAGAGACTAGAGAAGGAAAAGAAAAGAAGAAAGAAAGAAAAGAAAGGAACGGCGATCCATGTTCTGTCGTGAGACAGAACTATCCATTGGGGCAGTTTGCTATGAAAAGTCATTTGAAGAGGCATAATTCTTCACCAATATTTGCAACAAAGAGGGAACACAACTTTTGGAATTCTATAAATTTGTAACTCAACTGTAATTTTAGAGAGAGAATTATTATAAGTTAAATATTATTTAATTTTCTGAAAGCTCTGTAGTTAAAAGTTCTTAGTTTGTTTTTATGTTTTGAAGAGAAGAATTCTTACAAGGAAGAAGATATCTTTGTGAAAGGGAAAAGGGTTGAGGAATCTCCTTCTTCATTTATTATCTTTTACTTCTTCTTTGTAACTATTAAATGATGCATTTATGAACTTGAATATTTAATGTTATATTTTATTATTCATATCAATTTGATATTTTTTGCTTGTACAATTTTCTATTAGTATTTTTATGTATGATCATTATAAGTAAGTATTTAGCTGAAAGAATAAATCCTTACTTACATCTAATAGAAGTTCATCATTGAACCATTATTTGAGAAATCGTAATATTAGATGGTTGTTATAGGTTGTTTATTATTATTCCTGAAATTTGTATGTATAACCCTCTAATTCATTAATAAAAATTGTGAGTTGCAATTATAAATGCATGTTTTAGGCACTCTAGTTTATGTCGAGAGAGTAAATTGGAATCTTATTCAACTTGGTTTGCATGACAAGAATATACTCATAACTAAGAATAATCAATTCAAGTTCCATTTATTATTTTATCATCATTAATCATTTGTCTCCTCCGATAATCAATAATTAGGTTAGATAATATTAGACATAGTATTTCCACTTTTATTCATAAATTAATGATCATTGTAAATAAGATTAAAATTGAGTAGTAATAGTGTGTAATAATTATCACATTCCTCGTGGGATCGATATTTTTTGTACTATAACCGGTACACCGTATACTTGCGAAATTAGCACTTAGAAAATAGGCTAACAGATGGTGTTAAGGAACCCCCAGCAACCTATAGAGATGACATGGGATTATTTTGTGCAAGAGTTTGAGAAGAGGTATGTGACTAAAGCTTACCGAGAGGCAAAGTGGAAGGAATTCATAAGTTTGAGGCAGAAAGGTTTGTCAGTAAGTGATTATGAGAAGGAATTTAGTAGGTTAAGTAAGTATGTGCCAGATTTGTTGCTAACCGAGGAATTCAAGTGTCGTCAGTTTGAAGATGGGTTAAGAGAGAGCATCAGAGATCCTCTTTCAATGATGGCTGTCATGCATTCAGTAGGGTACTACCAATTGGTTTCGACAACAATGAAATTGGAAGAGTCAGAAGTGATCAAGCAGCGAAAGGAACTTAAGAGAAAAGTATCTGATAGTGGTGTGCCAAGTGTTAAGAAATCGCGAGAAGCTGCAAGTAGGCAGGTTATCCGAGGATCAAGTCGTGAGCCGGTATCGAAGGATAGTGTTTTGGCACCATCAAGTAAGGGAAGTACAGTGCCCAAGTGTGAGCATTGTGATAGGTTCCATTGGGGTACTTGTAGGAGACTTTCTGGACAATGTTTCTGATGTGGCAGCATGGAGCATATGCTGGCCAATTGCCCGGTTTTGAGGGAAGGTTCAGTTCAGCCGGGAAGTAAGGGTAACATGGGAGTGACTGGATCTGCGAGAGGAGGTAGACGAAGAGGGCAGACAGTGTAAGCACCATCGAAGACAGTTGAGAAACCGATACCGTTGGGTGGTCCAGCTCAGTGTTTCGCCATGGTTAGAGAAAGAGAAGATGATCAAGCAGGTTCTTCTGGTAAGTTTCTATTTGTTTAAGTTTGATTTGTATGAGTTCTGCTTTGATAGTGTAGTGTTATCTGCTTGGTATCGGGTGAAATTTCGAAAACGAAATTTCTTAAGGAGGAGAGAGTTGTAACGACCCGATTTGCACCCTAGTAGAATTGGTAGTGCAAATTTCTGTATTTGTGCAAGTTTAAGTGTTAGTGAGGACTTAATTGAAAGGAATTATAAGTTGAGTGAAGGAAGAAGTGGATTAGAGGGATTTAGAGAGACATTTGCCATAGACTAAAGTGGAAGTTTGCATGTTAGTGGGACAAGTGGCTTGGTTGGCCAAGTGGCAAGGTATGGTAATGCCACATAGGATGAGACATGCATTAAAAGGTTGTTAGTGGAATTTTCTGTCTTCAAGTGGGATTGCATACAGATTTCTTTTCTCTTTTCCCTCTCTCTCTCTCGGTTTCCTTTTCCCTACTCTTTCTTCTTTGAGTTTTGACTTGCTTGAGGTTGATTTCTGCTATTTAATTGGATTGATTGAAGAGTTTAATCAAGAATTAAAGTTGAGAAGTAAGTGTATTTGGTTTTGAATTTCTGCTTCTACCCCTTTTCTTTGTGGTTGTTGTTTGAGAACTTGGATTAAGGGATTGTGTTTATTTGGGTATTGCAAGAAACTGAAGATAGAAGAAGGATTGAAAAGGGCAAGGACAAAGTCTGATTTTGGAAGTGTTCGGCTATTTCAAGAGGTTGGGATCATGTGCTCTATAGTTGTGCATGTGTAATTGATTGTGTATAATTGATGCATGTTGTGACATGAGTTAGAATTGTGTATATGCATGTGTTATGATTGGAATATTGATAATCTTAGACTTGTTTAGAGTATGATTTTTGAGCATGATTAGTTATGCTTTTGAGAGGCATGTGTTCATGATTGGTTATTCATGTTTTTGCTTGAAATTGTAGGCTTTCGCCTATGGATATTGATGACCAAAAAATTCTTTTTATATCTTTTTTGCTTCAAAAGGGACATTTTCGTCAAGGGATTTGCATTTTCGATGACCGATGCCCGTCAGTCGGCAGGACGCCCGTCGCTCACACTTGAGGGACGCCTATCCCTCGCGCAAGAGGGCACACGTAGCTGGCACTTGAGGTACGCCTGTCCCTCGCACGAGCAGGCACCCGTCGCTCAAAAGACCAAGTTGTCCCCTTGACCGACTCCCATCGATCAGGATTTGGTAACTATTTTGGCAGATAAATACAATTTTCTTAACGTTTATCCTTAAAATAAATATCCAAATTTTGATTTTTCTTCTAAAAAATAATTTAAATTCAAAAAAAATTCATTTTATTTTCTAACAGATAGTTTGAATTCAAAAAAAAATTCATTTTATCTTCTAAAATATAGTTTGAATTTAAAAAAAATTGATTTTACCTTCTAGATTTGATTTTATCTTCTAAATATATTTTTGAAATCGAAAAAAAATTAATATCTATCTATAAGGATAATTTGAATTTTAAAAAAATTTAAATTTTTTATATTAATTTTCAGTTAGCTTATAAATAGCAGACTGAAAATCAAGATAATGGGTTGGAAATTCTCGAGCTAGAAACTCCCGAGATTGGAAATTTCTTGAGTCCCAAGATTGGAAATTTCTTGAGAATTTTAAAATATCAATTTTCATAAGCAAAACTTTTCTTTTCATATCCAAAATCGAACCGAATCATTTGCACACCCTAGCATCAAACAAGTCACACTCAGAAATTACTACGTTCTTTTTCTCGCTGTCAATATTTCTAAATAACTCTCTCTCCCAGCGATCTCTTTATTAGTAAACTGAATTTTTCTTTCGGTACTATTCGGTAACTCTAATTGTCTTTTCAAGACCAGGAGCCGCGGCAACAACCGGCACCAGCTGCAACAACAAGATCATCACTCTCCTCCTTTAGTTCCTCCTCCTCTATCATTAAGATTTCTCTCCTCTGCATTTCGATTTCTATCATAAATATATATTTTTTTATTATTAGGAGCAAACCTGTTAGATGGCTGGCAAGTGAAATATTATTTTTTTATTTGAACAGCTAATATTAAAAGATAGCTAATCCAACAGTGAGTATTGAAAAAACCGAAGCATGTTATTAACGTTCCCTAACAAATAAAGAGAGCCTATGATTCTTCAGAGTAATCGACACTTCTCACCTTCTTTTAACTCAGGTTAGTTAACAATATCACTTAAAATACGCTCAAAATACGCTCGTCCAAAAATAAAAAACTAGAGAAGTATTACTAGCCAATACCTAAATAAAGAAAGATGGTAATCCTTCATTTCATTCTCCTTGGGAACAAAATCAAAGAAACTGAAACTGCCAGTCCTTTGTTACTTCCATTAACAAAGAAAAGCATTAGCTCGGATTTATCAATGACTCACTATGCTCCAATTACGATGAAGAAACAACAGAGTAAAGGATGTGTTGACTTCTTTGCTAAATTCTGAAATAACATTATTAATTTCATTGTTAATTCATGTGTACGGTTCTCAATGGAAAGCAACAGTCTCGTCCCTTGTGTATCAATTTTGATTTTTCATGAAATGGAAAACAATTCAGATTTTCACTGTGTTAATCTAGGGTTAATCTAGTAGGCAACGTACGGGGTACAAAGCACGCTACATAACATCCAATCGAATGTCCAAAATAATCAATAAGCATTGACCATCCTATAGACGTTGCATAGCTCGGCACACCTGTGCACTGTGCAACCCAAATTTCACATATGAGCTTCTTTCTCAACTTTTTGACCTCCCCAACACGCTATATTTTAATTAAAATAGCTCATTGAGAAATTAATCGAAAAAGAGTAACCCTTTTTCCCATCACCCTGCAACTTGATTCTTACAACGGAACTGTAGCATCATCCATTCTATTATTACCACCTACTCTATCCAACATCGGCACAAGTCATAGAGGTCCACTGAAATTATCCACATTGCAACTTTCTTGCACTTTGAGTATTGAACTACTAAAGCATGCCATATTATTTGACAAGAATTACGTCACACCAAATGATCAGGCTTTAAAGCAAGACCATTGCAGTTTAACCCCTGCCAGACCAATAATCAGAATAGCAGCCTCTCTATCTGCGAGGTATTTTGAACCAAAAGTAAAAGCATTATACTCCTTTTTCCTAAAATACTTTATTTACCTTTCTCAGAATCATGGCAAGCTATCTGGGTAGGCCTATGCAGTAAGCGTTGATCATGAAAGAAACTGCCAAAGAAGCACAAAAACCAACAAAAGGAAAAGCAAAAAATGGAGACAGTCGAAAAGGACCATTAGCCTGTGAGAGCAGAGTTGAGAGAACTGTGAACATCCACACCAATCTGGGCTTCAGCTTTCTCCAAGTCTGTTGTAGCTGAGCTGAGCTTCTGAGTGAACTCTGCTAGGCCCTTTTGGACTAAGCTTGGGTCAATGTGATCGATTGGCACAGCCTCAACGGCAATAATATCAGCAACCGAGTTTGCATGGATAAAAACGAACCCACTGCTAACAAAATATTTGGTCACATCATTTCCTTCATGCACTGATAAGAGCCCAGGCTTCAGTTCTGCAATTGTAGGTACGTGACCAGGCAAAACACCCATTTGACCAGTTGTTGCAGGTACAATGACCATGTCAACCTGTGATATAGAAAGATATACAAGAAACACAATCAATTAAGAATGTAAAAGTTGTTACTATTAGCACCAAACAGGTCTTGGTAGCAGTCATGTAACTGCTGTATCAAGTCTAGAACTTAATGGATAGTGAACTTAACAATATTGTATCAAAATCCCACTCCCCACAACCCCAAAGGTTGGTTGTGTATTACCCATATGATCATTTCCGAGACAACTCAAACCATTAACCATGTTACCATATAACAATTTGAAAAAAATAGAATTCAACTGAAATAGAAACATAAACTTTATAATAGATCAGCTGCAATAATATAGGAATTGGAAAAATAAATAATTCAATGGTGAGAACATGTAAAAATTTAATTTCAACACTTCATAAATCCACAATCAAGAGTATGAATTTGAAACAAATTCCATTCCCTATCTAACATACAAGAGGTAGAAATTAATCAATAAAAACAAGTCAGAATTTTCCAATACATAAGTACAAGAGATAAGCTACTCTATCGAATGAGTTCAAACGTCCTTGCTCTCTTTGACGAGCTCGAAGGTACAAGCTCCCTTTGACAAGCTTAATCACATGCTGGTCCAATCCACCGTTTCGGACCATAACAAATTGGCATTCCTATCACCATGGCAAAAACACCTTAGAATAAAAGCTGCAAAGTCTTCGGAGAGGCACAAGATCAATTGGAAGCTAAG
This sequence comes from Excoecaria cochinchinensis, assembly GCA_947683425.1. NCBI lineage: Eukaryota > Viridiplantae > Streptophyta > Magnoliopsida > Malpighiales > Euphorbiaceae > Excoecaria > Excoecaria cochinchinensis. The sequence goes on along the minus strand of CANTUQ010000033.1, from coordinate 6,394,857 downwards.
GTCACAGCAATGGAATCTAACCGTGATGCTAGATTACACTGATTGGAGGCCTTGCTTTGCACCAAATTCCAAATCAAGGGAATTGAAATTGGCGATAACAGCTCCACTTAGGCTAGTGAAACCAGTAATATTGAAGAACAGATGGAGGTGCACATAGAGGGTGAAAACAACAGAGGCAGGGCTGGTTCTAGTAACTGGGTAGAGGTACAAGCAGCTGTAAAAATTATGAATTCTGCAATCATATAATAACGATAAGCCTAAGATGCAGAATGCAAATGTGGTAGTCCCACGATACATGAAGCTTGGCTGTCCAACCTTTGATGGGTCTGAAGATCCATTGGATTTCGAAAGCACCCATAATTTCATTGCTTTTTTAGTGGTCCTCGAATCAGGAGTCCAACCCAAGCATGATTTGGGTATATCCATCGCAAGAAAAGGTTTTCAACAAGAAAATTTGCCTGGTTAAACCCATGGAATATTGCAATAAGTTGGAACAACTAGTACTTGAATTTAGTGATTTATTGCAAAAGCCAACATGGTTACCACTTATTCGAAACCATAATCATCGCATGAGGACAAGCTCTTTTTCCAAGAGGGGAGCAATGTTACATATGCAATTGATGCACAAAGATGGAAAGAAGACCAACGGAATTAATGATTTCATTTTAGGAGTTTTTTTTATTTAGCAAAATTTTTTTATTATGGTAGAAGTCCTTAATTTTTAGTATTTGATTTTAGATTTTCCTATTTCAGTATTTCTTAATTAAAAGAAAGTCATAATGTCCTAATTAGAAAATAATTCATATTTTATTAATATTCCTAGGCATGTAAAGTTTATTTAAAGAGATAGAAATTAATCCATAAAACAAGCAGAATTTTCAAATACAAAAGTATTAAGAGATAGGCTACTATCTCTAACGAATTTCAAGGTCCTTGTTCCCTTTGACAAGCTCGAAGGTACAAGCTCCCTTTGATGATGGTGATCCAATCCACATTTTGGGACCATAACACAGTTCTTTGCTAATGTTGCAACAATCTTATTAACTGTTAGAATGATTATATGGTACTACGGAAGATACTTCCAACTATTCTCTCGTGCAGAATCTTTCTAACAGGCTCCTAAGCACAATTTACTTTGTCAACTTGAGTGACAGAGCTGCAAGTCACTTATCCTTATTATGAGCTTCAGGAAAAGATCTGTTTTTGAGAAGTAATGTTACAGTTCTAGAAAGAAGTAGTAGTAGTAGTTTTACTTATAGTACGATCCACTTTTAGTGGCAGTATTTTAGTGATTATAGGATTTATTTTCAGTTAGTAATTTCTTTCTTATTTTTAATATTTCCTAATTAGAAGGAATTCCTATTTCTAATAGATATCTCTAGGGCTGTAACCTCTATTTAAAGAGGTAAATTTAATCAATAAAACAAATTGAATTTAGCAAATTAAAGGTAGGCAACTCCCTAGAGTTCCAAGGAGTGCAGCTCCCCTCAATGAGTTGCAACATTCACACAACCATGGGCAAAAGTAGGAACCGAAATAAGGGCAAAGACCCTTATCTTGCATCTGATTTTTGTGTCAACTGTCCGATGACTCGATTGCAGACTCAGGACCATAACATTAATACTATCTTGATCAGTCTTAAACTAAAAAGAAAAATGTCTCCAGATAATGCCTCCATTTAGTGACTGTTAGAATGATGGCCATTAGTTCTCTTTCGTAGGGAGATAAAGTTTGACTTCTAGGGCTGAGAGGCTAGGAAATATAAGATAGTGGCCTGCCTTCTTGCATCAGGACAGCTCCCAGACCAGTATTCCTGGTATCACACTCCAAAAGAAATGTCCTGTGAAAATCAAGGAGGGCTAGTAGTAGGGCCTGTGTCATTCTGATCTTGAGTCATCAAAAGCATCTTGGGCTGCTTGATCCCAGTGAAACCGATCCTTCGCAAGAAGGTCAGTAAGGGGTTTGCACAATACCCCATAACCAGCTATGAATTTTCTGTAAAACCCAGTGAGGTAGGAAGCCTCTTAGGCCTTTGAGGATCTTTGAAGTAGGCCAAGACAGCATGGCTTCAACATTATTGGGGTCAATAGCCACCCCTTCAGCAGAAATGCGGTGGCCTCGGGAAGTGAATTTATCTTGACCAAACTCACACTTAGAATCCTTGGCCAAAAGCTGATGTTCCCAGATGGTATCAAACACAATTTGGAGTGTTGGGCATGCATTTCAATTGATGCTGTAGACTGGGGTATCACAAAAAACACTTGCACAAACTTCCTCAAGTAGGGCTGGAAGATGTTGTTCATTAGGGATTGGAAGGTTGTCAGAGTATCAGTCAGCCCAAAGGGCATGACCAAGAACTCATAGTGTCCAGCATGAGTTTTAAAAGCAGTTTTGTGCACATTTGATAGCTGCATTCTAGTCTGATGGTATCCAGACCTCAGGTCATTCTTAGAAAAAATGACTGCTCCGTTTAAGTCATCTAGCAAGTGCTCATTAACTGGGATGGGGAATTTATCATCAACTATAACCTTGTAAAGTTTCCGTATAATCCACATAGAACCTCCAACTGCCATCCTTATTCCTTACTTTTCACCAACAAAACAAGGGAAGGATAGGTACTGTTACTAGAATGGATAATTTTATTGGCTAGCATTTCTGCTACTAACTTCTCAATCTCATTCTTTTGCTGATTAGGATATCTATATGTCTAACACTGGTTCAGTCCTTGGTTTCAAGTGTATCGAATGATCATGAGTTCTGTTGGAGGGTAATGTAACTGGAGGGTGAAATAAATGCTGTTACAGGTTTAGAAGCTGTTGGATGGTTTCAAGTGGAATAGGTGTGGGTGGAGAAGCAGGGGGGCCTGAAATGGGCTGACTTCTAACAGAAACAACCTAGAAGTACCCTCTTCCATAAGCCTCACTATGCAGGGGCAGGGAAGAGGGGGGGAGGTGTGGTGGAAGCCTTCTCCATCTTATGCTTCAAGGCCTCAAAACTATCCTGGCAATCAGTTACGAAGGAGTCTAATTTTGTTCCTTCAAAACTAACCAAATCACATTAGGCAGTAAGCAATTCAAATAGGTCCTCCCTTGACCTAGAAATTCAAACCCTTCTCTACCATTGCTTATATCTACTAGTAGAGGTAAAATCCCTCTCATTTCTATAGGATCTATAACCATGGTTTCCTTACATCTGTTGCTGGTAGGACACTAGCTGCTGCTGCTTGGGTTGGAGTTGGCAGCATTCCCTTGGATGAGTTGAGCAAAATACGCCACTGATCTCTGGTTCTCCTGGTGCAACTCCTCATAAATGACATGGGCTTTCCTCTGCTCATCTCTCAACTGGGTTTTCTCCACCATCAGAGCTTCAATTCTATGATTTTGCTCTATCTGCAAAACCTGTAGCGTGCTTTCAATAGAGCCAAACCTGGCTTCCATCTTCTGGATATTGGCATCCCCATGTTCCTCAAACTTAGAACTGAGAGTTCTAAGCTACTCTAATTCTTCCATGCTAGCAAAATAATTTGTTTTTCAGGTAGTGTTCTTACTCATTCCAGAGTCGCAGATCAGAATCAAGAAACTCTGATACCAGATGTTAGGACTAAATCCTAACTGGGATTTTATATGAATTAAGGACTGAAATTAAGTGAAGAAATAGAGGAGAAAAAGAAGAAGAGTGAGACATAATAGAAGATTGAGGAAAAGAGAGGAGAGATAGAGAGAGATGGAATAATTCTGAATACTTGATTGATAGTGGTCCCAATACCAGGTCAAGGCAATCAAGTTGAGTTGTGCATAAAACCAAGGGAGCATGCAGCAGCTTAAGGAAATCTCCATGCCAACTCTGTACAGCTGGTGTAAGTAACATTTTGTCTTTATTCTAAACAACTGCTAAATAACTTCTAACTTACTCGGCTAGCAAATTACTTTCTGCCCTTTCTGCCTCTTATATGTCACACTTTTACATTGGCAATTATCAAAATGATGCAGACACCCCAAGAATAAGTGTCTTCCTGCCCCTAAATCGGATTTGGAACAAGAACCCTAATTCAAGATTCAATTAAAGATTCTTTGATCACCCATGACCCAACACTTGAAGCAAAGTGATTTTGATAATTTCGGCTATGGAAGTTCACGAAAGAACTTGAGAGAAAACTTGCTAAAGCAAAGTGTATAAATTCAATACAAAATTCATTCACCATGTCTCGCACATAACCACAAAGATCCTTTTATGCTCATATCACAAAATCACTTAGAAGAGTCAATATCAGTATGGCATAGCCTTTATCTTTGCAGACACTAATGAAACCCCATTTAATGATATAAATCTTAAACATTATTCTAATGTAAACAAAACAGGAAACTCAAGTTAAAATCACGGGAAATATCAAGATTAAGAATGAAAATAGTTTTAATCCTTAGATAATAACTCTAATAGCAAATCCTTTATAGTAACGAGAAACTAATGAAGAATTCCACACCTTTATAAATTAAACAAAATTAAGATAAAAATGAAAAAGCTAATGTGAAGTAATCAGAGTTGTAAAGCTATGAAAACATAAGCAAACACATCCCCAACATAAAGGCTTAATAGAGCTTTTTAAAAGTAGGCAGAATTATTAAAATCAGATTTTCAAAATTCCAGTACAACTGCGACTGGCATAAGTCTTGATGATATTGAAACAATACTGAAGGCCTTGTTCAGTAACACTTCATGTTTTTAGTTTTTAGTTTTTAGTTTTTTAAAAACTATAACCTATTTTTTGTTTTTGTTATCAATTTTTTGAAAGCTATTTTACATATTTGCACAAAACACATACATATTTGCAGAAAAACACGTACGCATATAGAGTTTGTTTTGATACTGAAATTAATTACAATAACGATAATAATTTATAAACATGAAGAATCAACATTAAAAAAATATGAATTAAGTTCGTTAGAAAATAACAAAAATCACTGTAATTAGAAAATTTAATTTGATTCTAATAATAAAAAAATTATATCCTCATATTTAGCATACATTTCTTTTTTCTTTTTAGGCATAACTAAAACTATAATGCATCATCATGTATATATAAAGATTTTGTGCAAAATCATTTGTTCATATATATATATATATATATATATATATATATATATCCAATAGAGTCCATAATAATACTAATAATAATAAAAGCCTAGGCCAGCTACGGAAAAGTCGAGAGTGCAAGTGATATATATATATATATATATATATATATATATATATATATATATATATATATATATATATATATCCAATAGAGTCCATAATAATAATAATAATAATAAAAGCCTAGGCCAGCTACGGAAAAGTCGAGAGTGCAAGTGATAGCCATTCTAGAAAAACCACAATATAATGTTTTGTGGATGGTTAGAAAAGCGCTCTCCATCCATTTAAATCTTATTTGGATCATGATTTGCAATGGAGTGGAATGGTTTAACATGATGTTTGAAAAAATGGATTCTACATAATAATGATTTTCCATGATTAATCTATGATTTCATTTTATCTAAATTTTTAAACCACCAAATTAGTGATTTTATATGATTTTCTCTTACCACCTTTATTTAATTTTGATAACTCTCTTTATATTCTAATATAACTCTAATATTTTATTTCTTTTATCATAATTATTTTTATTTTTCATTCTTTAATTTTCCTCCTACCAAAAATCTATTAAACCATGTTATAGCGCATCATCTTCCCAAACATATTAGTAAATAAAACCGTACTACAACACACCAAACCGTACTACAACACACCCCGTACCATTCCATGAACTATCTCATACCATACCATCCTGTACCATTCCATGAACTATCTCATCCAAACACCTTACTATAACACCCCATGAACTATCTCATCCAAACACCATACCATACAACCCCAAACAACTAACAAGGTGTTAGTAAAAAGATAAAAACCAAACTTCAACCGAACATGTTTAAGGTTTTAACTAAAAAAAAAGCGGAAACGTGGAAAACAAATACATTCAGAAACGCATCCTAAGATGCAGATATGATACAGCAAAACATAACATTTAAGAACCTTCATCAGCATCTTTTATCGAACAATCAGTGTAAGTTAATTTAAATGAAAAAAAGGGCACCAAAATAAATCCGACAGTTGGAGATTGGTTAGACAACTAAACAATGCCATCCACAAGATCTCAATCACAAAGACAATCCAAATCCAATTAAATGCCCTCATAGCAAAACAATCACACGAACGTTTGCCCTTTACTTTGAAACCTCGATCAGATATTTGGAAAAGAAAAGAAATATCCAAAATAGAGACAAACCCAGAAAGTAAAATCACATAGCAAAACAAAAGTCGATTAAATCAAGTGCCATAATCTCCAAATCCAAGCAAAATCCGGAGGAAATTGACCCGAAAAAGAGATTAAAAAAGCCAAATCCAAGACAAAAAAGCGAAATCAAGAAATCAAACCTCTTTGGCAGAGAGCTCAGATGCATAGGGAAGCACAAAATTGACAGTGAGCTTAGAGGGAATGGTAGAGGGAGTAGGAGGGCGAGTTTGCATGAAAGCCGACGGAGTCTTCGGAGGGTCGATATTTGGAACCACCTTTTTCCATGATTCTACGAAGGTGTCGTCAACGGTGGGCGTGGCTAGCGCATCCGTCGACAAGGCTCGAGCCGTAATCCTTGGTTGCTGATTGATGGATCGAGTTAAGATTCTTGATGCTTGCCGCAACATGATTGCTTGGGTGAGTGGTGGCGGCGGCTTCGGTGGCTGTTCGCTCTGTGGAAATACAAAAGGAGACACGGGTGAGTAAGTAGAAGGGCGAAGACTGGAGTATCGTTCTCATATTTTCACTTGGAAAAAGCGTGAATAACTGTAGGGGTAAGCAAGCGTGAATCCGTCCAATAACCGAATCGATAAAATCGAAATCGAATTATTATGATTTGAGTCAACCAAATCAAACTGAATATATAATAATTAAATTTAAATTAAATTGAAATTTTTGCTCAGGTTCAATTAATCATACAATCAAAATTTTAAAATTATAATTAAAAAAATTATATTTAAAAATTATACAAAATTATAAATTATAAAATTAAAATAAAAACATAAAAATTAAAAAAAAATATAAGTTCAAATTAAAAATATAATTTTAAAATACATAGTACAACAAAATAAAATTTCAATTTCAATTTTTAAATATAAAATAAATAAATTAATAATAATAAATCGATCAGTTTGATTTTCAATTTTTACCTTTCAAAACCGAATCAAATCGAATTAACCGAACACTAGAATTTAAAAACTGAAATCAAATCGAAAAACTGGAATACATAACTAAATTAAAATAATCAATCGATTTAGTTTGATTTTTCAATTTAAACCAAAGTTTACTCACCCCTAAATAACTGAATGTTTATTTTATCTCTAACATATTCTTAATGTTTTAAAAGGAAAAAGGCATTTGAATATTTGTGTGTTATCTGGTAGGTTAAAATGTTTTAATAGTTAATTTTAAAATAAAAATATTTTTAATATTAATAAAAAAATATTAATATATTTTTAAATTAATGATACTGACGTAATATTAACACGTAATAAAATATATCACGTTATCGATACATCAGCACTATATGTATTTTTAATTTAAAATAAAATTAAGGATATTTTAACATTTAAAAAATTTGTAGAATTATTTTAATATTTAAAAAATTTTAAGGCATTTGAATACTTTAAAAGAGACGTCAAGAGCATTATAGTATCCTAATGAAAACATTACTAGCATTTTTGTACTCTAAAAAAAACATTAAATGCATTTTTTCTAAATTTTCAAATAATATAATAATTATTTTTTATTTTTTGTATTTAAATCACTAAATAATATTTTAATAAGTAAAATTAGAAAAAAAAAATCTAAGAACCGTAATAACTTTTTTTTTACAAATTCACTCGGTTGCTAATAAATTTATTACATCCCTGTAACTACACTTTAAAATTTCAATATCATATTCATTAAAAAAAATTAATTAATCAAAATTTTTTAAACTATACAATTTATTTGTAATTTCTTTTCTTATTCTTACATTTATTATGACATATGTAAAAAGCATGAGATATTAATCAATATTTATTGATAAAAAAAATAAATGACTATATATTAAAAAAATTAATCAATTAAATTTAATTATAAAATAAGTTATAATGTGAAATAAATATAAATAAAAATAGAGATACACCTATCAAATTGAAATAAAATAGATAATAATATGATGAAATGTTAGATAATATGTTAAATTTATATTTATTAGATATTCAAATTAAATTAAATACTATTACTTAGCTAAAGTATTTTAATTAATATATATTTATGTTTGTAAGAAAAAAAATACAAATAAAATTAAATGAATTGAATATTCAAAACTCTTAATGTCTTAATCAAATTTATACATTGACTAAATTTCTAGATTATATATTTTTACGTAAAATGTATTTTAAACAAATCAAGGAAATAGTTTCTACAGACTACATAAGAATTTTATTTAATTTCTTTCAAATATAATGCATTTTCCAAAAACGCCCTTAAGTTTTTTCATATGGTGCCAAAATGTTCATAGTGTTTTTCTTAAAATACTAAAATACTCCCGGTGTAACTAAAATGCTTCTAACTTTATTTTGGAATAAAAATATAAATGGTGCTAACATGTCAATAACATGGTATATTTTGCCATGTATCAATGATAGGTCAGCACCGTTAACTCAAAGTTGATGAAAATTTGATCCACCTTTTTAAAATTAAGGGATTGATTCTTATTTGTAATTTTTATATCATTTCTAATAATATGGAAGATCTACAAAAAGTTTATAATTCCACTTTGAAGTAGTTTTCAGGATACTAAAATGCCCTAGAATTAATTTTGGAACAAAAATGCTCTAATGTTAATTAAAAAAAAGTATTAAAATGCATGTAAATCAAACTTCTATCAGTTTTAAGTTAACAATACTGACATGATATTGACACATGGCAAAAAATGTCACGTCTTAACAACCTGACATGGCAGCGACATGTGGCAAAATATGTCACATCAGCGCCACGCATATTTTTAATCCAAAATAAAGTTAAGGGCATTTTAGCACTCTAAGAAAAACTTTATGGGATTTTAGTACTCTAAAAAATTTTTGGAGCATTTTAATACTTTGAGGAAAATGCTAAGGGCATTATAGTAACCTAAATGTAGGGGTGAGCAAAAAAATCATTGGACCTGATTAATCGAGAAACCGAATTGAAATCGATCCAAAAATAGGTTAACCGAACCGATTTTTTTGATTTATGATTAGTATTTTATAGAAATTTTGGTTTCAGTTTTGGTTTTCGATTTTGGTGAACCGACCGATTTTATATATATATATATATATATATATATATATATATATATATATATATATATATATATTAAGAAAATCAAGTTAAAAAGACCCTAAATTGCATAGTGTCTGCTTCTCCCTCTCTGTCTCCAAATTTCCTCTCCATCTCTGTCAAAATCGGTAGCTAGTCAGCCATCTCACCAGTCGCCTGTCGCCAGCCATTCCTTTTCTGCCTCTCGCAGGAGAAATAAATCGCCTCTCCCTCTCTGTCGAAATCAGCAGCCATTCATCATCTCGCCAGCCATTCCTCTTCTGCCTCTTGCCAGAGAAGAAAATCGCCTCTCCCTCTTTGTCAAAATTGATGGCCATTCATCATCTTGCCTGTCTCCAGCCATTCCTCTCTGCCTCTTGCCGGAGAAGTAAATCGCCTCTCCCTCTCTCTCAAAATCGACAGCCATTCATCGTCTCGCCTGTCGCCAGCCATTCCTCTTCTACCTCTTGCTAAAGAAGTAAATTGCCTCTCCCTCTCTGCCAAAATCGATAGCCATTCATTGTCTCACCAGCCACTTTTCGCCAGCCATTCATGTTCTGCCAGTAGCCGGATGAGTGAATTTTTCTCTCGCTGTCTCTGCTTTTTCATCTCTCTCTATTTGTGTTCAGTAACTTTATTTCATAGCCTGTGTTTGTCACTGTGGAATGAGTTTTTGATTTCATAGCCTTGGTTTCTGAGAAATCTTGTATTTTTTTTTATGATTGTGGAATAAGTCTTCAATAGAGAAAATGTTCATATTGGGATGTAATATATCTGACTATATTTTATTTTAACCTTTAGACATTGAAATATGAGATGGAAAATTTAGCTATAGTTGAATGTGTTTGTATTTGAATTAGTAATTTGCATTAGATTTGAGTATTTATAATCTTTAAAATAGAAGAACAATCCAAATATGATGTTTGCCCTCCAAGTATTAGATGAAATGCTTGAATGACATTTTAATTTTTAATTTAAATTGTTTTAGTATGAATCCATATGGTTGGATAGTGGTGTAAATCTAAATCAATTTGAATATAATTTAAGAGGGATTTTCAACTCTAAATCTATTTATCAGGAGAGTGGATGTCTTTTACAAGTCCTACTAAACCTATTTAATTAATTTAGTCTAATACTGTGACAAAACCTATTTAATCAATCGATAATTTTTTCTTTATCTTTACTGATTTATGCATATTGAGCAACATAAGCAATATTTGGTCCAATTCTAAAATTTATTTCATTTAATTCACAATATGTGTGCATTATTATTATTTCTAATATTGTTTTTACAATTGAATTGAAATTTAATTACTTTTTAATATCAAAAGCAACATTTCATGTTTTTCCATTATTTAAAATCTATGGAGAATTATGTTTGTTTTCTAATTTTAATTTTTAGGTGTCTTCAACAATTTAATTTTTTTATAAATATATTTTATAATTATAATGGTTAACCGAAAAAATATTGGTTAATCGGTCCGAAAATTCAAAATCGATGAATTGACTAACTGATAGTAATAGAATGGTGGGATTTTAAAAAATTGATCGTAATAGATCAGTTAACCGGTTCATGTTCATTCCTACCTAAATGAAAATATTAAGGGCATTTTTGTACTCTGAAAAAAAACATTAAGGGCACGTTTGGTTTGCTGTATTGTATTAGGCTGTATATTATTAGCATGTATAATATTAGCCTGTATAGCATTAATCTGTATAGTATTAACTTGTATTATAGTATACAACATTTGGTATAACATTATATTAGCCTGTAATATTTTATACTGTGTTTAGTGCACAATAGTGTATTGTATTATTTTTAAACAAAATTAAAAAACATGCAAAATTAAATTATTTTTAATATTACCGATTTAGACAAAAAAAATGATTGTAAAATACAATTTTTTTAAAGAAAGTGCACAAATTTCTTAAAACATGAATATACAATATTAGATAAATTAACAATCAAACAAACTAACTTAATTAATAACTTTCAATTACATAATTGAAATATATTAACAAATATGCTACAATTAATAATTTTATACATGGTCCAATAACAAATTAAAATAAATAAACTTCATCATTATTATTTTAGACATAATCCAATATGTAACAGTGGCCCAGAAGTAGAAAACCATGAAAAAAAGGATTTAACAAATAATAATAATCAAACTAAATAAATTTAAAAAACTATTATGACACATAAAATATTGATGGAAAATTATACGCATATAATTAACGTGGAGGTAACATTAAATAAATGTACCTATCTCTTGTAGTACAGAAACTCGTTGCGGAAGCGTCTACCAAGATCCTGTTTGTTTTGGTCACTGGTCTGGTTTTTACCCACTCGGGGTAAGAGCAGCTAGATCACAATCTAAATGACCCTGAAAATTAAGATAGAAAACTTGTGAGTGGGAACGAGCAGCCTTGCGGCGTATACGTTTTCTCGTTACCAAATAATGAGGACCTCACCTCTATTTATAGAGGTCCTAAAGGCTAAAATTCTAACTCTAGTTTAACTCAAACTCTTTCTGAGATAGAATTTGGTAATTTTAATCAGAGTAAATAACTCAATTTAATCTGGATTGGATATTTATTCAAATTAGAGTCATTGGCATACCCAAACTCTATCAAATATATATTCGCAAAATAAAAATGATAATAAAACAATTAAATAGAATTTGTATAAAATGAGAAAAAGTGGAGATTAAGATAAATACCGTATTAAATAAACTCATGGGGGAGATGTGTATTATTTTATCCTGTATATGTAGAATAAAAATTAAACTATATATTATATAATATATATTATTTTTTAAAAGAATTAACCAAACACCCTCTAATGTATTAGAGGGTATTATTTTATGCTATCCCATGTACTATACGGGAAAGCAAACATGGCCTAAGTGCATTTATTCTAAATTCTCAAATAATGTAGTAATTATTTTTTATTTTTAGTATTTGAATGACTAAATAATTTTTTAATAGGTAAAATTAGAAAAAAAATCTAAGAAACATAATTAGTTTTTTTTATATATAAATTTACTCATTTGCTAATAAATTTGCTACACCCTATAACCACATTTTCAAATTTCAATAAAATATTTATTAAGAAAAATTAATTAATAAATATTCTTCAAATATATAATTTCTTTTCTTATTTCGACATTTATTAGGTATACAGATAAAGAGTATGAGATATTAATCAATATTTGTTGATAACCAAAAAATAAATAAATAAGTATATATTAAAAAATTAATCAATTGGTTTTAATTATCAAGCGAGCTATAATGTGAAATAAATATAAGTAATAGATAGGTATACCTATCAAAATAGATAACAATATGATGTAATGTTGGATAATATGTTAAATTTATATTTATTAGATATTTAAACTAAATTTACATTGCTAAAATAAATATTTATGTTTGTAAGAAAAGAAAATATAAATAAAACTAAATGAATTGAATATTCAAAACTTTAAATGCCTTAATCTAATTTATACATTGATTAAAATTCTAAATTATATATTTTAATGCAAAAAGTACTTTAAGCAAATCAAAAAAATATTTCCTACGCAGAAATTTTATTTAATTTTTTTAAATATAATGCATTTTTCAAAAATGAAGTTAATGTTTTTCATATGGTGCTAAAATAACTCCAAAACTTTTTCTCAAAATACTAAAATACCCAATACATTTTTTTAGAGTACTAAAATGCCTCTGACTTTATTTTAAATTTAAAATATACGTGGTACTGAAATTCCTACATAACAATTTTATTTTATTTTTTTAAATATAATGCATTTTTCGAAAATGCCCTTAACTTCATATTGTGCTAAAATGTCCCTAAAATTTTTCTCAAAGTACTAAAATACCCTATATATTTTTCTTAGAGTACTAAAATGCCTCTGACTTTATTTTGGATTTAAAATATACTTGGTACTGAAATGTCAATAACGTGGCATATTTTGTCACGTGTTATTGCCACGTTAGCGACATTAACTTAGAGTTAATGAAAGTTTAATATAGGAGCATTTTAGTATCATTTTATTAATATTAGAGGTATTTTTGTTTCAAAATTAACTATATGGGCATTTTAATACTCTAGAGACAACATTATGGGCATTTTAGTACCTTTTTTTAATTGCAAAACATTCCAACAAATAGAGAAGGTAATAATGAATGTGTTTAAAGGTGGCAAATTTGGCTCGACCCAAAAACTATGCCTAAACCTGCCCAAAAAAGTTAATGCAAACCCAACCCAACCTAAAAGTATGTCCATCTGGGTTAACTCAAAATGACCCATTAAATTTTGACCTAAATGGGTATGTTCCATGTGGCCAAATGGGTATCAATTGCACCAAATGGGTCGATATAAAAAATTTATACCAACTATAATTTTTTTCATACCAAGCATACCCACCCTAATTCCAACCCATCCAAGCCCAAAATCAATCTTACTCAAACTCGGCTTGACCCATCACAATCCATCATGGTCCGAGTTAAACTCAGCCCTTCCTGACCGAAACCCAACCTAACTCAAAGTAGGCTTGAGTTTTATTTATGGATGTTTGTGTAAAAAAAATCTTCAAATTTCGGTTAGGTCCTTCCCAAATCCGATCCATTTCGGTTTGGCCCAAATCCATCCTATCTCAACCTGAATTCGGTCTAGCTCGAAATAGGTTTGAATTTTATTTATATGGGAGTGTGTAGGAAAATCTTTAAATTTCATTCCAGTCTGGCCCGAATCCAACATATCCTAGCCCGAAATCGATCCATTTTTGTCTGGTCTAAACTCGGCCTGTACCAAATCCAACCCAACCCAACTTGAAATACACCTGTATTTTATTTATACAATTTTATGCAGAATTTTTTTTTCAAATTCTAGATAAACGCAAACCCGGCCCGAACTTGGTCAAGCTCGACCTGAAGTAGACCGTGATTTTATTTATACAGGCTTGTGTAGAAAAAAATCTTTAAATTTCATTTAGGTCTCACCAGAATCCAATCCATTTCGACCTGGCTCGATTCGAACCCAACCTATCTGGTCCGGCCTGAACTCGATCCATCCCGACCCATATCTGGCTCAGCCCAAAGTAGGTCTGAATTTTATTCACGCAGGATTGTGTAGAAAAAATGTTTAAATTTCATTAAGCCCGGCTCGAATCCAACTCATTTCGGCCCAGTCGAATCTGACTTATCCTTATTTAAACCCCACCTATCTCGATCCGACCTGAGCCCGAACCATCTTGGTTTGGCCTGAACTCAACCCATCTATAAGTCTAGATTTTGTTTATGCAGGTGATACGGATCCAATAACAATGCCATCAACCACCAAAGCTCCTTTGAAGATGCCTAGTGGTCCAATAACAAGAGGACATGCTCAAAAGCTAAAGATGGCTATGTCATCTTTTGTTCAAGACTTTGTCACTCAAGAAATTCATGAAGAGGCTATTGAGAAATGCTATGGAGAGCTTGAAGGCCAAATTAAAGTACTTAGCCTTTTGGAAGCCAGTGAAGGAATTGGGCCAATTTAAGCCATCAAGGGCTTATGCAACTTTGGGCTTTTAATTGTACATGTCATGTGCTTCATTTAAAAGTCACATGACTCCTTTAAGTTGTGGTTTAATGGGCTAGGCGTGTAGGGCTTTTATTTTGGGCTTCTTTTAATTATTTTGGGTTTTAATTAGTCTTTCTTTTGGGCCTTTAAATTCGGCATATAAGACTTAATTTTCAGTATGTTTATTTTCTTTAGTTTGGGCTTAATTTAGCTTATAAAGCCCATGGTAATTTTGGCCTATGTGTGTTTAGCCTTATTAGGGTTTATTTTTAGCTTTTAAGGGTTATTAGGGTTAGCCACCATATAAATAGGCTAATAGGAGTTGTAAACTTCAGATTTTGATCAATTAAACTTTCGAGAGTTTTCTCTTATTGGCTTGGCCGAAATTCTTTAGAGAGATTAGTTAGGATGGCTTGCTTATCTTTTCTGTTGCATGAAGAATTTGATTACTTATCAATTGTCCTGATTGTGGCATTTTTATCTTCTTCGTTTCCCGATTATTTGCGTTTTCATTCACTTGTTGTTTGGGGGTTCAATAGGGAGGGTGTTTGTCTTCTTTGTCTTTGCAATCAAAGTGTAAGTTCAAGGGATTTCGTGTTCTTTAACCTTGGGATTCCGCATCAGTAGGATTGTGCAAAAAATATCTTTAAATTTCATTTTGGCCCGGCCCGAACTCGATCTATTTTGATGCAGCCTGAACTTGGCTCGTACCAAATCCAATCCAGCCCAACCCAAAATATACCTATATTTTATTTATGTAGTCTTATGCAAAAAATAATTTTCAAATTTCGGTTAGGCTCGAAACTGACCCATCTTGTCCGGCCTGAATTCAATATAGCTTGGCTTGACTCGAAGTAGGCCTGAATTTTATTTATTTAGATATGTGCAAAAAAAATCTTCAAATTTCGATTAGGCTCAAGCCGAATTTGACTAATTTTGGGTCGACCCAAATTCGGCCCATCCTAGCCCGACCTGAACCCGACCGTGCTTCCAACCTAGCCTAGCTCAAAGTAGTCTTGATATTTATTTATGTAGGTTTGTGCAAAAAAAATCTTCAAATTTTGATTATGTCCATCCCAAGCCCAATCCATCCTGTCTGGCCTGAGCGAAACTCAACCCAGACCAGCCTAAAGTAGGCCTATATTTTATTTATACAGCCTTGTGTGAAAAAAAATAAATTACATTCAGGATAGGCCTAGCTCGGTCCATCCTGACCCGACAAAGACTCGATTAAGCGTAGCCCAGCCTAAAGTAGGTATAGATGTTATTTTATGCAGGCTTGTGTAGAAAAAAAAATCTTCAAATTCCAATTAGGCTTGACCCATTCCGGCCTAGCCTAAACAAAATCTAACCTAGCCTAACCGGAAGTAGACTTGTATTTAATTTCTATAGGCTTGTGCAAAAAAATTTCCAAATTTCGGTTAGGCCCAATCCGAACCTGACCCATTTCTGTTCGATTTGAAATTGGTACATCCCATTTAGTATGTTGTAATTCTATCAAGAGTGAATTTTCATTAAAAAATGAGTTAAATGGGTTAACCCACAGTTTTACCTATTAGAGCTACCATGCAACCCATTTGGATAACTATGCGTCCATTTAGGGCACCATAAAGTAGGTATAGATGTTATTTTATCCAGGCTTGTGTAGAAAAAAAAATCTTCAAATTCCAATTAGGCTTGACCCATTCCGGCCTAGCCTAAACAAAATCTAACCTAGCCTAACCGGAAGTAGACTTGTATTTAATTTCTATAGGCTTGTGCAAAAAAACTTTCCAAATTTCGGTTAGGCCCAATCGGAACCTGACCCATTTCTGTTCGATTTGAAATTGGTACATCCCATTTAGTATGTTGTAATTCTATCAAGAGTGAATTTTCATTAAAAAATGAGTTAAATGGGTTAACCTATAGTTTTACCTATTAGAGCTACCATGCGACCCATTTGGATAACTATGCGCCCATTTAGGGCACCATGAAACCCATACGGGCCAAGATGTAACCTATCTGAGCCAACATGTAGCAAACCCATGGGTTAACCCAAACAAAAATTTTAAGTCAACTAAATCATAACATCCGAAATTTCAAGTCAGCTAAATCGTAACTTTTAAACTGAAATTAATATTAATAAAGAGATTTATAGAGAAAGACATATTGATATTATTTTTAGGCCTTTGAATTAACAATTCTGATTTAAGAAATTATATACACTATAAATAACTAAATTAAAAATTGATAAAATGTAAGGATAAAATAAAATAAAAAGTATAATAAAAATAAAAAAAAATATCTTAAGCCTAGATTTTACTAGAAAAGTAAAAAGAAGAGAGAAAAGAGAAGAACGAAAAATTAAAAATGAGAAAGGGAAAGAACGATGGGGAGGACAGAAAACAAAAGAGAGTAAGAAACGGAGAGAAGGGGGCGATCCTCACCAACGCTAGCGATGAGCCCAACGTCGCTCCCTCACTGCGACAACTAACACTTTTCCCTTTGAGCAGCTACTGTTCCTTTTTCTCTCCCTTGGGACCAAAGCTTCTAGGCCATTTTTCGACCAACTCCGATGGCGGATGGCAACACGAACACCACTATCGAACTCCTAGAGATCAAGCAATCATGTTGATGTTGACCTATCCTCCTCACTCACCGGTGAAAAGTATATCCAAAAGGTGGAAGCCGAGGCCTTCCAACGCCGATTCTAACCAAATTATGCATCATTTTGGCACGTGACCATTGGCAAAAGAGTTCCAATGCCTTGAGGTCCCTTCTGATGATGGAGGTGTCTCTCCGATGAGGCTCCAACAAAAGATAGGTATAATTAAGCTGGAATTTATGTCGAAAATCACATTAAAAAGGTATGTGACTGCCAAAATTACTTTTCCATATGATTTTTATATTAATTAAGTTTATTAGGAATTTTTCTTTTAAAAACAGTCTATGTGATTATATGGTTTGTTAAATTGATTTATTTGTTGTGTTGCTTGCTGGATTAGTTTAGCTAAGTTGAAATTAAACTAACACATGCAATTTTGGGATTGAGAGAACGTGAATTGAGTTCTCTCTACTATGGACAGAATTGGAGTTGTTTAACTTTTGGATTCGTACATAATGAAATCTTATTTAAATCTCTTTGGAATATTATTTGCTGGAATGTTATTCATTTTCTTCAATTTTTGTAATGGTTAGGTACAATGTACAAATCTTGTTAGTCAAAATTTTAAGAAAAGAACAGTTGGGATGAGGAAAATGGAACAACCTTGGCTCCTTATTTATAACATGTTTCGATTTGGCCGAGTTATATGATTTTTATATGAAAGATACTTAAAATTTAAGTGAATAGGATTATTAATAAGTGTAGGACTAATAAAAAACATAGTATTGTGTTAAGTGTGTGTCAGTTTGGGTTGCTATTTAATAGTAGTATATATATGATATCTCTAAATTAATAGAGGTTATGTGTGCTAGGAGTAGTTATACATAATTTTGCCTATAAGATTATAAAAGTAATTGTTATTAATTAGATGATCGGTAATAATAAATGGTGATGATGAAATTCCCTAAGTACTATGCCATATAATAGGATTTGAAAATGTTATACTTGTGTTAGAACTAAAAGTAAACAAATTATTGTGATAATCTAGTAGACTATGGAATGTTTAAATTAATAAAATAATGAATAATTAGTTAGTTTGCCTAGGACTCTTAATATATGTGTGTGAAATATGAACCTCATGCATCTTATTTTAATAGAATAAGGTTAAAGTAGTGAGATTAGGAATGAATATGTAAAGAGAGCAAGCTTACGTATAAGAAATAAACGTGGCATGAAAATAGCAGGTAGTGAACGATTGGTATACTATATAGGGAACTGAGAAATAAAAGGGTAAATTTCTTAATTATACTACAAATAAGGAATATTTGATGAGAAAATTATGAAATGAAGCTTTAAAAATAGTAAGTGTACTTTGGCTGAACACATGTAAATAAGTGATCTAAGGTTCTATTTGATTTAATGTCATGATAATAAGAGTAAAGAATAATATAAAAGTACGGGAACTAATTATGTGAATTTTGGACATATGCAATGGGTAAAGTCACATGAAATAAGGTAAGAAAAGACTTTAATATGTTATGCTAATAAAGAAGCAAGAAAGAAATATAAAGACAAGTTAATATAGCATAACCGAATTTGTCCTTGAGATGGAATCTAAGGTTATATATTAATAATGTTAAGAAAGTATGTTAATAAAAGTTATGGTAAATATGTATATGATTTGCAATATGAAAGAAGCTAAAATTATGTGAAGGACCATGCTATGTAGATATAGTAAAATATGATCTGTATGTACATATCATGAACTATGGAAGCAAGAAATGGAAATTATGTACAATAGTACGGAATAAAGTTACTATAAGCATAGCATGTGATAATGTAAGTAAGGAAATTAAACGATAGTTAGCTTTGCTCTTAGTCTACTGGTAGTAAATAACTAGATCAAGATATAATTGGTTGGCCATAGGGACACTATAGTATGCCATGGTAGCGAGTCATGGCGACTCGCATGGATACGCTAATGGTGGTCTACCATATATGGCTATATGTTGCTATATGCTATCATGGCTTTTATATGAACACTTGGCTTACACAAACATATGGCTTTAGAGTAAGTGATTCTTTGAGGTCACTTCCTCTCATGGATCATGTCCCGCATATCCGGTTCGAAGATTTCTACCAGTTTCTACTAAGGGCAAAATGGTAACTTAAGGACCAAATGGTAACTATAGGACAAAAGTGTGAGTTAAAGGATTAAATGATAATGAAATAAGAAATAAGAATAAAAAGGAGCAAAAATAATAATTATGTAAGGAAATAAAAATAAGGGAAATTTGGTAAATTTAAGTAACAAATTGGCAATTATTAATTAAATGTACAAGTTAAGGAATTAAATGGCAATTATGCAAGAAGAACACGAATTAAGGGGAAAAGGGATAATTCAAGGCTTAATATGCTAATTGACACTTCAAGTTGTAACATTTTGCCATGCTGCCCTTTTAAGTTATTTGTTTCCCATTTAGACACCTTAAGTTGATAACAAAAGGACTAATAAACACAAAATTGAACAGGAAGAAATGCGTGATCAACAACCGCTTGACTTGGATGACATATTATTTTGGACCAATTAAAAAAAGACACATGGATTTCAAACAACCCTTATATCTGTTCTCTCCCCTCTCTCTCTCTCCATTCTCTCCCCTTTATTTGTTCGATAGGAGCTTCTGCATCGCCGACCAAGAAACAACATCGGAGCAGACGAGCCGCCAACCCACATCGATGCCGCACCGCTCCAGCACCCACCAGCCACCGCGCTTGAAGCCGTCTTCCCTATCCGCGCAGATCTAGCGAATAACATATCACTATCCACCGCACCAACAGTGAAAAGACGAACCCTTTTATAAGTATTAAAAGGTTTTTAAGAAGGATAAAACCAGCCTTTTTCGTTTTGCCTTATCTCTTGGCTCTCAATATCGACTGGGGGAAAAAGAAAAGCAAAGCTAAGCGAACTCGAAAACCAGGAACCAAAAAAAAAAACCTTAAAATTGGCCTCTGCTGCTAAAAAAACTTTGCATGTAGATCCTCCTTTGTACCTATAACACGCCGTCTCGACTCACCTTGACCTCGTCCACTCCTTAAATAGTGGCCAATAACCTAAATGAACCAGCAACCGATGATTTTTTAGAGCATAATTACTGAAATCAAGGCTTCATTTGCTGATCTTTGTGTTGTTTTGTTTGGTTCAAAGTGGCTTATCTTCATTGATTTAAATTACTTTTTTGGGTTTTAGTTGGTTACTATATATTTTGATAATCTCTGGGTAGCTGTTTGGTTGTTGAGAAAATGCAGCTGCTAATTAAGAACATGGAAATACATAGTAGATGAAGGCTAGAGCACTTGTTAATTTGTTAATTAATTGATTGATTTGTTGATTGTTTGAGTTCTTGAAATGCTAATTAATTAATTTGTTGATTTTTAGAGTTCTTAAGAGTTTGATGGATTTACAACGTATTGGATGTGTGTTTGGTTTCTATCATTATTAAATTATCCATTGAAATTTGAAGGTTTATTCAAAAAAAGTGTTAAGATCTAAGACCAAACATTTCCTACAAAAATTATCCATGCATACTACATTGTCTACATATCTTGCTTTTTCTTTCAAAATTGCACCCTTTAGCAAAACCACAAAGGATATTGTGGAATTTTTGATTCCCTCTCATCATTAACCAAAAGTGAGGACTTCAAAATCTTTTTCTTTCTGAGATTGATTTCTCTTTCTGATTTTCTTTCAAAACTGAGTACAGATCGATCCAAAAAGGCCTTGTATTTGAGGTATAATTGTTAGGGATTTGGTTTGGATAAGCAGGAGGCAGGATGGTGCTTGTGGTTGGAAAGAGAGAATCAAAGAAATGGCTGGGTGAACTTTTTCTCTTTTCTTCACGCGATTTTTTATGCGTGAATTACAGTGTTAGTGCCACTTCAGCCAATTTCATGCCACATCATCATCCAAGGGTTTATAATATGTGATTTTGTTAAATTGAAGTGTTTAATTGGAAAAATAGTAAGTTAAAGGGGCGGCTTGACAAATGAATACAAGATGAAGTGCTAAATTACATATTAAGCCATAATTTAATGATTAAACAGTAAAGTCTGTAAATTTGTGTATAAGTTGCTAAATAAGAAATAAAATAGTAAATTAAATAATAAATGAAAATTTAAGTGGAAAGATGATAACCACGTATTTAGATTACAGATTAAGAAAAAGAATGACAATTTTAATGATAAAAATCTTAATTAACTAAATAATATTAATGGACGATATGACAATTTATCGACATGATAAAGTGACTTTATGTATGCTTGAAAATTTGAATATTATATGCAAATAAGTTGATAATTTAATTATAGTATAAGATATAAGCTGAAATGATTCTTGATATGCAAATGAGGAATTGAACATTGTGTTGTATTTACATTAAACTTCTTAAGAACTCCATAAAATTAATACAGTTATACATGACAAGCATGTTTTATGCATGATTAAGATGTAAAGAAAATTAGGCTATTAGCTTTGAATCTTGATTGTATATGCTTTATAAGGCTTTATTTATTGCGTACGAGTGTTGGACCTATAACTCCCTGAAATTTCGAGCTTGTAAATAATAGCTATGAATAGTAAATAATGCCATTCGAGACATTCTAAAGATCAAAATTTATATGATTGAGGGATTAGAGAATTTGAGTTAATTGGGTTAAAATAATAATAATAAAAATAATAATAATAATAATAATTAAAAAAAGGGAGAGAGAACAAAATTCGAAACATAAGGAAAAAAAAGAAGAAGAAAAAAAGAGAACAGAAGGGGAGAACAAAGGGACACCGAAGAGAAAAGAGAAACCGGAGAGAGGGCAGTCCTCGTTGGCTCCAGCGGCCGGCCACCAACCTTGGCTTTCCCCTCCATTTTTACTTCGCCTCCGGTGTCTCTCCCTCGCAATTTCTCTCTCTTTAAAACTGAATGATTTTCTCCATTTTTTGGCCAGCTTCGGCTTCGAATGGCGACACGAGCCATACCACCATGCTCCTGAAGGCGAGGCGCACCTGTTGACACACTCGCCACCGACCAGGAGGTTAGAATTGAGGAACCCATGACTTTTCGGCATAGATCCAGATCAAGCGGCATGCCTTTTAAGAGTGTGATCATTGGCGGGAGGTTCCTGACACCTCGAGCTTCGTTTCGGCAGTGGTGGTGTTATCACCAGTGAGACTCCGAAGAAACTCCGATGACCAACGGATAAAATATTGACTTTAGCGAATCGAATTGAATTTGAAGGATTGGCAACAATTTTGGTATGTCTTAAAATTTATGTGTTATGCAGTTTAGAACTTTAGATGAGATTTGGGAATTTTTGAAATTTATGTTATAAATGTTTAATTAGGGACCAAATATAATGTTTGGCATGTGTGGTTTGATTTTTAAAAGATGTAAGTTGTTAATTACTATTTGCACATAAATTATGTATAATTCAAATCTTTAGGATTTATGTTAATTCATCTAATTGATGTGATAATTATATATTTGGATATAATAAGAACCTAATTAATGCATGTAGTTAAAAAGAATAGAACATTAGATCTGGAAGCTTAATTGGCCGAATTGCATAAAATATTGTATACTAAGTTTGGTTTGAATTTTGATTGATTATACATTAAATGTATGTGATTAACAATATTTGAATTAATGTGACAGGAATACCCATATGAAATCCTTAGTTTTGAGAAATAACGAAATTAGTTTAAGCAAGTACCTGTATTTTAGGTTGCTAGTGCATATAGCAATGTTAATTTTGTTTCATATTAGAAAATATAAATATGTTATGGTAATTATAAATGAGATGAGATTTTATTAAATATTATTTTAAATAGAATGAATGCTTTAACTTATTTGTACTAGGCTAAACAAAAGTGTATGGATTATGTGGAATATTGTATGCCATTATGTTTAAGTATGAATAAATAAATTAGATTATGCTTTAGTGTGACAATATGGACGAATGAGATAGAAATGAACATATTCTATATGTTCAATTGTGTTTGGGGAATAAATGTATATATATTATATGTGATATGTGAGTAAAGCACATAGAAGCAAGAAATAATCTTGATTATGTTCATGTAGGAATCGATGTATATGTATAGGTATTTGTCGGAAATTACTCTTGATTGATAATTACGTTTTAAGAATCAAAATAACATTGTAAATGGAATTAATCATGAGGAACGATTTATAGGGATAAAATTTGCCAATATTTTCATGTAGACTAGATAAGATAGAAATGTTAGAATTTTGCGGAAATGGATTAAACTAAAATGATATAAGGTGCATAAGTATGGCTATTTTAATGATTAAATACTATAATGTTGGAGACTTGATTATGAATAATAAATGTACGTATAATGGTTAAATATCGAATAGCTTGAATTGGTTATTTTGATGCTTGATAAAAGATGAATTTATGTTAAATTATGAATTGATGATTATTGAGAATGAAATGAAATGGTTTGAATATGGAAGGAAATTATAAGAAAGGGGCATGACTAGTTGTACTTAAGAAACATTGTGAGACTAGATTATTAGTAATGGCAATTTAATTAGTTATTGTGATGAGAGCCAGAACCCGCTTGTTTCCCGGAAGGCCCACTTTTAGGGTCCGAGAAGGTTCTTGTCTAGATCTTGGGTAACATGAAATATTTTGGATCCATGCCCAATAAAATATTGGGTAAGTTCATCTAACTACATAAAACCTTTAGGCATATTTGAGATATTTTGAAGTCGCCACCCAATTTATAAAAATTGAAAAAGTTCATCTAATCTCGGGAGTCTAAACTAGTGAGTAGTTCGGAACTTCACTTTTATTAATGCCTTGGTCAAATTATAAGTGAGTTTTTAACAATTAATTTTCTATCTCTTTTCTCATACGTCATGCAATTTAATTAAAGTGCACATCAAGCATTGTTGTAAAGCAGTAAAGAAAAACGATAAATAAAATAACTAAAATACAAAATAAATTATAAGATGAAATTAGAACAAAAAAAATACAATCCCCTAAAATTTAAAATTAAATAAATAAATAACATACATAAGGTATTTATTTAGAATATGAACATTAGTTCCTTTATATTCACTTAAAAAATCGAAGAGTTAATTTTGAGTATTATTAAGAAAAACGGGATGAGTGATTTTACGAAAACTAACTCTTCTTTTGAAAGTGATATTGTATTGCCTAAAATTAGGATATTGGTTCCATTTTATTAGAAAAAATCCAATTCATTAATAAAAATATTTTTGTGATTTTCTAAGTTAACGTGCATAAAAACCTTTTATTACAAGTTAAGCCAAAATGGTAATTAAAACAAACGAAAAGAAAACAAATAAAAATGCAAAAAAAAAAAAATAAATCAAACCGATGGTCTCCAAAATCTCCTTAGTATTCACAATTCCTATTTTAGCGATGCTTAAACAAAGAAGGTGTTTTAGGCCAAAACAAAAATAACATGTTAGTAATGATCCATATAAAAATTAAATCAAATACAATAAATTAATTAATTAAAAAAGAAAGAAATAATTAATTAACAATGCAATAAAGTAAATATGTAGAAATAATAAAATATAATTAATACAAATAGAAAATAAAATGACCTAAAATTATAAAATTAAATGAAATGCACTAATGAAGTAAATGGAGCAAATGAACAATGTATATGCAAAAATGATTAAAAAACATATAATAATAATAATAATAATAATAATAATAATAATAATAATAATAATAATAATAATAATAATAATAATAACACTAAATAACAAAAATAAAAGATGAACAATCAAGTAAGTAAATAGAATAAAAAATAAAATAAAAAATGTTACAAAATGCTAAATCTATGACTAAAATCACATAAAACAAATAAATAATCAATAGATTCAAATATTTACATGGTGATTAATTGACTATGAATTAAAAAATAATAGAAAATAAAAAATATAGGATTGAGCCCAGAATATTTACCCTCATAATTTGGATTCAATAAAAGAAAAAAATGGTTGATTTTCTTGTCTAAATTCGAGAAAATATAATTAAAAATGATAAAATTGGAGTTTTATTTCAAGAAAGAAACTCAAGAAAACTTGCTTAAAAATAATGGAAGAAAATTAAAATTTTCAAGAACAAAAAATTATTTTATTTGTCTCAAAAATGATTTTTGATTAAGAAGAATTAATTTGGAACCTTAGAAAATCTTTTGAAGAAGAAAAAAACCCAAAAAAAGGTAGAAAAATATTTTCTTCAAGAAAAAAAGAAAAATTGCAACCAAAATATCTCCCCCTTTCTCTTTTTTTTTTCTTTTCCTATTTATATGACTTTAGGAAATAAACCTAGTTAATTTAGGAAAATAAATTGAATTTGATGTAAAAGTCCAGAATTATTGTGAAAAATATGATTTAGAGTCAAATTTGGACTCAAAATCCCGAATTTTATGAGAAAAAGATGATTTTTGGCAGACTGGCTGTGAGGGGCAGGCAAGGCGCGCCCACGGGAGTGGGACACCCAGGCCGCATGCGCTGCGCGAGGAGTGCCCGCGCGCGCATGCTGATGGGCGCTCGCCCTAGCGACAGTGCGCTTGCGCTGGTGCACAAGGGGCACCTGCCCTTACGTGCTGGCGGCAGCAAACCTCTAATTTATTTTTAAAGAAAGGGAATTTGACAAGAAAAACATTACTTCTAACCTTTTTGCTTGTGAACAAGTATTAATTTCATCATTGGGTAATCCTAGTCTGGGCTGCCTCGAGACCCGGCGTATGTAGTTGCCCCCAGTTTTGGAGAAACTCGTATAGGGGTGCCTAGGTGAGCCAAAACTCAGAGAAAGAATGAAAGAGACACGTACCTGAGGAAGCTGTCTTTTTGGATTGTATGATGTTGTCGGGAATAGTCATCGTCAGCTCGTCTACGAGTTAACCCCTTATCTGAAGTGGTCTTGCCGTCACTATGCAATTGTTGAAGTGGTAGTGCCGTGGTCGTGAACCCTTATGAGATTTTATATTTTGCCTCTTGAGAGGTCTTTGAATAGATGCCCCCTAAGAGGTCTTTGGTTGGATGCCCCCTAAGAGGTCTTTGGATCCCCTAAGAGGTCTTTAGATGGGTGCCCCTAAGAGGTCTTTGGCTGGTTGCCCCCTACGAGCTCTTTAGATCACTACAAGAAAAATGTAAATTAATCACGAAAAGTAGTGACGGAATTCCATCTCTAAAAAAAAATAGCGACGGAATTTTGCAATGGATACATACCGTCACTATTTCGACCGTTGCTAATTTTAGTGATCGAAAATATCTGTCGCTATTTTTAGAGACGGAAAATAATTTTCGTCTCTAATTTTAGCGATGAAAAATTATTTTCCGTCTCTAATTGTAGATACAGAAAATAATATGCCGTCTCTAAAAATAGCAATGGAAAATAATGTTTCGTCTCTAAAATTAGAGACGAAAAATTATTTTTCGTGGCTATTTTTTAATGGTTTTTTTTAATATATTTAATAGTTAATAATATTAAAATTATAATTGGCAAAATTACTATAATAAAAAAAAGTATTAATTAAAATAAGTAAATTTGATAAAAATGTAATTAATAATGTATTAATATATATATATATAATTAGTAATACTACAACTAAACGTACGTAGTAGAATAAATTAAAACACTAACTAAGCAGGGGGTGAATGTGGATGCTCAGTCGAAGGTGGTGGCATATCATTAGGTTATTTTCGGCTAATGAAATCCTTCAACCTATTAATACGGCTCATCAACATGTCAACTGTGTTACGAAGGTCAATGACTTCATTACTAGGTCCCGCACGCGTATTGGCCATAGCTATAAAGGATGAGAAGGAATGCGAATAGTAAGTATTCACATAAAAACCCAAACCGAAAACCCGTCCACGGCGGTCCCTATCGCTAGCAGCCTCATAAAATACCATAGTATGGTCCACATTCTCAGGATCCGCTTGTTGACTATGAAGACTCTCTAGTACTCGCTCTTGTCATAAAAATAATTCGAATGCTAATTAATACTATAATAAAACTAAGATGATATAAAAAAAAAATAATAAATTATAAAATTCGCTTACATGAACTTCTCTAGCTCGGTCGCTGACGAACGTCACACCGTCATGATTTCGTGTATGGGTGTGCAAAAACAACTCATGAGGATGAGGTGTCTTGCCCATAGATGTCTCCTGTACACAACTTAAATAGGTTAATAAAATTTGGACAGAGTTTTCCTTAAATTTGTACCAAACTTGCTGTATAAAATTCACAAAACACTTATATATTACTATTTTCATGCTAACTAAATACAATTATAACTCCTTATACAAAAACACTTATATATAGGTTAATAAAATTTCAGCAGAATTTCCCCTAAATTTGTAGCAAACCTCTTGTACAGAATCCACAAAAATACATTCATATTACTATTTCTTGCCAACAAAATCTAATTCAAACTCCTTACATAATATTTTTTCCATCATCCTTTATTCAATCAAATATATTGAGAATTATTAAGAGTCGCATTTATTGCAATTAAAAAATGCTTAGTGCACTAAAGTCATTTATTTGAATACTTACAAGTCTAACAGCATGCTCATAATGGGACAATGTTTCTCTAGTGTGCATGGAAACGCTAACTCCCTCCGGTCCTCTCCTCCTTTTAGTACAATTCTGATCGGCAATAGAAAGGGTCTCGGTTGATGTCCAGTACTGCATCCAGTTTGCCCATATGTCTTCATTTATATAACATGGCCGTTCACCTTTCGCGTGCATCTTGCTAACCATGTCTTTATAACGTATACGGGCCCGTCTCTCCCATATACCATACACAATGTGATCAACTGCTGAATCCCAATAAAAAGCTTTTTGAGGTAAAAAAATTTGTTAACATAATGTATGTATTTGTAACTACATTTACAATATAAATAATATATGAAGTAAGATAAAATCATTAAGAATAAATAAATGATTTTATTTATCTCAAACTCCTGAAAATAAAATATTTTTATTTCCTGAGAGATATTCTTTCATAAATAACCATTAAATTCAATTCTTTCCTTGAATATACCAGTCATCGAGCAGAAGCAAGTACCAGATGAGATAAATCTAATGGACAAGTAATTTCATAATGTTTTCAAATTAAGCATTATAAAATAAATATAAAACTGTAAATTAATAACTCACTGATTTCCTTCAATGGCAATATATATTTGTCCATCCACTTTAACCGCTCTAAGCAAAGGACCTTGAACTGTTTCAGGCGACAATCTTTGAGATGTATGGATGGAGTGTCTATAGTAGGTACTTTAGTGGATGGAGTGCCAGCAGTAGATGCAGGGCATGGGTAACTTGGAGGTAAATAATCTATGCCCATATGGTTAGGGGTAGATGCAGGAGACAATGATCCCCGATAGTGGGGTACATGTAATAAGAAATATAATATAATTTAAGAAAAATTATAAATATACTAACAAATATCATACACACACACATCCCATAAAATTATCCATAATACAAAATTAAAATAATACTACATATAATAACAAATATACCGCAAATTTAATAATATTTTAACTATAATAACAATATATATAATACAAAATATATACACAAAAATTAATAAATACATACACAAATATAAAACAAAATTAAAACAATAATACATATAGTTTTAACAAATATACCATAAAATTAAAAAAAAATTATAAATATAATAACAATTATAATAAAATATATGTACACAAAAAATAAATATATACACCAATTTAATACCAAATTAAAACATTAACAATATGCCACAAATTTAAAAAAATATATAAATACAATAAAAATTTTAATACAATATATATACACAAAACAATAAGTATATACACAAATGACATACCAAATTAAAACAAATATATATACAATATGCCACAAATTTAAAAAAATTATAAATATAATAACAATTATAATTCAATATATATACACAAAAAAATAACTATATATACAAATAAAATACCACATTAAAACAATAATACACATAATATGCCATAAATATTATTAAAATAATAATAATAATAATAATAATAATAATAATAACAACAACAACAACAATTATAATACAAAATATATAAAGAAAAAATAATAAATATACACACAAATATAATGCAAAATTAAAACAATAAAAAAAAAATTAACACACAATAACAAAATATATAATAAATTAACAAAAACCACAAAAATATATACTTATTATTAAATTAATAAAGAAAAAAAAATAAACTGACCGTGGGTGAAGATCCCCATAGGAAGAGGTGACTGGCCGGGGGTGGCAACACCACAGCAGCCCAGATTTGGGTACAAATGCGATTTGAAGAGGGGCAGAACGAGAGGGACCACGAGTAGAGGGGCAGATTAACCACCGCAGACAGGCGTGCTGGGGAGACCAACCATCGAAGACATGCGCGGAGGAGAGAAGAATGCCAGCAGAGTAGATTTGGATGGCAGTGGAGGATGCAGGGGGAGAGCAAGAAAGAAGAGGAGAAGCCAAGTGGGAGGGGAAAGGGGAAAGAAGAGGGAGGGAGGAGTGTAGACACCGGGTCCCGAGGCAGTACAAGATCAGGATTACCCAATGATGAGAATAAAGACTAATTCATCGGCAAAAAAGTGAGGATCGATCGTTTCCTTGTCAAGATTGTCTTTTTTAGAAAATAAATCAAAAATATATATTTTAAAAAATTAAAAATAAAAATGTAAGATTGGAAGTGTTAATTTTGTGTCAAAAAGTTTTGATTTAAAAAAACAAAAAAATTTGGCTGCTCGCGGCAGCTCGGGCGCTGGCAGGCCAGGCGTCCGCGGAGCACGCAGGGCAAATGGCTGAGGGACGGCATGCCCGTCCCTCGCGTACGCTGCGTGCGCACGTGAGGGGCGTCCTGCAAGGCGCCCCTCTCCTGCAAGCGGCCTGTTGGCCGCAAAATTCGCCAAAAAATTGGCCTTTTGGCCATTTTTGGGATTTTTAACTCATTTTTTAAGCTTTTTTTTATTTTTAAATTATTTTCTTAATTATATTAGCGTTTTTCTTGAGAATAAGTATAAATAAAATATTTTGGAGGGAGAAAAAGATGAATATTTGGGAGAGAGTTGGAGAGAGTTTTCTTGAGAGATAAACTCCATTTTTGAGAGAAAAAAATCTATTTTCTTCATCTTTCTTCATCATTCTTGATTTTTTCGTAGATCTAAAAATATTTAGTGAGATTGCATTAACTTGAGGAGGGAAAATTAATTTCCTTATTTTTGATTTTCTCATCAAACATCAAAAATTAATTTTTTGAGTTTTTTATGTTCTTGATTTTTTTTGATAAATCTTTTTGAGTTTATTTTCAAATCTTGACAAACAAAAATAGATTGAGATATCTTGCTTTCAAATCATCAAATCTTAGTGTAAAAATTGTTCGATCTATTTATTTTATTTTATTTCATTTCATTTCATTTTATTTTATTTATTTTTTTATTTTATGTCTAAATGTTATTATTTTCTATTACATGTTTATTTACCTTCTTCATTTTCATTTATTTAACTTCATTGGCTTATTATTATTATTATTATTATTATTATTATTATTATTATTATTATTATTATTATCATCATCATCATCATCATCATCATCATCATTGTCATTATTATTGTTCTATTATTATTATTATTATTGTCATTATTATATTTGCATGGCTAGTTTTGTGGGGCTTATTGATTCCTTTTGTATGTGTGTTAATTTCATGCTATATTTCCCTTATTATTTAGTTGATTTTAGAATTATTACTAATTTTTCTATTGTTATTTTTGTTATATGGGTAAAATGTGATGTTTGCTTGTTTGAGCATCGTCGTAACCGAATAGAAGGGTCACGGCGCATAAAAAATCACATCGCTTGGGTGAGACCTTACCAACCTTTTTATTTATATGATTGTTTTAGTTTATAAAATAGTTTTATTTTGTATGCGTGTAGAATAAAAAAATCACGAAAATATTTTTATAACTAATTTGGGATTTTTATTAATAATTGGGACTAATGTCCACTATTTTAGCCAAAGAATGTAAAGTGTCATGAATTAAAATGAAGAGTTAAACTTTCTAAAAATGGGATCACTCATCCCAATTTTCAAGCCAATGGTCGAAATAACTCTTCGATCCTTCTTTAAGTAAGCGTGAAGGAACCAATATTTCTAAACCGAATAAATATCCCGATTCATGCATGTCACTTTTTTTGATTAATTTTGCTTGATTGTTTAAGTTTTCTGTTTATATCTTGTGTGCCTTTGTAATTAATTATTTTTGGGGCAATTTTGTTTTAGCTTTCCTTTTCATTTGTGGATTATATTATGTCCTAATTTCGATCTTGTAATTGTGTGTTTGACGTGTTTACCGATTCCTTTACAGCTTTCATTTATCCCTTTCTTGATGCTTAAAATGCACTTTCAATAAATTGCATTAATTGCGTGAGAAGAGAGATGGAATTTTCAAATCTAAAAGCTCATTTATAATTAACCAAGACATAAATAAGAGTGAAGTTCCGAACACCTTCTCTGGTTTAAGACCCCGAGATTAGATGACCTTTTCTAATTTCTTGTAAATTGGGTGGCGACTCCAAAATACTTGAAAAGGGCCTAAAGGTTTCATGAGCCTAGATGAACTTCCCCAATGTTCTATTGGGTGGGGATTCCAAAATGTCTCATGTTACCCAAGATCAAATGACGCGAACCAATCCCTCGAGCCCTAAAAGCGGGCTCTTAAAAGGGCCTTTCCGGTTCGGCGCGCGTCACAGTGGTGACTCCGTTGGGGACTTTGTGACTTCGCTCTGAAAGTGTTTTGGTTAAAATATATAATTGAGTTTTTAAAACCTAGAATTCTATCTGTTTTCGAAAATTGCATTGTATCATTTTAGAGCCTTAGAATTATGCTAGTTTGTACCCTTATTCTACCCTGGTGCATTCCCGAATCATGACCCTATGTTCACTCAATGTAGGGCAGTGTTAAAAATAATTACCAGCCTAAGTCTAGTA
This sequence comes from Excoecaria cochinchinensis, assembly GCA_947683425.1. Classification (NCBI taxonomy): domain Eukaryota; kingdom Viridiplantae; phylum Streptophyta; class Magnoliopsida; order Malpighiales; family Euphorbiaceae; genus Excoecaria; species Excoecaria cochinchinensis. Next base: position 6,362,208 of record CANTUQ010000033.1, on the reverse strand, counting down.
CCTTTTGGTATATCAAATGGAGACCCGATCGTTCGTTATGCTCATGATGAGCTAGACCCATTGGCAGGGACCATGCTTGGGTAGCCCTAAAGTAACATCACCTTGCCCAAAGCTCATGTAATGGCAATAGATATTTTTCCTAGGTGAGATAAACCATAATACAATGCTTGTCATGTGGGCTATCATGTATTAAACAAAATTAAACAAATTAAGTGGTCTTCTATCAAAGGCTTTCATACCCCGGTGGGGTCACCTTAATTCGATTGAAGTGTTTGAATACCTAATAGCCAAAACTCATATGTATGCACATTCCGAGAGACGTTATGCTACCGAATTTCTACCGTGCACTATGTACTTTCATTGGATTCCTTGTTAACCCATGAACTAAGCCCACCTAGGAAGGAACCAATTGACCTCGTGTGCGAGATTAAAAGGTTGGAAGGGTCTATTTGCTGGCATGTGGTTGTAAATGCTGCATGACTCACGTCCATACATTGCACTTCATTCATGCTTCATCCTAACCCTTCGAGTTTTTACAGCCATTATTGAGTCGTCCGGGTGGTTTAGGGGATTCGACGGGAGACTCATTAGAAGTTCATCACCGGAGTTAGTGCCTGCATCGGGTTCAGATTGGGATGAAAGCTCAGAATTCACTTTAGAATAATCTTTAGGGTTCGTAATGGCAGATTTACCATAAGAAATCGGTGCCTTGATAGTACAGGACCTAGATAAGAGACTTAAAGATTTTGAGAGGAGGATGTTAGCCATGATGGGGAATATTGTTGCTCAAATGGCACCAAATGCCGGGCAGCCTCCTGTAGCTCCTGCTGTGGAATGAGTTAAACCACCTATTATGGGAGAGACTCCTACAGCAAATGCTACTGTACAATAACCAGTCATTGAGCCTAGAGCAGCGGCACCAGCTGAGCAGAGGAGAGTGAGGATTCCTGACCCGAAAGATGACTTCATAGCGGAGGAGGAGGATGAACTGGTAATTCCTCAAGCTATGAGAAATAGAGTTCCCAAGGTAGAGGATGATGTGGTGAAGAAGATGGAAGAGAAGATTAAAGCGATTGCACGTCTACTATCAGCCGATAAAGGGATCAGCCCTGAAGATATAGAGTTGGGTGATGAAGAGCTATTGCCCCAGAGGTTTAAGATGCCAGACTTGCCAAAATTTAATGGTACTTCGGACCCTTATGTGCACATTAAGCAGTATGCCCTGATTATGAAGGGCACGAGCTAATAAAGAAATAAAAGGTGGAGTACTTTTGCCTTAGTCTGATGGGTCCGACAATCGATTGGTACCATGGGTTAGATAGGAGGTCCATGGAAGATTGGGAGCTGCTGACGGGGGAGTTTATGAGGCAATACGACTGTAGCACCAGAATGGAAATAACACTGAAAGACCTTGAGCTTTTGCAGCAGAGGCATGGTGAGTCCTTCCATAACTACCTTACTGGAGATGAAAAGGAAGCCTAATACGTCAGATCAGATCAGGCTATTCACTAGGAATGCAAGCCCATACTTAAGAGAAGGACTTAAAACGAAAGGGCTGAAGGATTGGAAGTCTTTGAAGGACATCGCCATAGAAACAGAAAGCGAGTACATGGCTAGGAAAGCAAATAGTGAAGCCTTTACCAAGAAGGGCTATAACAGTCTGGGGGCGAATAAGTTGGTAGGCTCCAACAGTGGCAACAGGACTAGGAAGACAGCCGAGGTGTCGGCTACAGGGGCAAACCAAAGGCACTTTTTGAATTTGGGCCGACCTTTATCGTGGGTCTTGAAGAGACTAATGAAGAAGGGCAAGCTACAACCATTGCCATCCAGGCCAGCTATAAATTAGGGACAACCAGGGCATAGAGGTGATCAGTACTGCGCCTACCATCAGCACACTGGGCACCTGACAGATTATTGCCGGACCTTAAGGAACAAGATCCAAAATCTTATCGACTCCAAATAGATCATGGATCCCGAGAAGAGAGAGAAAAAGAAGAAGGCAGGCTATAATGCAGTCCCCCCGCCATGTATTTGATCAGGTATGATCTACTCGAGTGGCATGGGTTGCAAAGAGATATAGGAAGATAAGTATGTTGCTATCATCCGTCAGGAGATGGGTGAAGAAGGGATTCCCGTGGCGGCAGTAGATTGCCAATCCACTAGTAAGAGTGGAGAAGATAATGTTTTTTTAGATGCTTTGTTATCTTTATTTCAAAAACTTCTTATGACAGTGTTGGTTGTTTCAATACAATAAACAATTCTGTTTATTTGTATGGTGTTTCTAATGATTTTATTTCTTATGATCATGATTCATTCATTTTTTTATATTAATTCAACTAATATGACTGTATTTAATCTCGAAACTTTGAAAAACACAAAGAAAATCTTGGTAGCATCAGATATAACTCCTGAAGAGAGAAAAATTCTGAGAGATAATATCAAAAAAAATAAAAAAAAGAGCCTTTCCCTAGACCTAAAATGACATTGAAAAGGGCATTGTTGGGAAATCGCAGCTTCGACATGCCAACACGACGATGAGCAGAATTTCAAAAGCCAATCTTTTGTCCCCTCAAGTTCTAGGATGCATACAGTGCAGATAAACAAGATCAAACTCCGAGGGCTACATCGGGAGCTAGACAAATGAAACTTTGGACCTTCACAAGAAATATATAACTCATTAGAACTAAGCCTTATGACTCCTTTCCTCTCAACTATTTAAGATTTGTACCCCAAAGCCAATCAAGATTGACCTCTAATCATATGAGACCAAGATAAACAAAGTATGGGCCCTTATAGCCAAACATAGAAGGACAACTCATTACCTTTAAAAAAAATCGAAAAAAAAACAAAAAAAAAAAAACAAGAAATCAAATAAAAAAACAAAAAAAGAGAAAAAGAGAGAAGAAAAACAATAGTTTTGTCCTAAACCATCTAAGGCCAACGCACGATTCCATCTCAACCATTAAAGGGTACTTTAGAAATTGAGCCACCAAAGCCGACAAAAAGAAGATACAAACTTTCACGGTTAAAATTCAAGCGAAGAAACTCACTACCTCAGCCAGTGTGCACAAGAGCCGAGATGAAACTTTTGATGTAAAAAAAAGAGCCTCAGAAGAAGCATCCTTCCTAGCCAATGAGGATAAAAGAGAATCCAAAGAAACTAATCGACGCCGCCGGACTGAGTGAGGTTCCATGAAAAAGGCTAAAAAACAAAAAGGTGGGGGGGGGGGGGGGATCCTAGGCAAAAAAACTTCAATCATGAAAACCCAAGAGAGCTGATTGATAATAGGAGTTTGATGTTTTCAGGATTTATCTGAAGATTAGATGAGGTCTTGTATTTTTCGAGTTGATACCAAATAAAGATCATGTGTTATGAAATCAAATTAAAACATATGCAATGATGTGATCAGAGCAGTTCATTTTGTGTACTCAAAGTTGTCTAGTTCCGGTATAAAAGTAGCACATTGTTACTACATACCCTCTACTACTCTCACCACTCAAATGCTTCGATCGATTCATCCTGCCATCAAATGTAAAGCCAATCCTACAGCACCACCATGCGAAGAATCAAGCTCATGCAACTACGATCTAGGATGTAAGTACATGCCGATCACGCCTGGAAGATCTTTGGCAATAGCTTCAGCCTTTCTTACAATCTGTAAAAAAAAAAAAAAGAAGGGCGTTAGAGATAAAAACCGTAATTTGCTCTCTAAGCAAAAGTTAGGCCAAAGGACAGGGTGAAACCTAGAAATAGGCAGTCTGTCCTATAAAAAATAAAATAAACAAAAGTCGCTGGAGTGGGTTGGGTCCATTCCAGGCAAAAGTTAGGCAAATGGTTATGTGAAAATCCAAAAGGGACGCATTTTCCGCCGAGAAAAGCTAGTGTGAAAATCCATAAGGGACGCACTACCTTAAAAGAATGACTACAGGTTTCAGATGAGAACCTCACAACCCCAAAGGCATGAAATTCAAAAGCAATTTCAAAGGGCATCGATCTTACTGCAAATTGCGACCAAACCTGTAACACCCTGTTACCCCCGTTGGAAGGATACCGGAGCGCTATGCACACAAACTCATATACATACTCAAATCAAGAGAATGATAACAAATGCATTTAATTAATAGATAACAAATCCATATACATATAATCATATCATTTTACAAAAGGAATTTGTAAACATTTAACATATACTTATACAAAAATAATTGTTCTTTTACAAAATTACATTTCCAAAATCAAACTTCATAATCAAAATACAGCGGAAGACAAAATAACTCCAACTATAGACTTTTAGTGGCCGGCCTGCAGATGTCCGACTCTAAAATGAACCTGCCACCTACACGGGAAAAGAGCCCGTGCTAAGTGATAACGCTTAGTGGGGAGGAACAACACATGTGTGTACATATAATCGCAATCGCAAAATATAAGCTTAACAATAACAAAAGCATATAAACGTATACTACTCATGTTTATAACAAATATCGCAGCATAACTTGGCATATCTCAATTTCTTATAGTTGTAACATATATTCATATTATTGGAACACACATAATAAACACATACTAGCCTGAATACATATTAGAGGTGGATACGATCACTCTTGATACTGATAGGACACAGTATTCAAGCATATGGAGATATGGGTCTCAAAACATCTTTTAATCATGTATACCCGAAAGTATACCAGAGACCGAAGCCTCAAATCATGTGAAATGACCCAACGGGGCTCGCATATAATGTATAACATATAGCAGCTGCACGCACACACACACTGACCTAGATAAGCGCTTACCTATCCACAACTATGACCATACAGGTTCAAAACAATAACTCATATGTACTCTAGTATTATTATCATAGAATAAAGAATAAATTAAGTATAACTATATAATTCATGTATACATGTATATTGATCAATTTTGAAGACATATAAATCATATATAAATCTCTTTAAGAACATATAATTTATCATTTAATAGCCCATAAGACAAATCATGTGCCAAGTAGTGAAAACCCATGTAACAAGAACCTTGAAACTCATTTTTAAAACAGGGCAGGAGAGGCATCACTGTCGCACTCACGACAGTAGCCGAGGGAGAAAGACCTGTCATGAGTCGCGCATGCTGTCGCGACTCGTGATTACGTCGCTCCACAGGAACGGAGCGGGCACGAGTCGTGATCTTTGCTCATGACTCGTGTCTGCCCACAAATCCTCACGAGTCGTGAGTCATCTTCACGACACATGAAGATGACAAACAACTCCTCCGAGTCGTGAGTCATCTTCACGACACATGAAGATGACAAACAACCCCTCTGAGTCGTGAGTCATCTTCACGACACGTGAAGATGACAAACAACCCCTTCACGACTCGGATCAATTCCCTTCAGATCCACTTAGATGAATTCTTATCCTGCATTACTGCATGACACATACATTTCACGTACATGCTCACCAATTTTCCTGCATATTTGGCTTTCCAAGTTTTGCAGTAAGAGATATTCGATGTGAACACAGACAAAAGGCGAGTTACAAAATCAGTCAAAACACCAATCCAAACAATTAACCAAAGACCTCTCAGGGGGCAATCGACCAAAGACCTCTCAGGGGGAACCTCTTCAAATCTCAGAAGGGTTAGCACGATGGCGACACTACCATTCTACGAAAGGTTAGCACGACCACAACACTACCACTTCAGAAGGTTTGGCACTACTGCTTCAAATCTCGAAAGGGTTAGCACGATGGCGGCACTACCATTCTACGAAAGGTTAGCACGACCACGACACTACCACTTCAGAAGGGTTAGCACGATGACGGCACTACCACTCCATGGAGGGTTAGCAAGATCACAACACTACCGCTTCAAATCTTAAAAGGGTTAGCACGATGGCGGCACTGCCATTCTACGGAAGGTTAGCACGACCACGACACTATCACTCCAGAAGGGTTAGCACGATGACGGCACTACCACTCCGCGGAGGGTTAGCATGATCACGACACTAACGCTTCAATAAAGGACAACATGGCGACAACCACCCCAACAACAACATCCAGTCTAGAAAGACGGCTGCCTCAGGCACGTGTCTCTTTCCTTTTTTTCTCTGAATTTTGGCTCACCTAGGCATCTACGTGCTAGTTTCTCCAAAATTGGGGGCAACTGTAGATATCGAATCCCGAGACAGTCCAAGATCAGAATTACCCAATGATGAGAATAAAGACCGATTCATTGGCAAGAAAGTGAGAATCGATCGTTTCCTTATCAAGATTGTCTTTTTTAGAAAATAAATAAAAAATATATATTTTAAAAAATAAAAAATAAAAAAGTAAGGTTGGAAGTGTTAATTTTGTGTCAAAAAGTTTTGACTTAAAAAATAAAAAATTAGAAAAAGAAACTTCGGCTGCTCGCGGCCGCCGGCAATAGGGCAGGCGCCCTCATGCGTTGGCAGGCCAGGCATGTGCGACAGGCGCGCTGAGGGATGGCATGTGTAGACATCGGGTCCCGAGTAGCCAAGATCAGGATTACCCAATGATGAAATTAAGTGTGCCGATCTATAGGCAAAAAGAATGAAGTTGGAAGTGACAATTTCCTTGTCGATTTGTTGTTTTAAAATTAAATAAAAATGTATTTCAAAAATATTTTTAAACTATTTTAAAAATTATTTTGTGATGGAAAAAGTGAGTTTTTAAATTATTGTATTTTTATAATTTTTTTTTAAAAAAATTATGCCTAAGAAGCACGGCTGTGCTTCTTCGTGCACGGATGTGCTTCTTTGAAAGCACAGCTGTGCTTTACGCTGTGCGCTGCACAGCGTTAGCGTGCGCAAAAGCACAGCCTCGCTTTTCTCGAAAGCACAGCTGTGCTTTTCAGTGCAGTGCGCCCCCTGACGCCCCATTTCGCCCTTTTTCCGTTTTTTTGTCATAATTTCTTCATTTTAAATGCTTTTTAATTCATTTTTTTGCATAATTTAATTCTAAAATCCTTCTATCTTCCAACTCTCCAAATTCAGTTGTTTTTTTGAGTCATGGGAATTAAATTAATTTAATTTCTTGAATTAAATTAATTTAATTTCTTTAATTAAAAAATCTGAATTTTGGGGAAAATAAAAAGGATTTTGGAGAGTGAGGGGGGATTTTCTTTAGAAAACATTTTTTTCTTCTTTTCTCTTCTCTCAACCAAATTCTCTCAATTTCTAAAGGAATTTTCAGCAATTCTTGAGGCAAAAAATAACAATTTTTGTTCTTGAGAATTTTTATTATTTTCAATTGATAACTTTTTACTTTAAGACAAATAAACTAATTGTTTGTTTTTGAGTAAAATTTATCTTTCAATATTTTATTTTTTTTCCTCTAATCATATTTTTTCAAATCAAGACAAGGAATTGAATCATATACCTTCATTTTGAGGGTAATTATTTTTGGCTCAATTTCTTAAATTAACTTTAATTTCATTCTTTTGTTTTTATTTAATTAATTAACATGTAAATTCTTTTAGTTCTATCATTTTATTCTTTTCTTATTCTTTTGTTTTTATTTAATTAATCATCATGTAAATTCTTTTAGATCTATTATTTAATTGTTCATATTTTTACTTCTTATTTCTCTTTTTTTTGTTTAATTTTGTTCATATCATTATTTCTTATTTTTATTTCTCATTTAATTGTTCATGTTCATATTATTGTCATTTTTTTAGTTCATATATATTATTAGTATCATCATTTAACATGTTTTATCATAATTGGCTTATTTTATTTTTATGTTACTCTTCTATTTTTAATTGGATTGTTCATCTTCTTTGATGTTGTTGTTGTTGTTGTTGTTGTTGTTCTTATTCTTATTATTATTATTATTATTATTATTATTATTATTATTATTATTATTATTATGTTTGATTGTTCATATTTTTTGTTATTATTGTAGCTATTACCATCATTAGTATTATTATTATTATCATTGTTCTTGTTTATTTTTATTATTACTATTATTATTTATTTCTTATACATGCTGATTTTTATTATTACCTTTGTTTTTTATACATGTTGGATATTGTTGTTGTTATTTTATATTTTTACACATGCTGAATTTTATGTTTGCATTTTCTATTCATGTTTTTTTTTTATGCATGTTGAATTTTATTATCATTATTTTATATTTTATATGCATGTTAAATTGTTAATTTGTTAAATTGCATATTTTTATTATGTCATTTTAATTGGTTTGTCATACATGATGCTTTTTTATTTGCTTTATTTTTATAGTATGTTTAACTCATTTTTATTACTAACATGGCTTTTATTTGTTTCTTTTATTTCAACACTTATTTTTATGTGTGAGTCTTTTCCATACCAAGTGGGAACCCATGAAGATTTGAAGATCCATTTGGATGTTGTCAATTTTTATTGTTTTCATTATTTTGTTTTCATTTGGGTTCATTTTATTATGTAATTTGTAATAATAAATTTATTTTTATGCACGTTAATTAAAAAATCACAAAAATATTTATATTAATTAATTTGATTTTTTTCTAAATAAAAATGGGACCAATGTCCTAGCTTTTCCCCCAAAATAAATTGTCACTTTAAAATTGTTTTCTTTAATTATGCATGAGAGGACCAATGTCCTTATTTTTAATAAATAACCCGATTTATGCATGAGTTGTATTTTATTTACAAATGGGGGTTGTATTCTGCCCCTAGTTCTATTGTAATTTATTTTGCTTTCATTTATTTTATTTACCGCTTTATTTATATATTTGATATGCGTTTAATTAAATTGCATTAAAAATTGAATGGGAAATGGGATGAAATACTAAATTCAAAACTTGATTATAAATTTAGCCAAGGTATGAATAAATGGGGAGTCCCGAACTTTCTCTGGTCTTTGGGCTCAACGATTACAATCCTAGGCTCTAGGGGGTAGAGGCTGAGATGTCCAAAATCTCTCTGGTTAGCCCAAGATGGATATGTATGCGCCGTCTTAGGCTCGATGAGGCTAGACGACCCTTCCCAATGTTCTATTGGGTGGCGACTCCAAGAAACCTCTTTGTTGCCCAAAATAGACGCAGCTTGTAAATACCTTACAAGTTTTTATGAACCTCTCCCGATCGTCCTAAGGCGGGCTTTTGGGAGGCATCGAGGTTCGGCGCGCGTCACAGTGGCGACTCCACTGGGGACCTTAGAGACTTCCCTTCGAAAATACCTTGGCTAAAATTTATAATTGAGTTTTAATTTAAAATTTCATCCTTTTTCGAAATTGCGTTTGCATATCATTAGAGCCTTAGATTTATTCTAGTTTGGTCCCTTTTCTAGCCCCGGTGCGTTCCCGAAGCACGACCCTATTTTCACTCAATTTAGGGAAGTGTTAAGGATAATCACCAGCCCAAGCCTCGTACCTTATGGTATATCAAATGGTGACCCAATCGGTCGTTATGCTCGTGATGAGCTAGACCCGTTGGCAGGGACCATGCTTGGGTAGCCCTAAAGTATCAATACCTTTGACCAAAGCTCATGTAATGGCAATAGATACTTTCCTTAAGTGATATGCTTCTTACACAATGTTTGCTATGTGGGCCAATATTTATTGAACAAAATCAACCAAATTAAGTGGTCTTTTATCAAAGGCTTTCATGCCCCGGTGAGCCCACCTTAATATAGTTGAGATGTTTAAATACATAAAGGCCAAAACCCATATGTATGAACAATAGGCAAGAGATGTTATGCTGCCGGCCTTGCACCGTGCACCATACGCATCCATTGGGTTTCCCGCTAATCCATGGATCAAACCCACCTAGGAAAGAGACCACATTACCTCGTGTGTGGGAGTGATAAGGTTGGAAGGATCTATCTACTTGTATGTGATTATCCATGCTGCATCAACACGATCATGCATTGTATATATCATTCATGCATGGTTCTAACAATCAAATTTTTTCAGCCATCATAGATTCACCTAAGTGGACTAGGGGTTCTGACGGTCGGCTGGTGAGGATAGATTTGCTTCTTGGATTGACAGAATTAGTGTCTGACTGGAATTCTGAGCCACCCTCAACGACCGGAGAGTCATCCATGGCAGAAGAGATCGGAGCCTTAACAACTCAAGACCTAGCTAGGAGGCTAGAGGATTTTGAGCGAAGAGTGTTGGAAATGATGGGAGCTATGGCTGATAGAATTGCTCATCCTTCTACTCCACAACCACCAGCTGCTCCATATCCACCTATTGCTCCACAGCCCCAGATAGTTCATATTGGGGGGCAAGTTGAACCACTTGCTGGCAGAGAAGCCCCTGGTATAGTTAATGCTCCCCGTCAACCTGCTAATGAGCATATAGCTGCTATACCTATTGAGCAAAGAAGGGCAATAATCCCCAATCCCAATGATGATTTTGTGATGGAGGAGGAAGATGAAGAGGCAGTAGCACCTCAATTTGTGGGCGCTAGAGCACCCCGAGCACAAGATGAGGCGATGAGAGGGATGAGGCAGCAGATTGAAGCCATTACCCGAATGCTATCAGCCGGAAAGGGGATCAACCCTGAAGACAGAGATCTGGGGGATGAAGAGCTGTTGCCCCAAAGGTTCAAAATGCCTGAGCTGCCGAAGTTTGATGGTACTTCGGATCCATTCGCACATATCAAGCAATATACCCTGGTGATGAAAGGCACAGGGTTGATAAAAAAAATAGAAGGTGGATTATTTCTGCCTTAGTTTGGTGGGTCCGGCTGTGGACTGGTACCATGGGTTAGACAGGAGGTCTAAGGAAGATTGGGACCTTTTAACTGAGGAGCTCATGAAGCAATATGACTACAGTACTAGGATGGAGGTCACCTTAAAAGACCTCAAGCTTTTACAGCAGAAGAATGATGAGTCATTCCATGAGTACCTTATAAGATGGAGGAATAGGGTCATGGAGATGAAGCGAAAGCCTGACACTGCAGACCAAATCAGGCTATTTATCAGAAACTCTTGCCCTTACTTGAGGGACCTGCTCAGCTTTAAGGGGCTCAGAGACTGGGAGTCACTTAAGGACACTGCTGTAGAAGCTGAGGGTGCTTACTTAGCGAAAAAAGCAAGCCAAAATAACTTTACTGGGAAAGGTTATGGCAATCAATCAAGGCCAGGCGGTGCAGGAAGCAGCAATAATAAAGGTGGTAAGACGGCCGAGGTTTCAGCCACTGAGGTTGGACAGGTTCAAAGGTACTACTCCAATTTGGGCCGTTCTCTGTCTTGGGTGCTGGAGAAATTGACAAAAGAAGACAAGCTGAGACCATTGCCATCCAGGCCAGCCATGAATCAAGGAAAGCCGGGGCATAGAGAGGATCAATACTGCGCTTACCATCAGCACACTGGGCATTTAACAGATTACTGCCAGACTCTGAGGAACAAAATTCAGGACCTTATTGATGCCAAGGAGATCACCGATCCTGAGAAGAGAGACATGAAGAAGAGAGCAGGCTACAATGCAGTTCCACCACCTTGAATGTGATCGGAGGAGAAGATTATGCTTTGTTTTAGTTGCTTCTGTTATTCCAAGAACACTTTCTATGACAATATTTGCAGCATTGCTAATTTCAATAAAGTGAACAATCTTGCATATTTATATAGTGTCTTTGATGATTTCATTTCTCATGGTCACGAAGCATTCATTTTTTTGATATTAATTCAATTAATACAATTACATTTAATCTCGGAACTTTGGAAAACCCAATAAAAAAAAATTTGATAGCATCTGATATAACTCCTGAAGAGAGAAAAATTTTGAAAAAAAAAATAGATGCAATTAGGGGATTGGATGAAAACTCACTAAGAGCACTAGAACCTTTCTGATTACCCGTCAAAGCGATCCCTGGATAAAACGGAACCTAGAAAATGATTTAAGCAGCCATTCTTTGTCTAGCTCTATAAATGACTATTTCCTACATTTATTTCACAATCGCTTGCTAGCCCTTTGAGCCTTTATGGAGGTATGCTAAATGCGTACCAATTTTATTGTTACACATGTTAAAACTACCCCCTCGCCTAAAATGATTTTTGCCTCCCTTAGAAGAATGACCGTTCTAGTAAGGATGGATGTACATTATTGACAAATCTACATCATTGACAATTCTTCGGGTTATCAAAAATTGCCCTAATATGATTGAGTTTACACTTTGTGAAGAGGGTTTATTCATGTGTCAAAGACATGAGCTCGCGAAAAAAAAAGAAAAAAAAAACATAGGAGAAAAGTAAAAAAAAAAAAAAGAAAAAAGAAAAAGTAGAGCTCAAGATAGTAATCTCTTGATGAGTTTCAGTGGCAATCGCTTTAACTTGATTGTTATGCTGAGCTTGATAAGCTAAAAATATTATCAAATCCTAATCCTATCGCAAATTGGGTTATACCTTTATAGTACGCCATTGAATTGAGCGGCCATTTTTCTCTAGCAACTTGATCCTTCTTTGATAGTCATCTACCTAAGCCTAACGTTACAACCGAAGTAAGACCTCTTGATTTTTGGTTCAGTCTTATCCAATTAGCGGAGATGACCTTTTAATAAGGTTTGGTACGTAGGAAAAGGCATATGGTGTTTCTTGAGCTTCAAGCGAGAAGTCACGAGTGCATTTATGCATTTGAGTTGAGTCTTATCTCCAATATCGCATCTAGAATTTGCTTAAAAAAAAAAGGTTTTTTATTATTAAAAAAAAGCAGAGAGAAAATATTCAACCATGAAAGTTCGAGAGGGTTGGTTGATAACAGGGGTTTGATGCTTCCAAAATCTATCCCGAGATTAGATGAGGTCCTATATTCTCTGAATTAATGCCAAATAATGATCATGTTTAATGAAATCAAATTGAAACACATGCATTTATGCAATGATATATTGGCGTGATCATAGCAGTTCACTTTGTGTGATCAAAATCATCTATTGTCTGCCCTCTGCTAGTCTCATCACTCAAGCGCTTCAACTGACTTATCCTGCTATCAAATGTGAAGAATTAAGCTCATACAACCATGTCCCAAGACTCCTGGATTAAATGGAAGTAGATCCAGAGGAAAATATCTTCAGCCTCTTCAGCAATCAGCCAAAAAAAAAAAGTCGTTAGAGTGAAAACCGTAATTGGCACTCTAAGCAAAAGTTAGGCAAAAGGATAGGGTGAAAACCTGGAAACAGGCAGTCTGTCCTTCAAAAAAAAAGAAAAAAAAAGAAAAAAGAGCCGCTGGATTGGGTTGGGTCCACTCCAGGCAAAAATAAGGTATAGGGTTATGTGAAAATCCGCAAAGGGCGCATTTCCTGCTAAGAAAAGCTAGTGTGAAAATCCACAAGGGACGCACTACCTTCAAAACAATGACTATAGGTATCAGATGAGAACCTCACAATCCCAAAGATATGAAATTCAAAGGCAGTTACAAAAGGCATCGATCCTATCGCAAGTTGCGGCCAGCCCAGCTATCATCTCCAAAGTCCACTAAGATGAATTCTTATCCTGCATTCCTGCATTACTCATGCATTTCACGTGCATGCTCACTATTTTTCCTGCATATTTGGTTTTTGTCAATTTTGCAGTAAGAGAGATTCGATGCGGACACCGACAAAAGCCGAGTGACGACATCAGTCTAAACATCAGATCAAACACCAATTTAACAATCAGCAAAAGACCTCACAGGGGGCAACCAACCAAAACGACATCAATCTAGATATCAGTCCAAGCATCAGCAAAAGACCTCTTATGGGGAAACCAACCAAGACAACATCAATCCAAGCATCATTCCAAACATCAAATAATCAACCAAAGACCTCCCAGGGGGCAATTAACCAAAGACCTCCCAGGGGGCAATCAACCAAAGGGCTCACAGATAGCACCACTTCACCAAATCGAAGGGTTAGCACGATGGCGGCACTACCACTCTACAGAGGGTCAGCACGACCACGGCACTACCACTTCACCAAATCGAAGGGTTAGCACGATGGCGGCACTACCACTCTACAGAGGGTTAGTATGACCACGACACTACCACTTCACCAAATCGAAGGGTTAGCACGATGGCGGCACTACCACTCTACAGAGGGTCAGCACGACCACGGCACTACCACTTCACCAAATCGAGGGGTTAGCACGATGGCGGCACTACCACTCTACAGAGGGTCAGCATGACCACGACACTATCACTTCACCAAATCGAAGGGTTAGCACGATGGCGGCACTACCACTCTACAGAGGGTTAGCACGACCACGGCACTAGCACTTCACCAAATCGAAGGGTTAGCACGATGGCGGCACTACCACTCTACAGAGGGTTAGCACGACCACGGCACTACCACTTCACCAAAATCGAAGGGTTAGCACGATGGCGGCACTATCATTCTACGGAAGGTTAGCACGACCACGACACTACCACTTCACCAAATCGAAGGGTTAGCACGATGGTGGCACTACCACTCTACAGAGGGTTAGCACGACCACGGCACTACCACTTCACCAAATCGAAGGGTTAGCACGATGGCGACACTACCATTCTACGGAAGGTTAGCACGATCACGGCACTACCACTTCAAAAGGGTTAGTACGATGACGGCACTACTACTCCACGGAGGGTTAGCACGATCACGGCACTACCGCTTCAACACACTGACAAACTGGCGACAATCACCACAACAGCATCATCCGTTCTGGAAAGACGGCCACCGCAGGTACGCGCTTCTTTCCCTTTCCTGAATTTTGGCTCACCTAGGCACCCACACACTAGCCTCCCCAAAATTGGGGGCAACTGTAGACACCGGGTCCCGAGTAGCTAAGATCAGGATTACCCAATGATGAAATTAAGTGTGCCGATCTATAGGCAAAAAAAATGAAGTTGGAAGTGACGATTTCCTTGTCGATTTGTTGTTTTAAAATTAAATAAAAATGTATTTCAAAAATATTTTTAAAGTATTTTAAAAATTATTTTGTGATGGAAAAAGTGAGTTTTTAAATTATTGTATTTTTATAGAAATTTTAAAAAAATAAAATTTTGCCTGAGAAGCACGTCTGTGCTTCTTTGAAAGCACGGCTGTGCTTTTTCGTGCACGACTGTGCTTCTTTGAAAGCACAGCTATGCTTTGCGCTGCACAACGTGAGCGCGCGCGAAAGCACAGCCGTGCTTTTCTCGAAAGCACAGCTATGCTTTTCAGTGCAGTGCGCCCCCTGACGCCCTATTTCGCCCTTTTTCCCTTTTTTTGTCATAATTTCTTCATTTTAAATGCTTTTTAACTCATTTTTTTTGCATAATTCAATTCTAAAATCCTTCTATCTTCCAACTCTCCAAATTCAGTTGTTTTTTTGAGTTATGAGAATTAAATTAATTTAATTTCTTTAATTAAAAAATCTGAATTTTGGGGAAAATAAAAAGGATTTTGGAGAGAGAATTGAGGGGGGATTTTCTTTAGAAAACATTTTTTTCTTCTTTTCTCTTCTCTCAACTAAATTCTCTCAATTTCTAAAGGAATTTCTAGCAATTCTTAAGGCAAAAAATAACAATTTTTGTTCTTGAGAATTTTTCTTATTTTCAATTGACAACTTTTTACTTTAAGACAAATAAACTAATTGTTTGTTCTTGAATAAAATTTATCTTTCAATATTTTATTTTTTCCTCTAATCATATTTTTTCAAATCAAGACAAGGAATTGGATCATCTACCTTCATCTCTTCAAGATAAATTTGAGGGTAATTATTCTTGGCTCAATTTCTTAAATTAACTTTAATTTCATTCTTTTGTTTTTATTTAATTAATTAACATGTAAATTCTTTTAATTCTATCATTTTATTTTTTTCTTATTCTTTTGTTTTTATTTAATTAATCATCATGTAAATTCTTTTAGATCTATTATTTAATTGTTCATATTTTTACTTCTTATTTCTTTTTTTTTGTTTAATTTTGTTCATATCATTATTTCTTATTTTTATTTCTCATTTAATTGTTCATGTTCATATTATTGTCATTTTTTTAGTTCATATATATTATTAGTATCATCATTTAACATGTTTTATCATAATTGGCTTATTTTATTTTCATGTTACTCTTCTATTTTTAATTGGATTGTTCATCTTCTTTGACATTGTTGTTGTTATTATTATTATTATTATTATTATTATTATTATTATTATTATTATTATGTTTGATTGTTCATATTATTTGCTATTATTGTAGCTATTACAATCATTAGTATTATTATTATTATTATTATCCTTGTTCTTGTTTATTTTTATTATTACTATTATTATTATTTATTTCTTATACATGCTGATTTTTATTATTACCTTTGGTTTTTATACATGTTGGATATTGTTGTTGTTATTTTATATTTTTACACATGCTGAATTTTATGTTTGCATTTTCTATTCATGTTTTTTCTATGCATGTTGAATTTTATTATCATTATTTTATATTTTATATGCATGTTAAATTGTTAATTTGTTAAATTGCATATTTTTATTATGTCATTTTAATTGGTTTGTTATATATGATGCTTTTTTATTTGCTTTATTTTTATAGTATGTTTAACTCATTTTTATTACTAACATGGCTTTTATTTGTTTCTTTTATTTCAACACTTATTTTTATGTGTGAGTCTTTTCCATACCAAGTGGGAACCCATGAAGATTTGAAGATCTATTTGGATGTTGTCAATTTTTATTGTTTTCATTATTTTGTTTTCATTTGGGTTCATTTTATTATGTAATTTGTAATAATAAATTTATTTTTATGCACGTTAATTAAAAAATCACAAAAATAATTATATTAATTAATTTGATTTTTTTCTAAATAAAAATGGGACCAATGTCCTAGCTTTTCCCCCAAAATAAATTGTCATTTTAAAATTGTTTTCTTTAATTATGCATGAGAGGACCAATGTCCTTATTTTTAATAAATAACCCGATTTATGCATGAGTTGTATTTTATTTACAAATGGGGGTTGTATTCCGCCCTTAGTTTTATTGTAATTTATTTTATTTACCGCTTTATTTATATGTTTGATATGCGTTTAATTAAATTGCATTAAAAATTGAATGAGAAATGGGATGAAATACTAAATTCAAAACTTGATTATAAACTTAGTCAAGGTATGAATAAATGGGGAGCCCCGAACTTTCTCTGGTCTTTGGGTTCAACGATTACAATCCTATGCTCTAGGGGGTAGAGGCTGAGATCTCCAAAATCTCTCTGGTTAGCCCAAGATGGATATGTATGAGCCGTCTTAGGCTCGATGAGGCTAGACGACCCTTCCCAATGTTCAATTGGGTGGCGACTCCAAGAAACCTCTTTGTTGCCCAAAATAGACGCAGCTTGTAAATACCTTACAAGTTTTTATGAACCTCTCCCGATCGCCCTAAGGCGGGCTTTTTGGAGGCATCGAGGTTCGGCGTGCGTCACAGCATGCTCCTCCCTCACGCACTGAGGGATGGGCATCCCGTCCCTCTCGTACGCTGCGCGCGCACTGCGAGGGGCGGCCTCGCCTGCCAGCGGCCTGTTGGCCATAAAATCCACCGAAAAATTGGCCTTTTGGCCATTTTTGGGGTTTTTAACCCATTTTTTAAGCTTTTTTTTATTTTTAAATTATTTTCTTAATTAGATTAGGGTTTTTCTTGAGAATGAGTATAAATAGAATATTTTGGAAAGAGAAAAAGAGGGATTTTTGGGGGAGAGTTGGAGAGAGTTTTCTTGAGAGAAAAACTCCATTTTTGAGAGACAAAATCTCTTTTCTTCATCTTTCTTCATCATTCTTGATTTTTTCTTAGATCTAAAAATACTTGGTGAGATTGCATTAAGTTGAAGAAGGAAAATTAATTTCCTTAGCTTAGATTTTCTCATCAAGCATCCAAAATCATTTTTTTGAGTTTTTTTGTGTTCTTGATTTATTTTTATAAATCTTTTTGAGTTTATTTTCAAATTTTGACAAGCAAAAATAGATTGAGATATCTTACTTTCAAATCATCAAATCTGAGGGTAAAGATTCTTGGATCTATTTATTTTTGCTATTTCATTTTATTTATTTATTTTATGTCTAAATATTATTATTTTCTATTAAATGTTTATTTACCTTCTTCATTTTCATTTATTTAATTTCATTGGCTTATTAATATTATTATTATCATCATTATTATTTTTGTTATTATTATTATTATTATTATTATTATTATTATTATTATTATTATTGTAGTATTGTTGTTGTTATTATTATTATTATTATTATTATTATTATTATTATTATTATTATTATTATTATTATTATCTTTGTTGTTATTATTATTATTATTATTATTATTATTATTATTATTATTATTATTATTATTATTCTTATTGTTATCATTATTATTATTATCATTGTCGTTGTTGTTGTTCTATTATTATTATTATTGTCATTATTATGTTTGCATGGCTAGTTTTGTGGGATTTCTTAATTCCTTTTGTATGTGTGTTAATTTCATGCTATATTTCCCTTATTTCCATTATTATTTAGTTGATTTTAGAATTATTACTAATTTTTCTATTTTTTTTGTTATATGGGTAAAATGTGATGTTTGCTTGTTTGAGCATTGTAGTAACTGAATGGAGGGGTCACGGCGTGTAGAAAACTACATCGCTTGGGTGAGACCTTACCAACCATTTTATTTGTGTGATTATTTTTGTTTATAAAATAGTTTTATTTTGTATGCGTTTAGGATAAAAAATCACGAAAATATTTTTATAACTAATTTGGAATTTTTACTAATAAATTAGGACCAATGTACTCGATTTTAGTTAAGGAATGCAAAATGTGATGATTTAAAACGAAGAGTTAAACTTTCTATAAATGAGATCTCTCATCCCGATTTTTAAGCCAATAGCCGAAATACCTATTCGATCCCTCTTTAAGTGAGAGTGAGGGAACCAATAAATATCTCGATTCATGCATGTCACTTCTTTTGATTAATTTTGCTTGATTGTTTAAGCTTTCTGTTTATATCTTGTGTGCCCTTGTAATTAATTATTTTTGGGGCAATTTTTTTTAACTTTCCTTTTTATTTGGGGATTGTATTCTGTCCCAATTTCGATCTTGTAATTGTGTCCTTGGTTTGTTTATCGCTTTATTTATTATTTTATTTACCGCTTTTTTTATAGTTTTCATTTATCGCTTTCTTGATACTTGAAATGTGCTTTCAATAAATTGCATTAATTGCGTGAGAAGAGAGATGAAATTTTCAAATCTAAAAACTCATTTATAATTAACCAAGACATAAATAAGAGCGAAGTTCCGAACACTTTTTTTGGTTTAAGACCCCGAGGTTAGATAACCTTTTCCAATTTTTTGTAAATTGGTTGGCGACTCTAAAATACCTCAAAGGTGCCTAAAGATTTCATGAGGCTAGATGAACTTCCCCAATATTCTATTTGGTGGGGATTCCAAAATGTCTCATGTTACCTAAGATCAAATGACCCGAACCAATTCCTCGATGCCTAAAAGTGGGATCTTAAGAGGGCCTTCCCGGTTCGGCGCGCGTCACAAGGACAGAGAAGAAAAGGGGTTTTATGCCCCAAAATTTGGCGACGAAAATCCATTTTCGTCGCTAAATAGAGACGGTCACACATAATCGTCTCTATTTAGAGACGATTTTTTTACCGTCGCTATATTTAGAGATGGAATTCAAAAACCATCGCTATATAGCGATGGTTTGCAAATATGGTCGCTAAATATAGTCGCTAAAAAGCAAGGGAAATCACTCCCGCCATTTATGGTAGAGAAACTTACCTGATTGCCCCTGGCATGGTGTGCATGAATAGACTTGCTCTTTTAGATGTCCTCTTTGGGTCTGTGAGATTCCTTTTCCATGGGGACTTCATCTTAATCCGATTGTCCAGTGTGGATGAGTGCCGATGTTGAGTTGAAGTTATCCCTTGGCCCACTTTTGTGTGTGAGGTTTATTTAGACATTTCCTGCAAAGTTATGTGCACAATAACATATACAAGAAATTATGTGTGCATGTGTGAAATATATGCACAAGCTTACAAAAAACACTCGCAAAGAATTAGGTATATGAATCATGTGCACACCACTGCATCTGTCTAGAATTATATGCGTGTGAAACATGTGCAAAGAACTGTATGTGTTATGTGTATGCGAAAACTATGTACACGGGGTGTGCCTTATGTGCATGACATGTGTGCATGGAATATGTGCAAAGAATTATGTATGCGAGTGTAGACACCGGCACCTGAGACAGCTCAGACCAGGGTTATCCAGTGATAAAATTAATGCCTGGCCACAGGCAATAAGGTTGGAAGTGATGGCTTCCTTGTCAAAATTTACAACAATAATAATAAAAATACGAAATAATAAAAAAAATAAAAAAGAGGGTTAAAAGTAATGCTGTTTGTGTCAAATTTGTCCTAAAGTCCTAAAGTAAAAAAAAAAATTTGGCTGCTGGCGTGCATCGGAAGTTCGCACGGGCGTCTCTCACCAAACACGCCCGTAGCTCACCCCCTAGATGCTGATTTCGGCTGAAAACATTTTTTGGGGTAACAATTGATTTTTATCCCATTTTTTGGGGAATTTCATGGTTTTTTTCAATTTTTAAAATTAAGAAAAAGAATAATCTAATTTAAATTTAAATTTTTATCCTAATCAATTAGGTTTATCTTTTAAAACATATAAATAGAAAGGAAAGGGAGAAAGAGGGGGGAGGCAACTAAAAGGAAAATTCTGATTTTTTTTGTTTCTTCTTTTTCAAAAAGTTTTATTTTTTTTTAATTCTTTTCCTTCTTTTACTTCAATAAATTTTTTTGTAAAAATTTTAAATTGAATTTTATTGATAAAAAATGGATTTTGAGATAATGAAAAAAATTATTTGCTCTTAAAATTTAATTTTCTCACTTATTTTTTTAATTTTTTTTCTTATTCAATTAAACTTTTTCTAAGATTTGACATTGAATTTTTTGACGAAAATTTGATTTTGAGACAAAAAAATAATTCTTTACTCTTGAAATCCAATTTTTTTCATTTGATTTTGTAATAAACAAGATTTTACAATTATTTTTCTAGACAGAAAAGTTTTAGATTTTTTTTATTTCTCTAATTTATTTTTTTTGCGGATTTAAATGAGAAAATCAATCATCTTCCCTAATTCTATCAAATCTAAATTATGAGCGTAAATATTCTGGGCTTGATATTATATTTTTATTTTTTTATTATTTATTTATTTTATTATTTTTATTTTTTGTTTACGATCAATTAACTACTATGTAGATTTTAGATCTATTATTTATTTGTTTGTTTGATGTGATTTTTTTGACTTTGTTTTCTCTTTTACTTTATTGTCTTTATGACTTTATTAATTTATTTATCCAATTATTTAAATATTTATTTTATTTAATATGATTTTCTATTATTATTATTATTATTATTATTATTATTGTTGTTGTTGTTGTTGTTGTTGTTGTTGTTGTTACTTATGTTCTTATGTGTATTAATCTATTAATTTATTTGTTTTATTATGCATTTAATTTATTTGTCATTCATAATGTTCTCTATTTTATTTTATTTATTTTAATTCATTTTTTTATTATTTTATGTGTTTTAATTAATTTTTTGATTTAATTACAAACATTAATTTTATTTGTATTTATTTTTGGTTTCAAATTTTTGTTTTTTCTTATTTGAGCACCCATGCGAATGAAGCAGGAGATCCAGGAGATCTATTTTGGTTGATTTATCATTTTTGTTATTTGTATTATTTTTCTTTATTTTATTTTTTTTTTATTTATTTTGTCATGTAATTGGTAATAAAATTATTTATTTTATGCACTTTTAACTAAAAATTACAAAAATATTTACCTTAATAAATTTGGAATTTTTCTAAAAAAATGGGACCAATGTTCTAATTTTAGCCAATAAAATATCATTTTCAAAGTAGAGTTAACTTTCATAAAATGGGATCACTCATCCCGATTTTTTCAATAATATCTCAAAAATAAATTTTCAATTTTTTAATTGAATATAAAGGAACCAATATTCCTATTCTAAATAAATGTCCCGGTTTATGTATGTTATTTATTTAATGGATTTTTTTATTTAATTTTATATTTTGGGGACTGTATTTTTTCTCTCAATTTTATTTATAATTTATTTTGTATTTTAATTATTTTATTTTTTTGCTTTTTCTTTATCTCTTTCTTCTGATACTTGATGTGTGCTTAAATTAATTTGCATGACGTGTGAGAAAATAGATAGAAAGTTAATTGTTAAAGGCTTATTTATAGTATAACTAAGGCATTAATAAGAGTGAAGTTCCAAACCACTCTCTGATTTAGACCTCCGACATTAGATGAACTTTCCGCATTTTTATAAATTGAGTGGCAACTTCAAAATATCTCAAATGTGCCTAAAAGTTTTATGGGATTATATAAATTTTCCCAATATTTTATTGGGTAAATTCCAAAATATCCCATATTACCCAAGATCTAGACGCGAACCCTTCTCGGACCCTAAAAGCGGGCCCTCCGAGACACATAGCGGGTTTGACGCGTATCACAGTGGCGACTCCACTAGGGATTTCAAGACTTTGCTTCGAAAGTGTTTTGGTTAATAAATATAATTAAGCTTTTAATATTAAAATTATATTTCTTTTCTAAAAATTACATTGCATCCATAATAGAGCCTTAGATCTATGCTAGATGGTCCTTATTTTTATCTTGGTGCGTTCCCAAATCACAACCCTACGTTCACTCAATGTAGAGAAGTGTTAAGGATAATCACCAGCCTAAACCTGGTACCTTTTGGTATATCAAATGGAGACCCGATTGATCGTTATGCTCATGATGAACTTAACCCGTTGGTAGGGACCATGCTTGGGTAGCCCTAAAGTATCATCACCTCTTAACTAAAGCTCATGTAATGGCAATAGAAACTTTCACTAAGTGATATATACCGTAATATTATGCTTGCTATATGGGTCATTATATATTGAACAAAATCAATCAAATTAAATGGTTTTTTATCAAAGGCTTTCATGCCTCGGTTAGCCCATCTTAATTTGATTGAAGTGTTTAAATACATAAAGGCCAAAATTCATATGTATGTGCATTAATTAAGAGATATTATGCCGTCTATTTTCCACCGTGCACCATAGGCGTCCATTGGGTTCCCCATTAACTCATGGATCAAGCCCACCTATGAAAAAGACCGCATTACCTCATGTGTGGTAGTGATAAGGTTGGAATGATCTACTTGCTTGTATGCGGTTGTGAATGTCGCATAACACATGATCATGCATTTTATAAGTTATTTATGCATCATTCTAACAATTTGAGTCTTCAAGCCATCATAGATTCATCTAAGTGGACTAGGGGTCCCGACGGTCGGCTAGCAAGGACAAATCTACTCTTTGAATTGCTAAAATTGGTATCTGACTGGGATTCTGAGTCACTCTCAACAACCAGCGAATCATCCTCACAATCACCAATGGCAAAAGAAATAGGGGCTTTAACCACTCATGACCTTACCAGGAGACTAAAGGATTTTGAGAGGAGGATGCTAGAGATGATGGGCACCATGGCCGAAAGGATTGCTCATCCTCCTGCTGCACAACCACCTATTGCTCCACCGCCACCGATAGTCCATGCTGGTGAATAAGTTGATCCACCTGCTAGCAGAGAGGCTCGCATTATAGGTAATGCTGCCCGCCAACCTATTAATGAGCAAAGAGCCACAACGCCTGTTGAGCTAAGAAGGGCAAGAATCCCTAATCCCAATGAGGATTTTGTGATTGAGGAGGGAGATAAAGAGCCAATAGCACTGCAAGCTGTGAGGGGTAAAGCATCCAGGGTAGAGGATGAGGTAATGAGAGGAATGAGGCAACATATTGAGGCAAATGCCCGCTTGTTATTAGCTGGAAAGAGGATCAACCCTGAGAATAGAGATTTTAGAGATGAAGCACTGCTGCCCCAAAGGTTCAAGATGCTTGAGCTACCGAAGTTCGAAGGTACTTCAGACCCATATGCACATATTAAGCAGTATACCCTGGAGATAAAGGGCACAGGGTTGACCAAGAGGCAGAATGTGGAATATTTATGCCTTAGTCTTGTGGGTCCGGTAGTAGACCTCATGGGTTGGACAAGAGGTCCAAAGAGGATTAGGACTTTTTGATTAAAGAGTTCTTGAAGCAGTATGGCTGCAATACGAGAATGGAGGTCACCTTAAAGGACCTCGAACTCTTACAGTAAAGAAATAATGAGTTGTTCCATGAATACCTTACTAGATGGAGGAATAAGGTCATGGAGGTGAAATGAAAACCTGACACCGCTGATCAGATTAGGTTATTCATTAGGAACTCCTGCCCTTACTTAAGGGACTTGCTCAGTTTTAAAGGGCTCAGAGATTGCGAGTCACTTAAAGACATTGTTGTAGAGGCTAAAGGGGCTTACCTAGCAAAGAAAGCAAGCCAAAATAACTTTGCTGGGAAAGGTTATGGGAGCCAATCAGGGTACAAGTCGAGTGCTGCTGGAAGCAGTAATAATAGAAATGGTAAGACGGCCCAGGTTTCAGCTATCAAAGTTGGACAGGGCCAAAGGCACTTTTCTAATTTGGGACGGTCTCTATCCTAGATATTAGAGAGATTAATGAAGGAGGACAAGCTGCAACCATTGCCACCCAGGCTAGCTATGATTTAGGGATAGTTAGGGCACAGAGGTGATCAATATTGCGCCTACCATTAGCACACTGGGTATCTGACAGATTATTACCGAACTTTGAGGAACAAGATCCAAGATCTTATCGACTCCAAATAGATAACGGATACTGAGAAGAGAGAGAAGAAGAAAAAGAAGTCGGGCTATAATGCAGTCCCCCCACCTGTATATATGATGGGGTTTGATCTACCCGAGTGGCATATTTTGTAAAAGCTATATGGAGATGATTATGTCGCTATCACCCATCGGGAGACGAGTGAAGAAGGGATTCCCATGGAGGCAGTAGATTGTTTATCCACTAGTGAGAGTGGAGAAGAAGATAATGTTTCATTTTTCTCAGATGTTTCATTTGTTATTATTCCAAGAACTTCTTTTTTATGACAATGTTTGCAATGTTGGTTATTTTAATAAAGTGAACAATTTTGCTTATTTGTATGATGTTTCTAATAATTTCATTTCACATGATCATGATGCATTTATTTTTAACATTAATTTAACTAATACAACTGCATTTAATTTCGGGACTTTGGAAAATCCAAAGGAAATCTTGATAGTATCTGATATAACTCCTGAAAAGAGAAAAATTCTGAGAGATAATAATAAAAAATAAAAACTAAAAAAAAAGAAAGAAAAAAAAAGAAAAGGCCTTTGCCTGGATCTGGAATGACATGCTAAAAATTGACAAGGGCATTGTTGGGATAGAGCTGCTTCAATATGCCAACATGATGACGAGAAAAATTTCGGAAGCCATTCCTTTGCCTCCTCAAAGTCTAGGACGCATACGATGCAGCCCAATGAAATCAAACTCCGATCATTAAAGGGCTACATAAGAAGTTAGACAAACGAAACTCTAGGCCTTCACAAGAAATATATAGCTCATTAGAACCAAGTTTTAGAATTTCTTTCCTCCCAACCATTTGAGATATTTACTACAAAACTAATCAAGATTGACCTTTAACCATCTGGGACCAAGATGAGTGAAGCATAGACCCTTATAGCTAAACTTAGAAGGAGAGCTCACTCTACAAAAAAAAAAAAACCAACAGTTTTGTCTTAAACCATATGAGGCTAATGTATAACTCAATCTCAACCATTAAGGGCTACTTAAGAAATTGAGCCACCAAGGCCGACAAAAATAAGGTGCGGGATTTCATATTCAAGTTCCAAATGGAAAACTCACTACCTCAGCAGGTTTGCACAAGGGTCAAGATAAAGCCTTTAGTGCTAAAAAAGAAGCATTGTCAGAAGAAGTAGCCTTCCCGGCTAACGAGGATGAAACTAAATTCAAAAAAACCAATCGACACTGACAGATTGAGGGAGCTTGCATAGCAAAGGCTAAAAAGAATATAAAAAAAGAATAATAAAAATAAATGCCCTGCGGGTTGAAAATCGAGAAAAGGCGACCTCGCTAAAATTAGCGCCCTGCCAAGGTGAAAACCAAAAATAAGTATCCTGGACAGAAATTAAGGGCTGAGAGAAAATCTTTAATCATGAAAACCTGAGAGGACTGATTGATAAGAGGAGTTTGGTGCTCACATGATCTATCTCGAGATTAGATGAGGTCTTGTATTTGAGTTAAATCCAAATAAGGATCATGTGTGATGAAATCAAACTGAAACATGTGCATTTATGTAGCGATAATGGTATGTTTAGAACGGTTCATTTTGCATGATCAAGGTTGTCTAGTTCCTGCCCTTTGCTTCTCTCGATACTCATGTGCTTTAGTTAATTCATCCCATTATCAATTGTGAAGCCAATTCTACATCACCTTCGTGAGAAGAATCAAGCTCATACAACCATGGTCTAGGGCGTAAGTACATGCTGATCGCCTTTAAAGGATCTTTGGTAACAACTTCAGTCTTTTTTACAAAAAAAAAAAATAGCAAAAAAAAAGGAAAAAAACCATTAGAGATGAAAACCATAACTGGCTCTCTAAGCAAAAGTTAGGCAAAAAGATCGGGTAAAAACTTGAAAAGAGGTAGTTTGTCCTTTAAAAAAAAATAAAAAAGGCCACTGAATTGGGTTGGGTCCATTCCAGGCAAAAATTAGGCACAGGGTTATGTGAAAATCCAGAAAAGACGCATTTTTTGCTAATAAAAGGTAGTGTGAAAATCCACAAGGGACGCACTACCTTAAGAAAATGGCTACAGGTATCAGATGAGAACCTTGCAATCCCAAAGCCATGAAATCCAAAAGCAATTCCAAAGGGCATCGGTCCCATCGCAAATTGTGACCAGCCCGGCTATCGCCTCCAAACTCACTTAAATGAATTCTTCGTCCTGCATTTCTGCATAAGCCATTCATTTCACGTGTATTCCCACTATTTTCCCTGCATATTTGGCTTTCCAGTTTTACAGTAAGAGAGATTCGACGCGGACGCAGACAAAAGCCGAGTGGCGAAATCAATCCAAACACCAATCCAAAAATCAACCGGAGACCTCTCAGGGAGCAATCAACCAAAGACCTTTTAGGGGGCAACCCGCCAAAGACATCTCAGGGGGCAACCGACCAAATACCTCTCAGGGGGCAATTAACCAAAGACCTCTCAGGGGGCACAACTTCAAATCTCAGAAGGGTTAGCACGATGGCGGCTGACTGGAGTTCGGCAAGTGTACTGAATTGACAAGTAGTAAAGCGAGTAAGATTGTGACCCGCGAATATCGTACCCAAGGGAAAGGAATTTAAGAATTAGCTTGTTAAAGTTATGCTAAAGAATATCCCAAGTTTTCGTGTGAGTTTTTGGCTTAAAGAAATTAAACTATGAAATTATTCAATTGAGCAACTACAAATAAAGCAAAACCAATAAAACTGTGATCAAATTAATTAAAAGCCTTGACAAGGAATACTTATTATCCCCAATAATACCATGCAAATACGCTAACAAAACAATCACATATGCAGATTCAGTGAACAACCTAGCCTACCATTCCAGATTCAACTTCTCTAAAATATGCACCAACCATTCCGGATTCAGCACATAAATTAGCTTCAAACAGGTTTTAAGTCTTAAGCTTAGATAATCCTACCATTTCGGATTCAGATTTGTAAACCCATTTATCCTCTTCTATTCTGAACCTATTAAAATAGATATCCATAAGTTTAATTACCATTCTGGATTCATTAAACTAGCAGAAAACTAACAGAAATTAAACAGAGCATATGTAATTTAAACGAGTCAAATACAATCAAAAGATTGTTACACTGTATCAAGCTCAAACTTGCATTAGAATCAATCACATACAGATAAACTTAGAGAAGATAAAACTGAAGCATAAGTAGAAAGTAATCCAAACAGAGCATTTACATGGTTATTGGGGATACAAGGCATTCCTCAATAATAAAAAGAACTACTCACTCATTACTGAAATAAAAACTGAAATAGATAAAGACAAGTTGATATTACCCATTTCCAATCTGAAAACGAAGTTCTTACAAAAGTATATGGATGTTCTTTAATCTAAATAAGCTATTACAACTCTAAATATAAAGGTAGCTATAGAATCTAAAGCTGCAAGTGTATTGAAATCAATAAAAACTAAGTATTTAAATGCTAAGAATGAAACCTTAAATCTAGATTACAGAGAAAAATGAATACAAACAAAAGTTGTTAGAAAGAAAAATCCATATCCTCAATTTTCACACTTCCCCTTATATATAAAATTTAAGGTTACATGGTGGTATGACAATTCCTTACCACCGTGTAAAGTACGTTTACAGCTGAGGGTGGAAAATTACACGGTTGTATAAGAATCCTTACCGCCGTGTAATTAGCTACTAGACTAAAGCTTTAAAAGGCATTCTCAGTTTACACGGCTGTATAAAGATCCTTACTACCGTCTAAATAGCTACAGCATAGTAACTTGATTTCCTCTTGTTTTACATGGTGTTAAGGCGATTTCTGCCCACTATGTAAAACTACTTCAAATCTTTGAAAATCCCGATTACACGGCGGTATAAAAATCCTTATTGCCGTGTAACATTCTATGCACGCGCTTCCTAACTTTTTGTGGCTAGACGGCAGTATGAAACTCCTTACCGCCGTGTAAAGTACCTAAAAACTGCAAAAAACACAATAAAAGCTCAATTTAGTCCATTTAAAGATATAATATTATTTTAAACAAAACCAACCTAAAATAATAACTACAAAACTCAAAAGTAACCTAAAAATTAGCATAAACAAAGCATAGATTTGAACTTATCAGCGGCAATACCACTTCACGGAAGGTTAGCATGACCACGGCACTATCATTTCAACAAGGGTTAGCACGATGGCGGCACTACTATTTCACGAAAAGTTAGCATGACTACAGCACTACCACTTCAACAAGGGTTAGCACGATGGTAGCACTACCATTCCATGAAAGGTTAGCATGATCGCGGCACTACCACTTTAACAAGGGTTAGCATGATGGCGGCACTACCATTCCGCAGAAGGTTATCACGACCACGACACGACCACTTTAATAAGGATTAGCACAATAACCGCACTACCATTCTAAGGAAGGTTAGCACGACCATGACAATACCACTTGAATAAGGATTTACACGCTGACAGTAAATACCACATCAACGAGGGTTTACACGATCATGGTAACTCGCTTCAACAAAGGATAACGTGCCAACAAGCTGGCAATAACCACCCCAACAACATCATCCAGTTCAGGAAGATAGCTGCCTCAGGTACGTGTCTTTTTTCCCTTTTCTCTGAGTTTTGGCTCACCTAGGCACCCCTACACTAGCTTCCCTAAAACTTGAGGCAATTGTAGACACTGGGTCCCGAGATAGCCCAAACCAAGGTTATCCAGTGATGAAATTATTGCCTGTCCACAGGCAACAAAGTTAAAAGTGATGATTTTCTTGTCAAAATTTACAAAAATAATAATAATAATAAAAAAATAAAAAAGAGGGTTGAAAGTAATGGAGTTTGTTTTAAATTTGTCCGAAGTAAAAAAAAAATTTCGGCCGCCGGCGCGCGTTGGAGTGCGGGCGTCCCTCACCCGTGGGTAGCGCACAATCTGCGCACGCCCGACGGGCGTCCCTCGCCAGGCATGCCCGTCAATCCCCCCTTGGGTGTTGGTTTCGATCGAAAACATTTTTTGGGGTAAAAATTGATTTTTTATCTTATTTTTTTAGGATTTTCATGGTTTTTTTTTTAATTTTTAAAATTAAGATAAGGAATAATCTGATTTAAATTTAAATTCTTTTCCTAATCAATTAGGTTTTTCTTTTAAAACATATAAATAGAAAAGAAAGAGAGAAAGAGGGGGGAGGTAACTAAAAGGAAAATTCTGATTTTTTATTTTCTTCTTCTTCAAAAAATTTTGTTATTTTTCTTCAATTCTTTTTTTTCTTTTACTTCAATAAAATTTTTTCTAAAAAGAAAAAAATATATATTGAATTTTATTGATGAAAAAATAATTTTGAGACAAATAAAATAATTTTTTTTCTCTTAAAATTCAATTTTCTCATTTGTTTTTTAATTTTTTTTTTCTCATCCAATTAAACTTTTTCAAAGATTTTACATTGATTTTTTTGATGAAAAATTGATTTTGAGATAAATAAAATAATTCTTTACTCTTTAAATCCAATTTTTTCATTTGATTTTATAAAAAACAAGATTTTTACAATTATTTTTCTAAAGAGAAAAGTTTTAGATTTTTTTCTTTAATTTAATTTTTTTGCGAATCCAAACGAGGAAATAAATCATATTCGCTCATTATATAAAATTTAAATTTTGAGGGTAAATATTATGGGGTCGATCTCATAGTTTCATTTTTTTTATTGTATTATTTTTATTTCTTGTTTACTATCAATTAACTAGCATATAGATTTTTAGATCTATTATTTATTTGTTTGTTTGATGTGATTTTTTTGACTTTGTTTTCCCTTTTACTTTATTTTCTTTATTACTTTATTTATTTATTTTTCCAATTGTTTATATATTTGTTTTATTTAATCTGATTTCCTATTATTATTATTATTATTATTATTATTATTATTATTATTATTATTATTGTTGTTGTTGTTGTTGTTGTTGTTGTTGTTGTTGTTGTTGTTGTTGTTGTCGTTGTTATTTTTGTGTGTATTAATATATTAATTTATTTATTTAATTTTGTCATTTAATTTATTTGTTATTCTTAATACACTCTATTTTACTTTATTTATTTTAATTCATTTTTTTTATTAACTTATGCGGTTTAATTAATTTTTAATTTACTTACTAATATTAATTTTATTTGTGTCTGTTTTTTATTTTAAATCTTTGTTTTTCCTTATTTGAGGACCCATTCGAACGAAGGAGGAGATTCGGGGGATTTATTTTGGTTGATTTATCATTTTTGTTATTTGTATTATTTTTATTTATTTTGCTTTTTATGTATTTTGTAATGTAATTAGTAATAAAATTATTTATTTTATGCATGTTTAATTAAAAATCACAAAAAATATTTATATTAATAAATTTGGGATTTTTTCTAATAAAATGGGACCAATATCCTAATTTTAGCCAATAAAATGTCATTTTCAAAAGGAGAGTTAACTTTCATAAAATGGGATCACTCACCCCGATTTTTTCAATAACACTCCAAAAATAACTTTTCGATTTTCTAAGTGAATATAAAGAAACTAATGTTCCTATTCGAAATAAATGTCCCGTTTTATGTATGTTATTTGTTTAATGGATTTTGTTTATTTAATTTTATATTTTGGGGGATTGTATTTTTTGTCCCAATTTTATTTTATAATTTATTTTGTATTTTAATCATTTTATTTATCGCTTTTTCTTTCTTGCTTTTTTCTGATGCTTGATGTACACTTAAATTAATTTACATGAGAAAAGAAATGGAAAGTTAATTGTTAAAGGCTCATTTATAGTTTAACCAAGGCATTAATAAGAGTGAAGTTCCGAACCACTATCTGGTTTAGACCTTCGAGATTAGATGAATTTTTCTAATTTTTGTAAATTGGGTGGCGACTTCAAAATAGCTCAAAGGTATCTAAAGGTTTCATGGGATTAGATGAACTTTTCCAATGTTCTATTGGGTAGGGATTCCAAAATATCTCATGTTACCCAAGATTTAGACGCGAACCCTTCTCAGACCCTAAAAGCGGGCCCTCCGGGACACATAATGGGGCGTGCGTCACAACGAGATGCATGTAAGGGATTATGTGCATGTAGGGCATCTTGAAAGGTTATACATGTGTGAAGTTATGCAAGGAGGTATGCATATATGCACAAGATAGTACATATGGGATGCACGTGAGAAGTTATATATGAATATTTGCATAAGCATGTTTGCATGCAAAAGGAATGGATAGACCAATCCCAAGTGGTTAAGGGATTCACTAAGGGTACAACTTGGTTGCTCATACTATCTAATGCCCTCAAGAGTCTAGAAGAGCATCGTCTTGGTTTAAGAATTCTGACCCATAATCTCGTCAATAACTATGCTTCCTAGCCATTGATTGGGCATCTTTTTAGCCCCCTACACCTTGCCTTGCATGCACCATTTACCGGAAGGGAAGTTATTTGGACACTTTCTCTCAAACACTGGCTTATTGCTCTAAACAACGATGGTCATTTAGTAAAGGTAGTGCGTCCCTTGCGAGAAATGCGTCCTTTTTGGATTTTCATACATCTTTGTGCCTAAATTTTACCTGGAATGGACCCAACCCAATCCAGCGGCTTCTTTTTTTTTTGAAGGACATACTGCCCGTTTTTAGATTTTTACCCTGTCTTTTGGCCTAACTTTTGCTTAGAGAGCTAGTTACGATTTTTATCTTTAACGGCCTTTTTTTTTTTTACAAATTTTAAGAGAGGATGAAGCTATTATTAGAAATCCTCCAAGGGTGATAAGCATGTACTTATGTCCTATACCATGGCTATATAAGCTTGATTCTTCTCGTGAAGGTGCTGTAGGATTGGCTTCACAGTTGATAACAGGACGAATCAGCTGAAGTAACTGAATGACGAGGGTAGCAGAGGGTAGATAGTAACAATGTGCAACTTTTATATTGAAACTAGACAACTTTGAGTATGCAATGAACTATTCTGATCACATTAACGTATCATTGCATGAATGCGTATGTTTCAACCTGATTTCATTACACATGATCATTATTTGGCATTAAACTCAATAAAAAATAAGACCTCATCTAATCTCAGGATAGATCCTGCAAGCATTAATCTCTTGTTATCAATCAGCCCTCTCGGATTTTTATGATTGAACATTTTCACATAACTCCTAATTTTTGCCTAGGGTGCCTACTTTTGGTTTTTACCCTAGTAAAGTGCCCAATTGTTGCGAGGCCGTATTTTTCTCGATTTTTGACCTTTTTTTAATCTTCTTCCATCATTGCCAGCGAGCACGATTGCCATTTTTATTAGTAGCTCATCTAACATAAAGGATCTGACTTTGGCTTGTGTAACCTAGGGTATTTGATCTGAGCTGCTTGGCCCTTGACTCACCTTTAGGAGGTTAACCCAAAGTTTCTTTTTGCAAATCTGGTCATAGGAATGATCTCTTCTTTTAAGTTCAACTGCAAGAATTCATGCTTTGCTCATTTGGGCTCCAGATGGTTTAAGGTTTTTTTTTATGGGCTTTGTGGTGACTATCCCAAATGGATGAGAATAAAGAAATTTTAAGACTTGGTTTTGATGAGTTGTATTGTGGTTATTTTGAGGAGAAGGGAATGGTTTAGGAATTGAAGTTCTATTGACTACCTTGTAAAACATTGCACTTAGGAATAAATGAGTCTAGGCGACAACTTTTCTTTATGGCATCTTCAGGAAATGTTAGCATTCCTAGTAATTCTGGTTTCCAAGTAGCTTCCTTGGAATCTCATGTTTCTGAACTTTTGAATTGGCCAACTGGAACAATGTGTCATAGCAATGCCTTTGTTGATCCTTCTAGGTCCAGGCTAAGACTTCTTCCTCTTTTTTTCTTTTTTATTTTTCTTTTTCTATTTTTTCATTCTCTCAAAATTTTTCTCTCTTCAAGAGTTAAATCAAATGCTTTCTGGACTTCTTTTGGAACGTATCGAGATCAAATGAAGTGATATTTGATAAGTTAATGTAAATGGTTTTGATCATGTATAATGAAATCATGAGAAACATAAGCAAAAATCATTAATATAATTAAAATGATCGGTACTGCGTACACCATTATTGAAAAGTTCAAATATAAAAACAAACACATCTACTAAAGAAAACCTCTTCTACCCTTATCGATGCAGGCACTGTAACTAATGCCTTTCATCTGTCTTCTGCTTTAAGTTTTATTTCCTCATCTTCTCTAGGTCAGTGATCTCTTTGTTGTCGATGAGATCCTTAATCCAGTCCCTTAGAATTCAGCACTGATCTGTTAAGTGCCCAGTGTGTTGGTGACAAGCACAAAATCAATCTACTCTATGACCAGGTTTCCCTTGACTTAAGGCAGGTTTGGCTGGCAGTTACTGTAATTTTCCCTTTTTTATCAGTCCCTCAAGCACCCAAGATAAGGATCTACCCAGGTCAGAGTAATGCCTCTGATTTGCTTTAATTACTGACACTTCTGCTGCATTCCCATTTTGGTTGCCATTGCTAGTCCCTACTGACTTATTGGCCCCTTGATTGCTGTAATTTCTTCAAGCAAAGTTCTCTTGACTTGATTTCTTTGCTAGGTAAGCCCCCTCAGCCTTTATAGCGATATCTTTAAGTGATTCACAGTCTTTGAGTCCTTTAAAGCTAAGTAAATCCCTCAAGTAGGGGCAAGAGTACCTGATGAATAACCTGATCTGATCAACGATGTTAGGCTTTCGTTTCATCTCCATGACCCTATTCCTCCATTTAGTGAGGTATTCATGGAACGACTCATCATTCCTTTACTGTAAGAGTTTGAGGTCCTTTAAGGTGACCTCTATTCTCATGCCACAGTTATTCTGCTTCAAGAACTCTTCAGTTAAAATGTCCCAACCCTCTTTAGACCTTCTGTCCAACCCATGATACCATCCACTGCTGGACCCATTAGACTAAGGCAGAAATATTTTACCTTTTGCTTTTTGGTTAACCTTGTGCCCTTCAGTACCAGGCTATACTTTTTAATGTGTGTAGATGGTTCCGAAGTACCATCGAACTTCGGCAGCTCAGGCATCTTGAACCTTTGGGCCAGCAGCTCTTAATCTCCTAAATCTCTATCCTCGGGGATGATCCCATTTTTAGCTGATAACTTTCAGATGATCGCTTCAATCTATTACCTGATTTCTCTCATTACTTCATTTTTCACCCTGGGCGCTCTACCCCTTATGGCTTGAGAAACTATTGGCTCTTTATCTCCATCCTTAATCATAAAATCCTCATCGGGATTAGGGATCCTCACCCTTCTTGGCTCAACGAGCGCAACAACTCTATACTCATTAATAGGTTGGCGAGCAGCATTACCTACGATAGGGGCCTCCCTGCTAGCAGGCGGTTCAACTTGCACCACAGAAGAGGCTATCGGTGGTTTTGGAGAAATAGGTGGTTGTGCAACGGGAGGATGTGCAATTCTTTCGGCCATGGTGCCCATAATCTCTAACATCGTCCATTTAAAATCCTCTAGTCTTATTGTAAGGTCTTGAGTGGTCAAAGCCCTGGTTTCTTCTGCTATTGATGATTATAAAGATAATTCTCTGGTTGTTGAGAGTGACTCAGAACCCCAATTAAACACCAATTTCAGCAACTCAAAGAGCAGATTTCTCCTTACTAGTAGACTATCGGGACCCCTAGATCACTTAGACGAATCTATGATGGCCGTATGACTCAAACTGTTAGAATGATCCATGAATGACATATATGATGCATGATTGTGTATTATGTGACATTCACAACCACATACTTATTGCTCCCACACAGGAGGTGATATGATCCTTTTTCTAGGTGGGCTTGATCCATGGGTTAACGGGGAACCCAATGGACACGTATTTAGTGAAAATCGACAGAATAACATCTCTTAATTTAAAGAGTATATGTATGAGTTTTGCCTATTATGTATTTAAGCACTTCAATCAAATTAAGATAGGCTCACCGGGGCATGAAAGCCTTTGATGAATGTCCATTTAATTTAGTTGATTTTACTCAATGTATAGTGGCCCACATAGCAAGCACATTATTAAGGTACATGTCACCCAGTGGAAGTTTCTATTGCCATTACATGAGCTTTAGTTAAAAGTGATGATACTTTAGGTCTACCTAAGCATGGTCCCTGCCAACGGGTTTAGCTCATGACGAGTGTAACGACTAATCGGGTCTCCATTTAATATACCATAATGGTACAAGGATTGGGCTGGTGATTATCCTTAACACTTCTCTACATTGAGTGAAAGTAGGGTCATGCTTCGAGAATGCACCAGGGCAAATAAAGGACCATCTAGCTTAGTTTTAAGGCTATAGGATGGATGCAATGTAATTTTTAGAAAATAGATAAAATTTTAATTTTAAAAACTCAATTATATTTATTAACCAAGACACTTTCGAAACAAAGCCTCAAAGTCCCCAACGAAGTCGCTACTGTGACAAGTGCTGGAACCCACGTGTTTCCCAAAAGGCCCGCTTTTAGGGTCCGAGAGGGTTCGCATCTAGATCTTGGGTAACATGAAATATTTTGGAATCCCTACCCAATAGAACATGGGGGAAGTTCATCTAATCACATGAAACCTTTAGGCACCTTTGAGGTATTTTGAAGTCGCCATCCAATTTACAAAAATTAGAGAAGTTCAACTATTCTCGGGGGTCTAAACCAGAGAGTAGTTCGGGACTTTACTTTTATTAATGTCTTGGTTAAATTATAAGTGAGTTTTTAATATTTAATTTTCTATCTCTTTTTTCACACATCATGCAATTTAATTAAAGCGTACATTAAGCATCGTAGGAAAACAGTAAAGAAAAGCGATAAATAAAATAACTAAAATACAAAATAAATTACAAGATAAAATTGGAACAAAAAATACAATCCTCCAAAATATAAAATTAAATAAATAAATTGCATACATCAAACGAGGTATTTATTTGGAATAGAAACATTGGTTCTTTTATTTTCACTTAAAAAATCGAAAAGTTATTTTCGGGTATTATTAAAAAAACTGGGATGAGCGATCCCATTTTATGAAAATTAACTCTTCTTTTAAAAGTGATATTTTATTGCTTAAAATTAGGATATTGGTCCTACTTTATTAGAAAAAATCCAATTCATTATTAAAAAATATTTTTGTGATTTTCTAAGTTAACGTGCATAAAAACCCTTTATTACAAGTCAAGCCAAAATGATAATTAAAACAAACTAAAAGAAAAAATGCATAAATAATAAATCAAACCGATGGTCTCCAAAATCTCCTTAATTTTCGCAATCCCCATTTTTAGCGATGCTCAAATAAAGAAGGTGTTTTAGGCCAAATAAAACACAAAAGAAAATAATATGTTAGTAATGATCCATATAAAAATTAAATCAAATACAATTAATTAATTAATTAAAAAAGAAATAAATAATTAATTAACAATGCAATAAAATAAATATGGAGAAATAATAAAATATAATTAATACAAATAGAAAATAAAATGACCTAAAATTAAAAATTAAATGAAATGCACTAATGAAATAAATGGAACACATGAACAGTGTATATGCAAAAATGATTAAAATAATAATAATAATAATAATAATAATAATAATAATAATAATAATAATAATAATAAATAAATAAATAATAACAAAAATAAATGATGAACAATCAAGTAAATAAATAGAATAAAAATAAAATAAAATAATGTTACAAAATGCTAAATCTATGACTAAAATCACATAAAACAAATAAATAATCAATGGAGCCAAAGATCTATATGGTGGTTAATTCACAATGAATAAAAAATAAAAAATAAATGATCGAACCCAGAATATTTAGCTTCATAATTTGGATTCGATAGAAGGAAAATTATGGTTGATTTCTTTGTCTAGATCCGCGAAAATAGAATTGAAAATGATTAAAATTGGTGTTTTATTTCAAGAAAGAAAACTCAAGAAAACTTGCTTAAAAATAATGGAAGAAAATTAAAATTCCCAAAGAACAAAGAATTGTTTTATTTGTCTTAAAAATGATTTTTGATTAAGAAGCATTAATTTGGAACCTTAGAAAATCTCTTGAAAAAGAAAAAAACCCAAAAAAATGCAGAAAAATATTTTCTTGAAGAAGAAAAGAAAAATTATAACCAAAATGTCTCACCCTTTCTCTTTCTTTCTTTTCTTATTTATATGACGTTAGGAAAAAAAACTAGTTAATTTAGGAAAAGAAATTGAATTTTAATAAAATTCTATCTTAATTAGATGTAAAAATCCGAAATTATTGTGAAAAATCCCAAAAAATATGATTTAAAATCAAATTTGGACTCAAAATCCCGAATTTTGGGAGAAAAAGACGATTTTCGGCAGTCTAATGGCGAGGGATGCACGCATGGCGCTTAAGCTGCGCATTAGTGCGCGAGCGAGTGACGCCCAGGCTATACGCAGTGTTGGCGGGCGCTCGCCCCAGTGCCAGTGCGCGCACGAGGGGAGCCTACCCTCACGCGTTGGCCCCTGTAAACCCTAGTAAAATTAGATCGGAATTGGAGGAATGCAATAAGGTTGGCATGCCAATTAGATAGTTAGCAATACTGCGTCATTATATGTGTTATCAGACTGAATGGCTCCGAAAGCTCAATTTCGATGTTTGATATTTGATACGTGTTATTGGACTGAATGGCTCCGAGAGCTCGATCCCCGTGTTTGATATTTAACTTGTGTTACTGGACTGAATGGCTTCGAGAGCTCGGTTCCAGGTTTGAAAATTGAGTAATGATATGAGATATTTAATGGACCGAATGGTTCTGAGAACTCGGTCCCACATTTAAAACCCCGCTTATTCGACACAGTATAATTACTCTAGATATTAGTTGGAACAAATGCAAATACAAATACAAATGCAAATACAATTACAAATATAAATACACAAGAAAAATAAAATAAATACATGTGTTGGTAATTAAAGAATTTCAATTGGAAGTTAGATAAATTTGTAAGATTTATTAATTATTATGTAACTTAATATGAATTAGTATAATTATTTACATGTTTAGGTTTTATAATTTAATTTTGATGTCTATTTATGCTTACAAATATATGAAGAAATTTATATTTGAAAAATATTATATGTTATGCTTGTTAAATTTGATTGAATAAAGGAGGTTGGAAAAAATACTGTGCAAGGATTTTGAAATGAAGTTGGATAGTAGGATAAGTAAAATATAGAAGTGTTTTTTTTTATAACGTCTATATAGGGGGTTTGGTACAAATTTAAAGGAAACTCTGCTGGATTTTTTGGTAAAAATATATAGTAATAACTTAAATACGAATAACATGCCATGTATGAACCTAATGTTTTAGCATAAAGTTTGGCATAGTAAAAAGCATCACGCATTAGCATGAAAAAGAATTAAGCATGCAGAACTATGTGGTTCTGATTCCTAATTTTTGGGATACGTAGGAAGCTTGGAATACATATTCCAAGTCCGAACCATATCACACTGAGATAATAAGTACACAAATGTCCAGGGTGACATAATGAATGAAACTCGTCATAGGGTTTCGCCCATTTATACTTCAAGTATGTTGAGATTTAATTAACTTTTCAATGTAACTTTGTGATAGCATAATTGATATAAATGAATAGTTATGTAAAACATTAATTGAAGCACATAATAGAGGAAGTAGGTGTAAGTTTATATAATATTGTATATGTTAATAGTAATTGACCTACGACCTTGTATATTAATACAAGAGCAGTGTATGGATTAACATAAATTGATTAATAGATATAAATTTTTAGTAAATCAAATATTTGTTTATTTACCTATACTAGGTAGGTACATCGTTAAGTATGATATAGTATTAGTTGCCTTTTTTGCAATGTGGGTATACAATTAAGACTAGTCCGAAGTGAAGGACTAGAAGGTTCAATGAAGAGTCCAGAAAAGTGTAGATTATAAATGTTTATTGCTAAGTTGCAACATTTATTTTTCATGGAAAAAGTATCTTAAGCTATAAGGATATAGATATGTATATAAGTATATAATATTTAACTTACACAAGAATGTATATAAAGTGGATGAATATATGAATATGTGCTATAGTGTTTGGTATGCTGACACATGACTTGTTGTGTAGTTGATTTTATTAATTGA
This sequence comes from Excoecaria cochinchinensis, assembly GCA_947683425.1. Taxonomy (NCBI): domain Eukaryota; kingdom Viridiplantae; phylum Streptophyta; class Magnoliopsida; order Malpighiales; family Euphorbiaceae; genus Excoecaria; species Excoecaria cochinchinensis. Next base: position 6,322,319 of record CANTUQ010000033.1, on the reverse strand, counting down.
TTAGTTATATGTCTTGGGTAGCACTCCTATTTCCCTCCTAAAGTATATGGGGGTGTTATAGGACCTATTGCATGAAATGTCATAATATTGCATGAGGTGTGAATTATGAAGTTGATACAAACAAATCATAGATGAATAGGTGATATATATTGACTGTGATTAATATTTTAAATTGAATCATTTAATATGAAATAAGTATAATTGAATGTTTATACATGCTAAAGAAGAATTGAGGATAACATGTAAAATCTAAATTAATGTAAATGTATACACATTATGAAGTAGAAAATTTGTGTCCTTTATTCAAGAAAAATACAACCTTGTATATATGCGGTTGAATTTCATGCGTATATATATATATATATATATTAAGTATCGAAAAAGTAAATTTGGTAGTCACCACTAAGCTTTTAGCTTAGCGAGTGGTTCTTTTCCGCTCTTAGATTAAGAACAAAATTCAAGAGATAGAAAAGAACTAGAGTCATATCAAGACATACAAGAATATAAGTATTAAGAAGAGGCGGTTATGTTTTCTCAGTTTGGCATGTACACTAGATAGTTAGTTGGAGTATTATTTTATAATAATGCTTTTAGATTGAACAGTTGTATGGTAGTTATTAGTTCATGATGTTTTAATGTCAACTATGCAGAACGTATTTGTATTTAATGTAATTGATTCTGTAATAAGTGTATTATATTTTAGGTTTCAAGTTTATGTATTTATATTGTGGTTATAAAGTATTACAGGTTGACAGATATGTAACTTGCTTACATATAAGTATGATTTGATATATGTATAAAGGAGGATGGGAAAATGTGTGGTGGAGTTTGTTTGGAGTTTGGTGATGGATGTGTGATTTTAGAAGTGTAAAAGGCTTTCTTTTATAAGAGGATAGGCACTATTTTAGGGAAAATTCTATCGAAATTTATGCAGAATTTATAGTAGAAAATTTCAGTATTTCAAATTTTAGAAGGAAATTGATATTATTCGTATATTATAAATGTTAAGCTAGGTCGTGACATTCGTATCCGGCTCACTTATCGGACCGAATATCGGGTGTTAAAAACCTATTTGGATATTGGCTTATTTATAATCCTTAAATAATGGCTCATTTATGACCCGCTCATTTTTTACTCGTCCATTTATAACCCAATCCAAATTTGTCTAATCCGACCCTTTTGTCACTTATAAATGTGTCGGAACTTGGAATCGTTTGAAAATAGCCAAAAAGTGATTGTAATGTTATGAATAAAATTAATGTTTAAAAGCTTAATAAAACAAATACAAATTTTAATTTTCTTTCCTATTTTTCAATTATGCATTGTGCACTTGGTCAAAATTTATATCCATTGCTCATCTCATTTCAACCCATGAGTAGATTTATAGGTAAATATTCATTTTGGCATTTGTACAATATAAAAAATAATTTTAAGACATACAAATTCAGTTATGATATAAAAATTAAAATAGTATGTAAATATTATAATTTTTAGAATTAATTACAAAATTCTATTTAAAGCATATATATTAAAAAGAATGTAATTTTACTTCATGTGTTTTAAATATGTTTTGATTTAATTTTTAGACCTGTAAAATTAAAATAGAGAAAGCAATTAGATTCATCAACTCCTATTTAAATACTAAAAAAAATCTATTATGTAACATTAATTGTAAGGCACTGACTTGTACACTAGTCGTTTTAAACACCATTGGGGTATGAAAGTAGTCTAAGTCATGTAATTAGTTAAGAATTGGTGTTTGGGACATAACCAGAATTAATCGAAAAGTCAGGGTTAAAATGGCCATTTAATACTTAAAGATTAAATTGCATGAAATAAGTTATTTTGTAGGTCAATGCATGAATTATGTTAATCTAAGAGGCTAATGCATGATTTTAAGTTAGTCAAAGGACTAGAAGAAAGAATTTGTAGAGAGGACTAATCATAAGTTGACATTTGGGTGGATGGGATTTAAAGAGGGAAAGAAAAGGGATAAGCACGGCTTAAAAGTATAAGGGGCAGCAGATTTGAAAGAAAAAATATGGCTCCCTTTTCTTCCCATAAGCCACCATTTCTTACTTCTTTTAAATCCTTTCATCCTTATAAAAAATTGGTGCTCAAGTGTCTTATAAATTGAATGAGTTAATTATTTTTGGTTTAACAAGCTTAAGGTAAGTTATGAATTCATCTTTTTTTATTCTCTTTTATACCGTGGGTTTGGATTTAAGAATTGGGAATTTGGTGTAATTGATGAATTATGGTGCAAATTGTAAAAGAGAAGGCCTTTGGAGCTAAAGGGAAAGAGAAAGTGGGTGAATGAGGAGCCTTTTGAAGCTAAGGAATAATAAGAATAAAGATTGAGAAATTTGATGTTTATTACATGTAATTTGATAATTCTATTGAATTGAAATGTTTATAATTGATTTGGGAAGGAATTGTTGTGATTTGAATTGAATTGGTTAAACTTGGGGCATGATGAGTTTTAATGGAATCTCTGCCCAAATTTTTATCTAGCCCTTAATGGTTATTTCGGGTATAAGTGGAGTTATACAAATCCAAATGGAATGATTTTAGTTGGGTTGGAAATTTAAAATGTAAATCTGTATGTTTACTAGAAATAGCCTTGGGCTGATTCTGGCATTAAGATCCCCTAAAATGAGCTTAAACTTAATTTAGGGGTTTAGCCACCCCAATAAGGATAGTCTGGATTGTGTAGGCTATATTTGGAGTTTTAGATATCCAAATGACCTAAAATTTATTCCATGGGAAAGTTAATATTTGGAGAAACAAATGTTTAGAAGGGTATTTAGCCTAAAAAAGACTTTTACCCATCCATTTGGAGTGTGCAAGTCAAGTAAAGTCTGTGGCCCGGTTGAATTTTGGGTTTACGTGCAATAAAATAGGGCAACACGACGGTAAGGATTTCCTAACCGCCATGTAAAATGGTTCTGTCCTATTAGTTTGGCATAAAATTGAGGCCACAAAGTGGTTAGAGATTCTTGACCATCGTGTGATATCCCTAACCGCAGTGTAAAATGTTTTACCGCTGTGTAAAGCCATTATGGATAGCATCTTTTTGGAATCTTTTAGATTCTTCAATTTACACGGCTGTCAGAAACTCCTAACCGCCTTGTAAAATTGTCTGACCGTCGTGTGGTATTTTGTGACCGCCATGTAAAGGCATTTTTCTTTCAATTAAATGCCTGTGTCCTGGTTCACACGGCTGTCATGATTTTCTAACTGCCGTGTGACCCTCCCAACTTTCTTTATATATTGTTTTGCTCCTTTTATTTGAAAAGATTTTTGATGTGCACTCAATATAACTATCAGAATAACGATTGGGAAAATAAAACAAACTGGAAGGGACAATTGGTAAGATATGAAATATCATTAATTATTCTTTAACATGATGATATGCGTGGTTTATGTAAACCTAATAAATGTGGTTTAAAGTAAGAGCCTGCAATAATCGAGTCATGGATAGATAGGCATGCCTATAGGGTCTACTATCGCTGTAGCGTATGCATTTGGACTTCGTTTGGGTCCCTATGTGTTTTGGATCCCAATGGATCCCTATGTGTTCATTGATCTTGCTTAGATCCTTATTCGTATGTGAAAAGAATGTAATTGTACCTTTGGGTACCTATGAGTCCAACTTGTTATCCACTACTATGAAAATGCAGGCAATGTGCAAGTAAAAAAAAGTATTGAATAATGGGAGATATATGACTATGGTTTAATGTATGGAGCTTTTATTTATGTTTAATTATAACTGTCATTTTATTTTCCGCATATGCTTTCATTTAATTATATCATAAGTATGTTTCATATGCATGTGCTATGCATTGGTGACCTCTATGAGGGGTCATCTATTTCATGTTTCCTCACTAAACCTTTGTGCTTAGCTCGGGTTTCCATCCATGCAAGTGTAAGTGATAGCAATTTGAGAGGGACAAACCTGCATCCCCAAGAGTCAACACAGTAGGGGCAAGCATTTCTTTTTGTAGGTTTTATATACTGATGTATTATGATAGTTCAAAGTTTTGGGATGTAATTTTGTGAATTATGTTATGTAAAATTAAAAGGGTTGTATATAAAGTTATCATGTAACATTGTATATATGGAATTATGCGATGATGTAGTTTATATGGTGTGGATGATTTTAAATTGATGTGCAAGAAAAGTTATGTTTGTCCAATGAATGGAATGTATGTCGCTAACCAACAGAAAAGAATTTTATATTTGCGGATATAGTTCAATGATTGCTAATTAATGTTGTATAGACTACCTGGATTACATGTTGTTTGGGTAACATTCTTTATCAGTGTAGCGCCCCAATACCCCCTAGAGGATATTGGATCGCTACACACACCACTATTCAAATTATTATCCTATAAGATTTACCTTAGTCATAGCACACTAGTCAATATCACATAAAAGCATTTAATTACACATTTCATCATCTAATCATGCACAACAACCACACAATCATACAATCAAATACTCTCATACCTCTAAGAAGCTTGCTCTTCCCTTGGCTAGCTCAAACCTTCTCTTTACCCTTATCCTTAACTCTAACTTCAGTTACTAACACAAATAGCCATCCAAAAATCATACACAAACCAATACACAAAGCTCAAATTACATGCAAGGGAATTAGAGGAAGAGAAGATGACCAATCAAGCTTTAAGCCTTTATTACTTATCTTGCCAACTCTCTCCCTCTTCTCATGTGAACCACTCTAAGAAATGGCCGGCCAAGAGGGTCCAAAGGCAAATTTATCTTTCCCAATTAATGCATACTTATCCATCATTACAAGTATCAACTTCCCATTAGCCCAAAAAAAAAATCCTTGGTTAATTCACACTTGATCCCTCTCTTAACTTAACCTTACCACATGCATAATTAATTACTTCTTCCTTTAAATAAGTCCATAGGTCATTAATTTACAATTACTTTTATGCCCTCAAACAAATTTAAAAATACCGATAATGTCCCAAATGCACAATTTGGGCTTAAAAGCACTACAACTTACACATTAGCATGCATACCATGTTCCAATCCTACTAAGGCATACTTTGGGGCCTTACAACTCTCTCCCCCTAAAAGAATTTCGTATTTGAGATTCCTCATGTCACTGAACATATGTTGGGTTTACACTAGCAGTGTCACTCACATCCTCACTAGGATCCAATTCCATCTCTACTCTATACAAGATAACATCTGCATCAGGCCATGACACTAAACAAACACAGACATCTAATCTACACTCTAACATCCTATAGTCCAGAACCGCCTAAACCTATACTCTGATACCACAAACTGTAGCGGCCCAATATCCCCTAGAGGATATTGAATCGCTACACACACCACTATTCAAATTATTATCCTATAAGATTTACCTTAGTCATAACACACTAGTCAATATCACATAAAAGCATTTAATTACACATTTCATCATATAATCATGCACAACAACCACACAATCATACAATTAAATACTTCTATACCTCTAAGAAGCTTGCTCTTCCCTTGGCTAGCTCAAACCTTCTCTTTGCCCTTATCCTTCACTCTAACTTCAGCTACCAACACAAATAGCCATAAAAAAATCATACATAAACCAATACACAAAGCTCAAATTACATGTAAGGGAATTAGAGGAAAAGAAGATGACCAATCAAGCTCTAAACCTTCATTACTTACCTTGCCAACTCTCTCGATCTTCTCACGTGAACCACTCCCCCCCCCCTAAAGAGCATAAAAAGAAAGCTTAACAATTAAGGAAAATAACCAAAAAAATATAGAGTTTTTATGGCCAAGAAATGCCCGGTAGATTTCTCTTTCCCAGTTAATGCATACTTATCCATCATTACAAGTATCAACTTCCCATTGGGCCAAAAAAAATAATCCTTGTTTAATTCCCACTTGATCCCTCTCTTAACTTAACCTTACCACATGCGTAATTCATTACTTATTCCTTCAAATAAGTCCATAAGTCATTAATTCACAATTACTTTATGCCCTCAAACAAATTCAAAAATACCGATCATGTCCCAAATCCACAATTTGGGCTTAAATGCACTACAACTTACACATTAACATGTATACCATGTTTCAATCCTACTAAGGCATATTTTGAGGCCTTACAATCAGTCATGGTGACACATCTTTCGAAGATGTAGCTCGCTATGTACGGGTAAGCGGTGTTATATTTATTGATATTAGAGCCTAGTTATGATGCGCACTGAACCCCGGAGGCTCTGAGAACCCGCTTTTAGGGCGTTCGAGAGGAGTTCATAAGACTTGTAAAAAATTACAAGGGCATCTATTTTGGGCAACAAGAAGGTGTTTTGGAGTCGCCACCCAATAAAATATTAGAAAGGGTCGTATAGTCTCACTAAGCCTAAGACAACGTATGTGTGTCTATTTTGGGCAATCAGAGATGTTTTGGAATCCTCCTTCCAATAGAATATTGGAAAGATTCATCTAATCTTGTGAAGCCTAAGACGATGCATGTATGTCAATTTTGGGCAAGCCAGAGATATTTTGGAATTCCCATCACAATAGTACATCGAGATGGTTCATCTAACCTCATGGAGCCTAAGACAATGCAAATTGGGCCTATTTTGGGTAACAAGAGATATTTTGGAATTCCCTTTTCTATAGAACATTGAAAATGTTCATCTAACCTCGTTGAGCCTAAGACCAGAGATGGTTCAGGACTTTCCATTTATTCATATCCTGATTAAATTATAATTGAGTTTTGAAGTTAAGATTTTGTTCCTTTTCTCGTACAGTTCAATGCAAGAATTTAAAAGTCAGATCAATCATATAATGGAAAGCAATAAATAAGATAAATGAAGCATAAATAAATCAAATGTGATAATTTACAATAAAACTAGGGGAATAATACAACACCCATTATAAATAAATTAAAGATAAACAAACATATATAAAACAAGAATATTCGTTTTGGAGTAGATATTGGTCCTCGCATACATATTCAAAGAAAGAATGATAATAACCCATTTGTTTTGTTTAGATAAAAAGATCAGGACATTGGTCCTATTTTATTGAAAGAAAATCAAGCCCATTTATAGAAATCTTTGTCCATTTTTGCATTAGCGGGTTCAAAATAATATTTAAAGCAAATAAAGATTAAATAAAATAAATGAGAGAGGAATAGGGTATGAGAAATGAACCACATTGATATTTCCATATCGTCTTTAGCTGGGTCTCCTTTTTCAACACCCAAAATTCAATAAAATAAACCAACTCACAAGGAAAACAAAACATGTTAGCAAGATAACAAAATAAAGTATCTATGAAAAGAATTGATAAAAATCACAGTGAACAAATAAACTAAAGAAAAGGAAAATAAAATACCTAAAAAAAAAGGTTTGAAAGAAAGTAGAAAAATAAATAACAAGAAAAAAGGGGAAAGGAGGCCCAGGGATGGCCCAAACTGCGGGACCGACGGGCGTCCCTAGGCCGACCGACGGGCAGAAGAGGGTTTCCGCGATGGCCGCTCGCTCATTTGAGCGATGGCCGTCGGTGGACCTTCAGCCTGTTGGTCATTCCAGACCCCAAAAAAACAAAGAAAAATTAGTTAAAACCCAAAATTCCACCTTGTAAAACACTTTTTATGCAATAAAATGACAATAAATCAATATAACACAATAAAAATAAATTAAAGGTCAATCCGAAATGTTTACCCTCGGAATATTACCTTATGAAGGAGAAAGTTGTGTGGATTTTTTCCCTTGAGTTCTACAAGGATCAACTGACGACGTACAATTTTGAGGAAATGGAGAAAACTTGACAAAAGGAGAAAATTAAGTAAGGAAAGATGGTCTCTGTCGCAAGCATGACAATAGCTGCGAGCACGACCTAAGGCAGATAAGAAGAAGGAAGGAAGAGTAGAAGAAAAGATCTGAACAAGAAAAGTCATGTTCTCTCACGGGCGCGAAGGAGGTCACAAGCGCGACAAAGCAAGGAAGAAGAAGGGAGTCAACGCCAGCAGAAAAGTCAGCAAAGGAAGATCCGTGTTTTGTCGCGAGCGCGACGGTGAGGACCATTAGAGCAGTTATTTTTGAATGGTCACTTGAAAAGTTAGGGGCTTTACCAAGCTTTACAACTCTTTTGGAGAGGCATTTCAAGGGGCACAAGGATTGAAGACATATTTATAAGATTCAGTTGACAAATTTAGATATAGAATTTTAACTTAAGAATTGTTATAAGTAGAGAGAACAATTTCTGTAGTTGTAAATTGTTAAGTATAGTTTAATGTTTTGAGAAGAAGGCAACAAGCAAAGGAGAAGATTACATATTTTGTGAAGAGAAAAAGGGTTGAGAGATCTTATTTTAACTTCAAACCTTTACTTCTTCTTTGTAAATATTTAATGATGTTTTAAGAACTTGAATTTTAAATGTTATATTTTATTATTCATATCATTTTAGTATTCTTGTTTGCAGAATTTTCTATTAGTATTTGATGTACGATTATAATAAGTAAGAATTTGGTTGAGAGATAAATTCCTACTTAAAGCTAATAGAATTTTATCATTAAAGCACTACTTGAGATATCAGAATGTTAGATGATTGTTATAGGTTGTTAATTAATCCTGAAATATGCATGTATAATTAACTAATTCATTAATGAGAGTTAAGAGTTAGAATTATAAATACATGTTTTAGGCACTCCAATCATGTCGAGAGAATGAATTGGAATATTAATTCAACTTGGCTTGCATGATAAGGTTACATTAATAAGCAAGAATAATAATTTCAAGTTCTATCAACTACCAATTCATCATTATTAATCCTATTTGTCTTCTTTGATCATTATTAATTAGGTTTAATTAATTTAGCATTCCACTAGTAGTTTAGTATTATTCTCAAAGATATTGAACGTTGTAAACAAGATTAAAATCAAGTAGTAAAAGTGAGTAATAATCAATCAATATTCCTCGTGAGAATTATATCTTAAGTACTATAATCGGTAAACTGTGGGCTTGCGGATTTAGCACTAACAAGACTTTCGGTGTCAACACTTCGAAGAGGGGCTTCATGAATCTATTAAGGCATTATTGATCTGCATGACGACTTTTCAGAATGTAAGTTATTATCAGATTGAGCAAGCGGCTATGGGAGAAGAAAGATCAAAGGCTATTCAGAGAGAGAGAGAGCTCAAAGAAGAAATCCCTCACGAGGTAGTGTGACGAGCGCCGGATCCCGAGCGCTGCCTTTTCGGACCGCCCGCACGTGGGCGATCGGGGCATTTGCGGGTCCGTTGACAGCTTGCGATGAATCACAAGTGCATCTATGTTGAGCAACACGGAGGTTTCATGGAGTCGCCACCCAATAGAACATTGGGAAAGTTTCTCTCGCCTCGGAGAGCCTAAGACTGCGCTTGGTATCCATTTTGGGCCAGCCAGAGGGATCATGGAAGGTGAACTCCTCACCCTAAGGAGCCTAGGATTAGCGCTAAAGCCTCGTGACTCAAGAAGTATCTTGAAGGATGACCTCTAACCTCTTGAGCCCAAAGACCAGAGCTGGGTCCGGGATTTCTCATCTATTTCTACCTCAATTATTTTATGATCAAATTTTAATATCATTAATTCGCTCTCTCTCCACACTATGCAGTTTGATTAAAAGGCGCATTTATTCACATCTTGAAAGCGATAAATGATCAAATAGATAATGAAAGCAATAGATTACAATAATACAAGGAGCGGAATACAACTCCCTTTCGTAAATGTGCGGATCATGCATAAATCGGGGCATTGCTTATTTTGAGGACTTTGGTCCTCGCATGCATCATTATTAAAATTGGGGATTTTTATTTGTGATGATCTTTATTGGATAAAAATGGGGCTTTGGACCCTTTTGCATTTTACATAAAACCTCATTTTATTTAAGTATAAAACATTGAGTCATTTTTATACATCAACGGGATATGAAAGGAGTACATCCATACATATAAAATGATCAATAAATAAACAAATGAAGGAAATACTTAGGAAGATTAGGAAACTAAACCGGATGAAGTCCTCCAAATATGGTAGGCAGCCGCTCCAACTCGGGATAGTCCAAGAGAAATGATATACACTCATAGAAAGTTAAGAGATGTTAATATACATAAAATTAACATATAAGAAGTCAAGGAGACTTGAAAGAGATGAAAAACGACTTAAAAGGATGGAGACAGAACCCACCGACGGCCTTCCTTAGTTGACCGACGGGCGTCGGTTAAGGTAACTGACATGTCCGTCTGTCACTCAAGGAGGGGCGTCTGTAGGTGGGTGACCGACGGGCGTCGGTGATAAAGATGACCCGTCGGTCACCACTGTCTCCGAAAACCAGAACGGAGAGAGAAAAAAAAAGGACCTTTTCAAAGTCAAAAAAGTGGATTTTATCCAAAAGGGAGATAAGAGAGTCAAGATAAAAGAAAAATAATGACAGATATCAAAAAAAATCCACAAAATGAAATAAATATGAGATGAAATGGAGGAAGAATCCGGAATATTTACCCTCAGATAATCGCTTTGGGTGAGATTTTCGTGGTGATTAGAGCCTCGCGCGTTCCCCGAGAAGCCAAAGATGAAGGATTAAAGAGAGAGAATGAACTATTTCTTCTTCAACCCTTCAAAAGATCGATTTTGGAGTCAAAATCTAAGGAAAACTAATTAGTTTTAGTTCCTTTTGATTGATTTGACCCTTGATCAGATAGATTTCTTTTGTAAATGTATTTTGTTGGAAGAGAGAGAAAATTTGCTTGAAATTGGGCAGAGTTTCCTCCTTTGAAAATTTTTCCAACCCTTTTCAAGTGAAAATCCGGAACTTATATAGCCAGAGACGACCGACGGGCATCGGTGTATAGGGGCGGCCGTCGGAAGAATCCTTCTGACACAAGGATTCGTCCGACGGCCCTGCCACATCCATCGACGGGCATCGGAGCGGTTGCGTGTTCTGGGAAACCAGGCGGCATTCTGACAGGGGCGGTGACTTTCCGACGGGCGTCGGAAAATACCACAAAGCCATCGGTGAATCGAAGCGACGGGCTGACTTCACAGATGGGCTGGCCGTCTATGGAGGGCAAAAATCCTTTTGACTCGAAAAACCTCTGTTTTACCCCCCCTCTGCCTGGGAATGATAAAAAAAAAACCTCATTTCTCGTGGAACGTGGGACTAAAACCTCCAAATCCAGCCCCCTTATACAGGCTCGGACACTGATTTCATCATAGGGTAACCTCTGATCCGGACCGCTTCGGGACACGGTGCTTACAGTTGCCCCCAGTTTTGGAGCAACTAGTGCACAAGCGCCTAGATAAGCCAAAACTCAGAGAAAGGTCAGAAAGGAAGCGTACCTGCGACGACTTTTCACCCTCCGTGCCTTTTGCCGGGTGGACCTTGTCTCGATCCGCTCGGCGATGCGAAGATACTTCCATCGGTCTTATCTCGACCTGTAGGTATTTGGCGGGATGCAGCATGCTTTTGCTACGACCCCGGTTTGAAGTGTGGTATGCTTTGACCGCGACTTCGATCCGGTGAGATGCAGCATGCTTTGGCTACGACCTAGGTTTGGTGAAGAGCAATGTTTCTTCAACTGCAGCTTCGATCTGTGAGATGCAGCATGCTTTGGCTACAACCTCGATCTGGTGAAGTGCGGTATGCTTTGACCACAGCTTCGATCTGTGAGATGCAGCATGCTTTGACTACAACCTCGATCTGGTGAAGTGCGGTATGCTTTGACCACAGCTTCGATCTGTGAGATGCAGCATGCTTTGGCTACGACCTCGGTTTGGTGAAGAGCATTATTTCTTCAACTGCAGCTTCGATCTATGAGATGCAGCATGCTTTGGCTACGACCTCGATCTGGTGAAGAGCAGTGTTTCTTCAACTGCAACTTCGATCTGTGAGATGCAGCATGCTTTGGCTACGACCTCGATCTGGTGAAGTGCGGTATGCTTTGTCCACAGCTTCGATCTGTGAGATGCAGCATGCTTTGGCTACAACCTCGATCTGGTGTGTGGAAACTCTGCTGGGTTCCTTGTTCCAAAAGAGATCTTTTTAATCGATGTCTGTGCTCAGATCGGTATTTCTCTGTATCTGTGTGATAAAAGATTTTATTAGTTCATGTTTGAGTGGTCATCTTTAAACCTGTCTATTGATTGCGCGATCTTGCTTTACTTGCTATGCCACGTTCATTTTTCATTCATTTTTCGTTGAGCTGTTATTAATCATTTTTGTTATATTGTCATTTTTGTTGACATATAAGCAAATACGAGAACATACACTTTCTGCGATGCGATTAAACAATTGAATGATGACACCAAATGAGGTAATAAGTTTTCACTAGAAATATCGTTTTTTGTACAGTGCATATATGAAATAAAAAATGTACAAAAGATACAAAAATAACTCCCTGAAGATCAGAGAGGTGTGTAGTCTGAGGGCTCGTCAGGATCCTCATCATCCGATATGTGCACGGTCCCTGGCGGAGGTGGACGTATCGGAGGTGGCAGTGGAGCTGTGGAGGGTCCTGCCTCATGATCATGGGCCTGCCTGAACCGGATCTGAGCGTAACCGTCCAAGAAGGGCTGGGTGCAGGTGCTCATAAACCCTAAGGTCTCAGAGACCTTCTCTCCCAACTTCTTGAAGGCTTGGCTCAACTGAATGGTCTGCTCACTGGCGGCCTTTCTCCTCTGCTCTAAGCTCTGCTCCGTCTGCTCTCTAAACTCCCTCATGGTTTGAGAAAAAGGCGGGAGAATCCCCTCCATCGCCTGGACGCAGGATCTCAGAGAGTCAAGTGACTCATCAATCATCTGTAGGGTCATATCGACCCTCTGAGACGCCTGGTCCTGTGACATCCTCAAATCATGAGCGAGCTACTGCCTCAACTCCCTCTGCCCCTGAGCAATCTGCTCAATCATCCTCATCTACTCCCCTCTAAAAGCCTCCAGGACCCGAGCCTGCTCATCCCTAAAGGCATCCATGGCCCGAGTCTGCTCCCGAGTCGCGTGCTCGATGTAGCCCACCTGCTCCCGAGCTAAACGCTCCACCGACTGGGACTGCTCCTGAATGGCAGCCTGCTGGCGATCCAACCTCTCGTGAATAGCCCTATCCCTCTCATCCTGTTGCCGCTCCAAGGCTGTAAACATGGAGGTGAGGAGCTGAGAGAAGTCCGGCTGCACAGGCTGCTGCGGTGCTAGCTCTGGTGGTGGTGCCGAGGAGGTGGATGCCCCTGGGTCACCTCGGGAGTACGGATGGTATCTCTTGGAGGGCCCATGGATAGACCTCTGTACCCTGGCGCTCGGTGATGGGACTGGAGTCGGCGCTCTGGATGCCGGTGAAGCGGCAAAGAGGTCGTCCATCGTGATCTCAAAGTTAAAGTCCGAGGGGGTCCTAGGTGGCTCCTGCTGCTGTGGTAGAGGCACCGTCTGCGGCTGAGGAGGCTGATGCTCCGGCTGAGGCTGGGGCTCTGGCTGAGGCTCGGGCTGTGGCTGAGGCTCTGGTTGAGGCTCGGGCTGTGGCTGAGGCTCGGGCTGTGGAGGCTGCTCCTCCGGGTGATCAGGATCTGCACCCAAGGGTGGAAGCGAGAACAGCTGCCGGGTCTCATGGATGGTCAACACCCTGTAGGCCTCCGCCTGGCCTGGAATCTGGGAGATCATCCCCATCTGCACTACCGCTACGGCGTCTATATGGATCCCCTCCAGCAAGGGTCCTCTCAACCTCTCGGGGTTAACCCCCAACCTCAAAAGCAAACGGGTGATGACTCCTCCTACCATCACCACCGGCGTCAATCCTCTGCCGACTCTGGTCAAGTTGGCCAAGATCTCGTGGCTAATGTTAAGACGCTGGCCTGCCACCATGGCCCAGAGGCTCCAGATCTCGGCCGCGTTAAGCGACCCTGGATTACCAGCCCGACCGAGGTACGAACTGGAAAGCACTCTGTGCAAATACCGGAGTGCCTGAGACACCAATACGGTGCTCTTCGCTGTATCGTGATCATACAGCACTCCCGGTACGGCAATAGCCGCCCAATGGGGGCGCTTAACAGCTCGTCGCGGGATCTCGACCCCCTCCTCTGTAGGGAGCCCCATGGCCTGAGCAAATCTCTGCCTAGTGATACTGAAGTGGTCGCCGTCGAACCAAAACTGAACCACCCCTGGGTCGGTGTCTGCACTCTGAAAATCGGTGTAGCGAAGAGTGGCCAGGACCTGGCGAGTAGCCTCTGGAAACGTCTGGAAGGAGGGCTCAAGAAACTCTGTCCACCCAGCACCCTCGGCAAGTAGATCGAACTCTGGGGCCAACCCTAGGGCCTCTAGAAATGGGCGGGACACAAAACGACTGGCCCGAAACTCTACCTAAGCCAACGCTCTATACCTCTGAGCCGACTCATCATCCATCCAATCCGGAGCTACGAGCTCGAGCTGGGCCTGCGGTGCTCTACGTCTAGGAGGCATCCTGCGAAAGGAATAGGTTAAATATTGGAAATCGCAAAACAAATATTTTTAAATTTATTTTCGAGGTGAAGGCCGATTTAGGCCTCACCGGGGCAATAGCGGCCCAAAACAAAATAAAGAATTGATAATAAAAAAAACGAAAAGAGCAAACATCCTGTCTAAGGAAGTAGCCAAAGTGCCTCGCATGCATCATGGCACAAGCAAACATGCAATCAGCATGGAAATAATTAAAGTGAATAAGAATGGGCCTTCTAGGTCCCGGGGCGTGCATTATATACAAAAATACTCAATTTTTTGAATAAATAATAAAAATTTGGGCAGCACCCCGGCAGGGGTATGCCCAACCTCCTGCAAGAAAAGGCAAAAACATAGGATTTGGTCCTCTACAATAATACACGCATGTAAATGGGACGCACCCCGGCAAGAGTGTGCCCCCAATCAATACAAAATAATGGCCTCAGGCCGCAAAAGCAACACATGCACAGAATGGTGCGCTAAAAAAAAAGGTAGTTCTAAAGCACCAAAATTATAGAAAAATTCTATTTCTATGTGATCATGCAAAAATTCAGGTTTAATTGCACTAAACTAATATATATATAAAAAAAATGGGCAGCATTCCCCCTAAATTCCTAAAGTATTTGGAATTTTCTAAACATTTCTAAAGGTGAAAGAAGAAGAAATGAATTAATAAATTAAATTAAATTCAAAAGAAAGTAATTATTTACTTACTTGTAGTCGCAAGAAGTGTAGAAACTGAAGAAAATATAAATATCAAAGCGCCCGGTGAGTAAAAAATGCGAAAATATAAAGAAATCGCGAAAAAGATGAAGAAATGCTTGAGAAAACGCCAAAAAACGCAAAGAAAAACGGTTTGGGAGAAGAAATGAAAGGGACAACAGCGTTTGCACCGTCTGTCACTCGCCCTTATATAGAATTTCGTGACCGACGGGCAGGGCGCCTGTACAAGCGACCGACGGGCTGGCCGTCTGTCATTCAATAACTGCGAGTTAATGTGCGTGATGAATGCAATGCTGACGCATAAGGCTGCCAGGTGGATTTCCTTCCGACGGGCAGGCCGTCCCTTTGGAGAGGCGGGCAGGCCGTCTCTGTATAGAGGCGGGCAGACCGTCTCTGTAGAGAGGCGGGTAGGCCGTTGGTGACACTTCCCTATAAAAACTTACAAAATTTTTGCTCTTTTGTCTCTTTATTTTCCAACATCTTGAGCCTTTGATCTTTCTCAAAATGTCTTCCCCTCTTGCCCAAAGGATGCACCGTATCTTAGATGACAAACACACTTGGGGAGAAGGCGCCCTCTCCTCCTTGCCTGGGCTGAAATATCTGTGCCGGGTGAAAATCGACCAGAACCTCCTTCTGGCGGCGACCCACTTCTGGAACCCCCGGTTTCACGTCTTCCGCTTCACCTACCAGGAACTGTGCCCTTTGCCTGAAGAGTTAGCTTCCATTCTGGGAGCTCGGTTCCCTCCTAGCGCTCTGCCTTGCGTCCCCCGCTGCGGTCTGTCCCAGTCCCGGGATGTAGCCATGGCTCTGGGCATACCTTCTTCTGAGGCCGCCCGGCTGATTCCTCCGGGCTCTTCCTTTTCCCTGGGACCACTGATCGAGGCTCTGGATCAGTTCACCGACATCCCTACCTATCGGGTAAGCATTATATTCTTATTATGCATGGTGAACTTCCTCACTGTTGTTCCAGGAGGTTTAACAGGTGACTCTTGTCTGTTCGGAATCTTGGGCGACTTTCATCTGGGACTATCACCCCTACCACTTATCCTGGCTGAAACCATTCTGGGCTTGGACGCCGTGAGCTCTGAATCCACCACAACTTTCACCGGGAGCCCCTTATTACCCCAGGTACGTTATTATTTCAAAGGTAGTGCGTCCCTTATGAATTTTCACACTAGCTTTTCTTAGCGGGAGGTGCGTCCTTTCGGATTTTCACACAACCCTGCCCCTTATTTTTGCCTGAAGTAAATCCTACTTACTCCAGCGGCTTTTCTCTCTCTCTTTTTTTTTTCCAGATCTGGCTGCAGGAGAAACTGAAAATGCTGTCTGAGCCACCCCCCCGAGTCACTCCACAGTACTTGCCGAGCCATTTCCTGCCGCGTCGACGACTGTATGGGTGTGACACCGCTGGTGAAGGCATTACCAGGTTTGGCGAGCTATCAGATGACGACATCAACTTTACGTCTGCTTGGCTCCCATTGTTTCATGTGGTCATTGATGGGCCATCGGGCTGCGTTCCCCTCTGCGGCCTCCGTCAGGCCACCTTCTGCATCACTTCCCGATGTACATGACAGCTCGGGATGACCCAGGAAGTAGTGAGGGTTCCCCTGTCCTTCCAAGCAGGACCTCTCTCGGCTGCGTTTGCTTCTTGATATCATGAGCTGTGGGGCAGACTACCCGTAAAGACTGTTATCCCGAGGTTCGGCAATCATTCTGTGTCTTCGACTAACGAGTACAAGAAGTGGATCCTCAGTCCAGCATCTGATAACAGAACTCGAGGGCTCAAGCATCTGGTCGGCGAGACCAGCAGCAGGACTTAGCTTAGCCTTACATATGTATTTTTATTGGTGCTACATTTCTTTTTAATGCAGAACTGAGAAATGACAAAAATGAAAAGAATAATATTCATCCTATTTCACAAATTTGTGTATATTTTCATGTAATTTCAGCATACATGATCAGTTTTGGCATTTACTCAGCTGCTTACGCGCTGTTAATACATGAAACCAAATTTTAACAGCATCAACTCCTGTTACCGATCGGCCCTCTCGAGTTTTCACGATTGGACATTTTCTCTCATGCCTCTAACTTTTGCACAGGATGCCTTTTTTCGGTTTTCACCCTCTCGAGGCACCCAATTTTAGCACAGCCGCCTTTTTTCGGTTTTCGACTTGCAGGGCATTTTATTCTCTTCTTTTTTTTTTTATTTTGGCCTTTAGCCGTGGAACCTTTTGAGTCTGTCGACATTGATCGGCTCTTTGAATTCATTGCCATCGCTATCTGATAAAAATGCCGCTCCTTTCGACAACAGCCTTTTAAGGATGAAAGGTCCCTCCCAGGTGGGTCTGAATTTACCACTGATATCCGGTGCCCCTGGTCTCATTTGCTTAAAGACTAAATCTCCTTCCTTCAAAGGGTGCTTCTTAACCTTCTTCCCAAACGACCTGGCAAGCCTCTTCTGATAGATTTGGTTATGGTAATAGGCCCTCAGCCTGCTCTCATCCAACATATTTAGGTGTTGCAACCGCTGCCGCGCCCACTCAGCTTCTGGAATTTGGGCCTCCATAACCACCCTTAATGATTTGAGCTCTATCTCCACTGATAATACTGCTTCTATCCCATATACCAGAGAGTACGGTGTAGCCCTTGTAGAAGTTCTGACAGCTGTCCTATAACCCCAAAGGGCGAATGGCAACTTTTCCGCCCAATCCTTATAGTTCTGCACCATTTTGGCCAGGATTCTCTTGACGTTCTTATTGGCGGCTTCCACTGCCCCATTAGCTTGAGGGCGATACGGGGAAGACCTATGATGCTCAATTCCATACTTCCGAAGTAGTCCCTTCGTTTCTGCCATAAATTGGACCCCATTATCAGACACCACATGATGAGGGAGACCATATCTGCATATCAGGTTCTTCTCAATGAACTTGGCCATATCTCGAGCGTCCACCTTCTTAAAAGATTCAGCTTCTACCCATTTGGTAAAATAGTCGATGGCAACTATGATAAACCTGTGTCCATTGGAGGCCGTGGGGCGTATCTCTCCTATGATGTCTATCCCCCACGCTGCAAATGGCCAAGGCGACGTCAAACTGTGCAGCTCTGACACTGGCAGGTGCCTTAAATCAGCATACTGTTGACACAAATGGCATTGTTTTACATGCTTTGAACAGTCCGCATCCATGGTGAGCCAGTAGAACCCCTGTCTCATAATTTTCTTTGCTAGCATCAAGCCATTCATGTGGGCCCCGCACACCCCGGCATGGGTCTCCTCCATTACCTTCTTGGCCTCCTTTTCGTCTAAGCACCTTAATTGGACACCGTCGGCTTGTCGCTTATACAACATCCCATCTATGCAGATGAACTGCGCACTAGCTTCTGATCTTTCTCTGTGGATTCTTCTGGGAATGTCTCATTTTCTAAGTAATTTCTGATATCATAGTACCAAGGTTTTCCGTCAGTGGCCTCAACATCCATCACCTGCTCATATTCAAAGCAGGGCCTCTGTGAACTCGAAATCAGCACCGGCTTCATTCTCACCCCTTCTGGGTTGTCCCACATGGACACCAATGTTGCAAGTGCATCGGCTAATTGATTTTCGTCTCTCGGGATAAAATGGAAAGTACAAGCTTTGAGCTGGCCGCTTAGCATACGGAGGTGTCTCACATACGGAACCAGTCTTTCCTCTTTAACAAACCATTCCTCGCGAACTTGATGAATCACCAGAGACGAGTCTCCAAAAACTTCTGCAGACTTTACCCCCAAGGCCAGGAGAGCCTCTAATCCATAGATGTATGCCTCGTACTCAGACTCATTATTAGTAACTTTATACCTCAGTTTCTTAGCCAGTGATAACTTTTCCCCTTCCGGAGTTACCAAAATGACACCTACGCCTGCCCCTTTGCTATTAACGGCCCCATCGAAATACATCTGCCACCCCTGGACTGTAATGGCCATGACATCCTCATCTGGGAAGTTGTACTCAACCTGTTCTCCTTCTATAGGGTGATTAGCTAGGAATTCAGCTATAGCTCTCCCTTTGATAGTTTTCCTAGTGATATACTCTACATCGAATTCTTGGAGCAGTATCAACCACCTACCCATCTTCCCGAGTAAAGAAGGCGCTTGTTGTAGGTATCTCAAAGGATTCTGTTTAGCAACTGCCTGCACCTTGAACGAATGAAAGTAGTGCCTCAGCTTTTTGGAGGCCCAGATTGCCGCCAAGCAGATCTTCTCTACCTCAGCATATTTTATCTCATATGCCAAGAATTTCTTGCTGAGGTAATAAATTGCAAATTCCACCCCGAAATCATCTTCTTGAGCCATCATGGCGCCCACTGAACTGTCCTCTATGGCCAGATATAAAATTAGCGGCTTGGAGTGACATGGAGGTCTTAAAACTGGCGGATTCAGGAGATAATCTTTGATGGTATCAAAAGCTAACTGACAGTCGCTGTTCCACACTACCGGCTGATTTTTCCGGAGGAGCTTGAAAATGGGCTCGCATACCGACGTTAACTTGGCGATGAATCTGCTTACATATTGTAGCTTGCCCAAGAAACCCCTTACATCCTTCTCTTTCTGTGGCGCAGGCATCTCCCTGATAGCCTTCACTTTGTCCGGGTCAATTTCTATTCCCCTCTGACTGACGACATGTCCCAATAGCTTTCCTGAAGTCACTCCAAAGATGCACTTCTTGGGGTTAAGTCGCAGATTATACTTGTCGATCCGGGTGAAGAACTTTTCCAGGGCTTCAAAGTGTCCCTCTCGGGTGGCTGATTTGACCATCATGTCATCAATATATACTTCTACTTCTTTATGGATCAGGTCACTTAAGATCTTGGTCGCCATCCTCTGGTAAGTGGCCCCTGCATTCTTTAGGCCGAAAGGCATGACTCTATAGGCATAGGTTCCCCACTCTGTGATGAAAGCGGTTTTGACCCGATCAGCTATTTTGTTCAGGATTTGGTTGTATCCCACATATCCATCTCCAAAGCTATACATCGCGCAGCTGGCGGCACTGTCTATCAATACATCGATATGGGGTAGTGGAAAATCATCTTTAGGCCAATCTTTGTTAAGATCTCGATAATCCACACATACCCTGACCTTTTCGTTCTTCTTTGCTACAGGGACCACATTTGCCAACCATGTAGGATACTGCACTTCCACGAGGAACTTGGCTTCAATTTGCTGTCGAATTTCCTCTTTAACCTTGTCAGCCCATTCTGGTCTGAGCCTTCTCAACTTTTGTTTCACAGGCTTGTAATTCGGATAAGTTGGGATAGCATGCTCTGCCACTTCTCGGTCAATTCCCGGCATGTCCTCATAGGTCCAGGCAAAGACCTTTTCATGTTTTCTTATTATTCTCTCAAAATTTTTTCTCCCCTCAGGAGTTATGTTTGATGTTATTAGAATTTCTCTCGGATTTTCCGAGGTCCCAAGATTAAAAAGCGTTGTATCAGTGGAATCAATGTCAAAAATTGATGGAATATGATCATGTTCATGCATGTTGAAATCGTTAGAAACATCGCACAAGTAAGAGAAATCGTTTATCTTATTAATAATATTATAGTTATCATTTACATCATAAAAGAGTTCTGGAATAAAAAGACAGTCTAAGCTAGAGTCTTCTTCTGCCACTCCCGATGTTGATGCTGTTGCAGCTTGTTCACTAGCTTCCTGATTCAGCAGAGGCCCCTCAGGCGTGTCGGGGGAAATCCTCAAATCTCCTATTTTCAGCCCTAATTCTGCTATCTTCTGCTTCTCTTTCAGCTTGGTAGTTATTATCTTCTCAGTGATAACCTCTTCAGGCTCGCATCTGTCCCAAGTGAAACCCTGAGTCATGACCTCCTCATCCCAGAAGTCTTCAGCAGTCTTGACGAACCCGACATGCCAGTCATACACATCATTAAAGATCTCGAAGCCAGGGACAATCCTCCCATCTACCCATTGCGGCTCGTCTTCACCAGTATATGCACAAACTGAGGATGCTGGCATAAAGCTCTCTGAAATGTGGGGGATCTTGTCTGTCATCCTCTTCTTGCCGAAGCCACCTCTATACCCCAGGCCTTTCCGGTTCTTCTGCCCTCGAGTGGTGATTGCGGTCTGCAGTCCTTGGGAGTTTCTGCCCAAACCCGCCCCAGGAAGATAATGCATCTTCTTCATCATATTAACCACAGCTGGGCTATCCACTGACCCGCACTCTTCTCTTATCATGGACACGTGGAAGCCACTAAACGGCTGATTGACTATTTCCAGCGCTGAGACCTGGTTTTCCCTGGCCGCTCTAATAGTCACCACCTCCCCTTCGTGTGGGAATTTTATCATCTGATGCAGTGTGGATGGCACTCCCCCTAATTTATGAAACCAGGGTCTCCCAAGCAAAGCTGAGAAGTTAGCGGGTATGGGCAGAACTACAAATTCAACCTCCACTTCAATAGGTCCCGTCTTGACCAAAGCCTTAAAGGTTCTTGAGGCTTGCCTCCTCGAGTTGTCATAAGCCGTGATAGTCAGATCTGATCTGCTGAGCATATCCTCGTTTAAACCAAAAGCTTGCAAAGCTATCAAAGGGCACACATTGATAGAAGACCCATCGTCCACCATAACGCAAGCGGTGTGCTTACAGTTAATTTGGGCCTTAATGTACAGGGGTCGGTTGTGGTTGCGGCCTTCAACAGGTAGATCGGCATCAGAGAAGACCAATCTCTCCTCGGATCCTCCCTTAATTAAACCCAACAGCTCTGACGGGGAGATAGTGGTGGCGACCGTGGCCTCAACCAAAGCTTCTACTACCTTCTGTCGATGAGAGGGGGATTGCCTCAACAGATCCCATATGGATATTTGAGCTGCAGTTTTCTTCAACTGTCTGACAATCTGATTCTCCTCTGGCTCTTTCTCTGCTGATGGCTGCACTGGCTCAGGTAGCCTCGTAATCTCGGGAATCACTCTTCCACTCCTTGTTATGGCCCCTATCTCTCCTTCGTTCCCATCGGAGCCCCACAAATCAAGGTTCAATCCTTCTCCAGTCTCGGCTTCTCCACCGCTTTCACTGCTAGACCAGCAATCCAGGGTCGCTACAACCTCCTTCCCCTCTCCATTTTTGGGATAACCAGCAGCAAACTTCTCTCATCCATACAGATCCTGTAGCACGTACCACTCTGGCAAGCTAGATCTGATCATGAACACGGGTGGTGGTACGGCATTATAGCCGGGCTTCCTCTCAGTTTCCCTCTTCTCAGGGTCAGAGATTTGCTTGCTATCAATCAAGTCTTGGATAGAGTGTCGGAGTGCTTTGCATTTATCTGTGATATGGCCTGAGTGCTGGTGAAACGCACAGAATTCATTATCTTTGTGTCCAGGCTTCCCTTGTGTCAAAGCTGGTCTAGGAGCTAAGGGCTGTAATTTTCCCTCCTTCATTAACCTCCTCAAGACCCAGGATAATGGTATCCCCAAGTTCGAAAACTTTCTCTGGGTGGTTACCTCAGTAGCAGACACTTCCCCCGTTCTTCTAGTGCTGTTACTGGGACCCGCCGGCCTGCTAGTTCCTTGACCGGGGCTAGCCCTCTTGGAGAAATTGTCATTGTTAGCTTTCCGAACCAAGAATTCTCCCTCTGCTTCGATGGCTATATCTTTGAGAGATTCCCAGTCCTTTAACCCCTTCATCCTCAATCCCTCCTTCAAGTACGGGCTTGCGTTCTTAATGAATAGACGAATCTGATCTGGGGTGTCAGGCTTTCGGCGCATCTCCATTACTCGGTTTCGCCATCTGGTAAGATAATCATGGAAAGACTCCCCGGTCTTCTGCTGAAGTAGCTCAAGATCTTTCAGAGTCACCTCCATTCTGTATTACAGTCATATTGCTTCAAAAACTCTTCAGTGAGCAGATCCCAATCTTCTTTAGTGCGGCGGTCAAGGCCATGATACCAGTCAATGGCATGAGAGGTTAGACTCAGACAAAAGTATTCTACTTTCTGCTTCTTGGATAACGTGGTCCCTTTCATGACCAGAGAATATTGCTTCACATGTGCGGTCGGGTCAGAAGTACCATCAAACTTCGGCACATCCGGCATTTTGAAGTTATAAGGGATCGGGTCCTCTCCATCCAACTCCCTATCCTCCGGATTCATCCCACGAGCTCTGCCTATCATACGAGCCATAGCCTCAAACCTCTCTTCCATTTTCTTCAGAATAAAGTCATCAGCTCGAGGCGCCTTCCCCTTCTCAGATACCATGCTCACCCTATCATCCTCGATATCTCTATCGTCATCAATTCTTAGCGCAGTCCTTCTTCCCTGATCTCCCGAGGCCACTGATCTTAACTCTACCAGGGGCGGCCTAACGGGCTCTTCTCGCCTTTCAACCCTTTCTTCCTCAGGCTCATTCTGTCTCACTGGAGGAGGAGGAGGATTCTGTGGAGCATTCTGCTGTGCGAAGGTGGCCAACATATTCATCATCCTACCCTCGAATTCCTCAAAACGGCAGCCCACTTCTTCCGCAATCATGGCCCTGGTGGCATCTTCCCCCCTAGGCGAGTTTGCCATCTGAGATACTGTACCACTGATTTCTGATAAGACTTCTGGTAGACCCTCTCTATCTGACAGTTCAGGAGTAGGAACTCGGATCAGTCGTCCGGTTGGTGATCTAGTCCACCTGCGCAGATCTATGATGGCTGCAGGGACAAAAAATTAAGCATGATGCATGAAATGCAGGTATAATGCATGGTCGTGATATGCAACACTTACAGAGCACAAGCAAGCAAGTAGGTCCTTCCGCCCTTATTTCTCCCACACACGTTGTCATGCAGTCTCTTTCCTAGGTGGGATTAGCCCAAGGGTCAACAAGGGGCCCAATGGGCGCGCATGGTGCGCGGCGAAAAACAGGCAGCATGACACTCCTATGCTAATGTACAAGCGGATGGATAATGATCGTCACGTATTTGGACGTTCCATAAATTTCGACATGGCCCTACCGGGGCATGATAGCCTTTGGCTAGGTTACCAAGCGAGACATCTGGACTCACCCAGTACATGAGGATCCATACAGCAAGCATGGAATTAAGGTTCATTTCACCTGTGGAAAGTAACTACAGCCATTACATGAGCTTTGGACAAGGGAGATGTTGCTTTAAGGCTACCCAAGCATGATCCCTGCCGACGGGTCTAGCTCATCACGAGCGTAACGACCGATCGGGTCACCATTTTGATATACCATTGAGGTACGCGGCTTGGGCTGGTGATTATCCTTAACACTTCCCCAAATTGAGTGAAAATGAGGAGGTGCTTCAGGAACGCACCGGGGCTAAAAGAGGGACCAAACTAGCGTATTCTAAGGCTCTAATGATATGCAAATGCAAACTTGAGAGAAAGTGAATTCATGAATTAAATTTTAATCATAAATGTTAAAAGAGGTATTTTCGAATCGAAATCTCGAACCATAAACGTCCCCAGCGGAGTCGCCACTGTGACGCGCGCCGGATCCCGAGCGCCGCCCTTTCGGACCGCCCGCACGTGGGCGATCGGGGCATTTGCGGGTCCGTTGACAGCTTGCGATGAATCGCAAGTGCGTCTATGTTGAGCAACACGGAGGTTTCATGGAGTCGCCACCCAATAGAACATTGGGAAAGTTTCTCTCGCCTCGGAGAGCCTAAGACTGCGCTTGGTATCTATTTTGGGCCAGCCAGAGGGATCATGGAAGGTGAACTCCTCACCCTAAGGAGCCTAGGATTAGCGCTAAAGCCTCGTGACTCAAGAAGTATCTTGAAGGATGACCTCTAACCTCTTGAGCCCAAAGACCAGAGCTGGGTCCGGGATTTCTCATCTATTTCTACCTCAATTATTTTATGATCAAATTTTAATATCATTAATTCGCTCTCTCTCCACACTATGAAGTTTGATTAAAAGGCGCATTTATTCACATCTTGAAAGCGATAAATGATCAAATAGATAATGAAAGCAATAGATTACAATAATACAAGGAGCGGAATACAACTCCCTTCATAAATGTGCGGATCATGCATAAATCGGGGCATTGCTTATTTTGAGGACTTTGGTCCTCGCATGCATCATTATTAAAATTGGGGATTTTTATTTGTGATGATCTTTATTGGATAAAAATGGGGCTTTGGACCCTTTTGCATTTTACATAAAACCTCATTTTATTTAAGTATAAAACATTGAGTCATTTTTATACATCAACGGGATATGAAAGGAGTACATCCATACATATAAAATGATCAATAAATAAACAAATGAAGGAAATACTTAGGAAGATTAGGAAACTAAATCGGGTGAAGTCCTCCAAATATGGTAGGCAGCCGCTCCAACTCGGGATAGTCCAAGAGAAATGATATACACTCATAGAAAGTTAAGAGATGTTAATATACATAAAATTAACATATAAGAAGTCAAGGAGACTTGAAAGAGATGAAAAACGACTTAAAAGGATGGAGACAGAACCCACCGACGGCCTTCCTTAGCTGACCGACGGGCGTCGGTTAAGGTAACCGACATGTCCGTCTGTCATTCAAGGAGGGGCGTCTGTAGGTGGGTGACCGACGGGCGTCAGTGATAAAGATGACCCGTCGGTCACCACTATCTCCGAAAACCAGAACGGAGAGAGAAAAAAAAGGACCTTTTCAAAGTCAAAAAAAGTGGATTTTATCCAAAAGGGAGATAAGAGAGTCAAGATAAAAGAAAAATAATGACAGATATAAAAAAAAATCCACAAAATGAAATAAATATGAGATGAAATAGAGGAAGAATCCAGAATATTTACCCTCAGATAATCGCTTTGGGTGAGATTTTCGTGGTGATTAGAGCCTCGCGCGTTCCCCGAGAAGCCAAAGATGAAGGATTAAAGAGAGAGAATGAACTATTTCTTCTTCAACCCTTCAAAAGATCGATTTTGGAGTCAAATCTAAGGAAAACTAATTAGTTTTAGTTCCTTTTGATTGATTTGACCCTTGATCAGATAGATTTCTTTTGTAAATGTGTTTTGTTGGAAGAGAGAGAAAATTTGCTTGAAATTGGGCAGAGTTTCCTCCTTTGAAAATTTTTCCAACCCTTTTCAAGTGAAAATCCGGAACTTATATAGCCAGAGACGACCGACGGGCGTCGGTGTATAGGGGCGGTCGTCGGAAGAATCCTTCTGACACAAGGATTCGTCCGACGGCCCTGCCACATCCACCGACGGGCGTCGGAGCGGTTGCGTGTTCCGGGAAACCAGGCGGCATTCTGACAGGGGCGGTGACTTTCCGACGGGCGTCGAAAAATACCACAAAGCCGTCGGTGACTCGAAGCGACGGGCTGACTTCACAGACGGGCTGGCCGTCTGTGGAGGGCAAAAATCCTTTTGACTCGAAAAACCTCTGTTTTACCCCCCCTCTGCCCAGGAATGATAAAAAAAAACCTCATTTCTCGTGGAACGTGGGACTAAAACCTCCAAATCCAGCCCCCTTATACAGGCTCGGACACTGATTTCATCATAGGGTAACCTCTGATCCGGACCGCTCCGGGACACGGCGCTTACAGGTGGCTCATCTTCAGGAAAGTGACCTAGAAACCCGTAAGTAGCTTCTCAAGCTGAGTTTGTGAGTAATCTAGCTATCAGGGGTAAATGTCAGGGGGTCTTCAAATGTATCTGGTGCTAGTAGAGGGGCATCTAGCGAATGAGGAGAAAATGTACCAGAGTGTTCCCATTGTAACAAACACCATAGGGTTCATGTAGGTGGCTAACTGGAGGGTGTTTTGGGTGTGGGAGGACTGAGCATTTCTTGGCAAACTATCTAAAAGCCTATGATTCTAGCCGAGATTAGCCAGAAGTTAGTCGAGCCAAATTTAATGCTCCTCAAGCTATGCGAGGTAGAGGTAGGGGACATTACAAAGGTAACCAGCCTAGAGGTGGGAAAGCATAAGAGACTGTTGATCGTCCTCCAGTAGCACTGGCGTGAGCCTATGCTATGAAGGCTCATAAGGAGCAGGACACCCCAGAGGTTATAGCTGGCACATTTCTGCTCCTGATACTAAAATACATGCTCTAATTGACCTTGGATCCACCCATTATGTAAGCAGCTGCGCTGTCTACCAGACCATCGATATGAGGCAAGGGGAAATCATCCTTTGGACAGGCTTTGTTAAAGTCTTGCTAATCCATACATACCTAGACTCTCCCATCCTTTTTAGCTACATGAACTACATTGGCTAGCCATGTCAGGTATTAAACCTTTACCAAGAACTTAGCCTCAATTTGCTTATGAAACTCATCTTTTACCTTTTGTGCCCACTCTGGCCTAAGTCTTCTAAGCTTCTACTAGACTGGCTTACATTTAGAGGAGGTTGGAATGGCATGTTCAACAACTTCTCAATCGATTCCCGGCATGTCCTCGTAGCTCCAGGCGAATACTTTTTCATATTTTCTTATTATTCTCTCAAAATTTTTCCTCTTCTAGAGTTACATCAGATGTTATCAAGATTTCCTTTAGGTTTTTCAAAGTTTCGAGATTAAATGGAGTAGCATTAATTGAATTGATATCAAATATGAATGATTCACATTCATGATTACGCATAGTGAAATCATGAGAAACATAATACAAGCAAAATCATTAGTCTTATTATTGAATTTAGAATTAGAAATGTCACTATTAAATAGTTCTAAAATAAAAAGAACATCTAAAAAGCTATCATCTTCTTTCTCCACCAATGCAGATGTTGCAGCCGACAGTTGGGTCATATCCTGGCTCTTTGGAGGCTCTTCAACAACCTCCAGTGGAATTTTATCTTCCTTCTTCAAAACAGGCACTTGTGTTTCTGCTTCCGTCTTCTCCTTGCCTTTCACTCTGGTGGCTAACAGCCTATCGGTGAATCTCGATCCTAGACGGTGGTTTGGGTCATGACCTCTTCATCCCAGAAGCCTTTTATAGGCTTGATATCCCCGATAACCCAATCAAAGACATCATTGAAGACTTTGAATCCTGGTATGATCTTTCTATCAACCCACTGAGGCTTGACTTCTCCGGTATAAGCACAAATTGAGGCTGCTGGCACAAAACTCTCTATAATGTGGGGGATCTCACTTAAAATCTTCTTGCTTTTCATTGTTGTGCCTTCATACCTAAGACCTTTCCAGTCCTTTTGACCCCTTGTTGTGATAACTGACTGTGGTCCTTGAGAGTCTTTACCCAAACCAGCCCTTAGGAGGAATTGCATCCGCTTCATCATATTGACTATCTGAGGGCACTCCATAGAATCTCCCTCTTCATTGACCATGGCCATATTGAAACTACTGAAAGGTTGATTAGAGATTTCCAAGACCAACACCTGGTTCTCCCTAGCAGCTCTGATGGTCATGACTTTCCCATCATACGAAATTTTTATCATTTGATGCAAAGTGAATGGCACTCCACCTAACTTGTGAAACCATTGCCTCCCAAGTAAAACTAAAAAGTTGGCGGGGATTGGGAGGACCATGAACTCTGCCTCCATCTCAACTGGCCCAGTCTTCACCAATGCTTTAAAAGTTCCCGATGCTTGTCTTCTGGATTTATCATAAGCTGTGATCTTAAGATCCGACTTGCTCAACATACTCTCATTCAGACTGAATACAAGTATTGCCACTAAAGGACAAACATTTATGGACGACTCGTCGTCTACTATTACATAAGCAGTGTGCTAATCATTGATCTACGCCCTTATGTACAATGGGCAATTATGATTATGACCTTCAGCTGGTAAATCCGCATCAGAATACACAAGATTCTCTCCAGAACATCCTTTCACAATGTCTAGCAATTCGGTAGGGGTGATAATCGTTGCGGTGGACTCGCACAAGGGTTCTACCAACCTCTGTCTGTATAAGGGTGACTGTCTGAGTAGGTCCCATATGGATATCTAAGCCGATATCCTTTTCAGTTGCTTCATAATCTGGTTTTCTTTCGGCCTTTCTTTTTAGGTGTTGGCATTGGATCCTGCTATTTCTCTACCTTGTAAACTACCCTCCCACTTTGGCTCTAATTTTCTCGTTTCTTTCATCTTTCAAGCCCCATAGATCAGCAAGCTCGCCTTCTTCTTCTCCACTCTCACTAGTAGATTCCCAACAATCAATTGCCACCACGAGCAAATCTTCTTCACTTCCCCTCTTATCAAGATGAGTGAGGGCTACATACTCATTTCCAAATAAATCTCTCAAAACATACCATTCGGGTAGATAAGACCCGATATTTAAGACGGGTGGAGGGGATGGTGTTGTATCTGGACTTCTTTTTATTCGCCTTCTGCTCTGGATCAGTGATCTACTTGGTGTCAATAAGATCCTTAATCTTATTTCTCAACGTTCTGCAATGATCCGTTGAGTGTCCAGTATGCTGGTGGTAAGTGGAGTATTCATCCTCCTTGTGATCCAGCTATCCTTGGGTCCTGGTTAGCTTTGGTGGCAGTGGTTGTATCTGCCCTTCCTTCATTAGTCTCTTTAGCACCCATGACAAAGATCGACCCAAGTTTAAATAATATCTCTACCCTTGACTAGCCTCTGTAGCTGAAACCTCAGCTATCTTACCAGTTCTGTTACCACCATTGGAGCTTGCTTGTCACTTGATTATTAGAGCCTTTCTTGGCATAAGCCTCATTGCTTACTTTCTTCGCAAGGTATTCGCCTTCAGCCTCAATGGCAATGTCCTTCAAGGATTCCTAATCCTTCAATCCCTTCATCCTCTGCCCTTCTTTTAAGTACGAGCTAGCAGTCCTAATGAACAATTTGATATGATCTAGAATATCAGGTTTGTGTTTCATCTCCATGACCGGATTCCTCCATCTGGTGAGGTGTTCATAGAAAGATTCCCCCATCTTTTGTTGCAGCAGCTCTAGGTCCTTTAAAATGACCTCCATCCTTGTACTGTAGGCGTACTACGAAGGAATTCCTCAGTCAATAAATCCTAATCTTCTTTTGACCTCCTGTCCAACCTGTGGTACCAATCAATCGCGAGCCCTATAAGGCTCAAGCAGAAGTACTCTATCTTCTGCTTCCTTATCAAAGTTGTCCCTTCATCACCAGCAAGTACTTCTTTATATGCGTCAATGAATCAGAGGTATCATCAAACTTAGGAATGTCAGCCATCTTGAAGTTTTGGGGGATTAGATCATCGCCATCTAACTCTCGGTTCTTAGGGTTCATCCTTTTCCCTACTATTAGCATTCGGGCCATCTCCTCAAACTTCTCATCCATCTTTCTCCACAACATCTATTCAAGCTTGGATGCCTTTACCTTTATCATTACTAGCTCCTCTTGTTCTTCCTCAAAGAAATCATGGTTAGGGTCATGAACTCTCCTCTGCTCGGTAGGTGGTACACCCTTGGGCTCGGTTACTAGCAAGCGCACTACTACCGAGGAATATTCTCTAACCTACTCTTGTTCGCCTTATCCCCCAGTAGGAGCGGCCGGTTGCTGCCCAGCTGACGATGCTATTGCAGCAGTGAGGTTCCCCATTATTGTCATTATCTGAGTTTCGAATTCCTCCAGTCTCCTACCCACTTCCTCAGCAATCATGGTACGGCTTGTATCAGATTCTCTTGATGGATTGGCCATGCTAGTTTCTATTGAATATTCTGAAGAGAATGTCTCATTGCTATTCGACAGTGACTCAAAACCCCAATCTATTACTCTTTCTGGCAACTCAAAAAATAGATTCCTGATTAACTAACAGCCGACACCCCTAGACCACCTAAACGAATCTATGATGGCTATAAAACGCACATCGTCGGATAACGTATTAATGAAATATAATGCATGATCGTGCTTTTATGCAGCATTCACAACCACATATAACCAAATAGATCTTTCCAACCTTATCACTCCCACACTAGAGGTTATACTGTCTCTTTCCTAGGTAGGCTTAATCCGAGGTTTATCAGTGAATCCAATGGACATGTATGGTGTACGGTGGAAAATTGGCAGCATAAGCTCTCTTATATAAAGTGCATACATGTGAGTTTTGGCCATCATGCATTTAAACAATTCAAATGAATTAGGATGGGCCTAGTGGGGCATGAAAGTATTTGATGAGTGACCATCTAATTTGGTATAATCTATTCAACATGTAAGGGCCCACATAGCAAGCACAATATTATGGTTCATATCACCTCAGGAAAGTATCTATTTGCCATTACGTGAGCTTTAGTCGGGGTGATAATGTTTTAGGGTTATCTAAGCATGATCCCTGCCAATGGGTCTAGCTCATCACGAGTGTAGTGACCGGTCAAGTCATCATTTAATATACCAATATTGTACCAGGCTTGGGCTGATGATTATCCCTAACACTTCCCTACATTGAGTAAATGTAGGGTCATGCTTTGGGAACGCACCGGGACTAAAGAGGGA
The DNA here is from genome assembly GCA_947683425.1 of Excoecaria cochinchinensis. NCBI lineage: Eukaryota > Viridiplantae > Streptophyta > Magnoliopsida > Malpighiales > Euphorbiaceae > Excoecaria > Excoecaria cochinchinensis. The sequence goes on along the minus strand of CANTUQ010000033.1, from coordinate 6,290,745 downwards.
CTAACTAATGTAGATCTAAGGCTCTAATGATGAAATGCAATGCAGTTTTCGAAAAGAGATGGAAACTTAAGTTTTAAAACTCAATTATATCTTATTTAACCAAAGCACTTTAGGAGCAAGGTCTCTAAAGTCCCTAGTGGAGTCGCCACTGTAACACGCATTGAACCCCGAAGGTCCCCGCAAGCCCACTTTTAAGGTCCAAGGGAGGTTCATCAAACTCATAAAGGTTAATTACTTCACAACGAACAGGGGCTCACCCTTATTTAATTGCTAATGATCATATTACAAGTGCGTCTATTTTGGGCAACAGGAGGTATTTTGGAGTCGTCACCCAATAAAATATTGAAAAAGTTTATCTAACCCCATGAGGTCTAAGAAGAGAGAGAGTTTAGGATGTTGCTCTTATGTCTATTTTGGGCAACAAAAAGTATTTTAGAATCATCACCCAACAGAACATTGGGAAGGATCATCTAACCTCATGAAGCCTAAGACCAGAGAGAGCTCGGGATGTCACTCTTACTTGTACCTTGGTTAAAGTTTTATAAATGAGTTTTTATAATTAAGTTTCCATATCTTTTCTCAAGAAATTATGCAATTAAAATAAGGCGCATTGCAATCATACAAATTGAAGCAGTAAAAAGACAACAAATAAAAGCAAATGTATTAATTTACAATGATAAAAGGCAGAATACAACCACAAAAAAATGGAAGGGAACATTAAAAGATAAAATACATACATAAATGAGATATTTATTTAAGGTGGGAACTTTGGTTCCCGCATGTATATTTAAAAGATCAAATAATTTTTGAATGACATGATTATTGGAGGAAAACAAGGACATTAGTCCTATTTTATTGGAAAAAATCTCATTTTGTATATAAAAATCTTTTTGTGAGTTTTTATATTAACGGACCTAAAACAACCTTTATTAAAAAGTCCAAGAGATAACCAATAATAAACTAAAAATAAAAGGCAAATAAATAAAGGAGGAACTAAATAAAAGGATTAATCAAACTAAAGGCCTTCAAATTCCTCAGCTTGTGGATCCTCATTTATCAACAAAGCTCATATGAAAAGGAAAACATTATATGTCAAATAAAAGAAACATTAGAATCCCCCTTCTAATAGAACATTGGAAAGGCTCATCTGACCTTGTGGAGCCTAAGACCAGAAATAGTTCGACAATTCCCATTTATTCACACCTTGATTAAATTATAATCGAGTTTTAAAGTAAAAATTTCATTCCATTTTCTCATTCAGTTCAGTGCGACAATTAAGATCGGATCAATCATAAAATGAAAGCATTAAATAAAGCAGATTCAAAATAAAGTAAATTAAAATATAATAATTTACAATAAAACTAGGGGCAGAATACAACTCTCATGGTAAATGAACAGAAAGTAAACAAACATACATAAAATGGGAATATTCATTTCGGAGTGAGGATATTGGTCCTCGTATGCATATTTAGAGAAAGAATAATATTCAAATGTCTGCTTGGATGGAAAAATTAGGACATTGATCCTAGTTTACTTAAGAAAAATCCTGTTTATTTGTAGAAATCTTTCACCATTTTTATATTAGCGATCTCAGAAATTAAATTTACAATAAATAAAGATTAAAGATAATAAATAAGAAAGAATGGAGTGTGAGAAGTGAACTGTATTGACGTTTTCGTATTGGTCTTTAATTAGTTCTCCTTTTTCAACACCCAATGTTTAATAAAATAACTCATAAAAAAAAACACATTAGTAAAAATATCAAAAGGAGAAGACGACAAAAGGAATTAATGGAAATAACAATAAACAAGTAAACTAAATAAGAAACAAGGGAGTAAATTACCTTAAAATGAGTAAAAACAAGATTTAAAAGAATGCAGAAAAGAAATAGCAAAGAAAAGAGGAACGGAGGCCCAGGGATTGCCCAAACCGAGCGAGCAACGGCCATTTCTGGGCCGACCGATAGGCAGAAGGAAGTTTCTGCGACAGCCCGTCGCTCGCTTGAGTGACGACCGTCAGTGGACGTTCAGCCTGTCAATCGTTCCAAACCCAAAAAAAGGAAGAAAAATCGATTAAAAACCCAAAATTTCACATTTTTTAATGCAATTAATCATCAATAAATCAATATAAAACAATAAAATAAATCAAAGGTCAATCTGGATTGTTTACCCTCGGAATATTACCTTCTGAAGGCAAAAGTTATGTGGATTTTTTCCTTGAGTTCTACAAGGATCACTTGATGATGTACAATTTTGAGGAAATTTTTTACTGCAAAATTGTTCTTTTTCAATAATAATTCGAGAGTTTTCAAAAAGTGCAAATTAAGAGAAGAAAATTAATATTTCTTGCTTGACTTTGCTTGATTTTCCATAATAAACACAAATATTAAAAGGATAGATCGAGCAAAACGAACTGATTTCTCTTTCTCGAGTTCTTCCTAATTTTTAAGAAATTTTAATAAAATTTTGATGAAGTAAAGAAGAAAAGCCTTTAGAAATTCTTTCGAGAATTTTTTCAACCTCTTGAAATTTTTTCTAACCCTTTTTTTTGAATTTCAGCCTACTATTTATAGGCTAAAATCAAGAATTCAAATATTTTTTTTTTAAAATCAAATTTGATTTAGAAAATCAAATCCAAATCATTTGATTTTGGTAAATATTTGGAAAATCCAATCAAAATCATTTGATTTTGGAAGATATTGGGAAATCAAATCAAAATCATTTGATTTGGGAAGATATTTAGAAAATCCAATGAAATATCGCTTTGAAAATCCCTGAGAATCACTGCCAGATCGCCAACCGATGGGAGTCATTAGCGAGGGCAACCCCAGTCTTTTGAGCGGCGGGCAATTATGTGAGGGGCGAGCGTGAGCAACGGGCACCTCTCGCGCGAGAGATGGGTGTCACAAACGTGAGCAACGGGTGTCGTTCATGCTAGGGACAGGCATCCCTAAAGCGCGAGCGACGGGAACCACTTGCACGAGGATCGGCTGTCGCTTGGGAGTGAGCGACGGCCACCCATTGACCAATCGCTATCGATCAATCCCCAAAAGCAAATTTCTTAATTAAAAAGCTCCTCTCGGCATGTAAAAACTCCAAGTCACCAAGATCCTTTGAATTGTGAACTCTAAGGGAGAAAATCTACAACCTCACTCCTTTACCCATGGGACGGGTGCCGTTATCTTTATCGGATAACTCTGATCTGGACTGCCTCAGGACCCAGTGTCTACACCCACCTTGCCACAGTGGAAGCATTTCCCCTTAGAGTCCTTATCCTTCTTGGTAGCCACTTTCTTTGATATGCCACCACGGGCCTTGGTTACCTTCTTCTTCTACTTCTTGCCCTTTCTCCCTTTAGAGGGAGTAGAAGAAACAACCATGACTGATTTTGGACTGTTCTGATGAGATCCTTCGGTAGTCTTGAGCATGTTCACAAGTTTAGGTATGACACTGATTTTATTCATGTTGTAGTTAAGAACAAATCGTCCATAATGAATGTAAGATCAAATCCACATATAGATCATTGTCCATTACATACCCGAGCCTGCCTAAATGCTTAACGTACCCATTCATCTTCAGTGCATGAGTTGCAACTGAAGTGCCCTCTATCATTTTACACCCAGAAAGAGCACAAACATTGTACTTTTCAATTCTAGCTTGAGAACCGAGCAACTCCTCTAGATGGAAGATGATAGTTTTTGCATCTAACTTCTTGTGATGCTTCTATAAATTAGAGGACATAACAACAAGCATGACACATGCAACCATCTTACTATCTTCTTTATACTTTAGATAGGCCAACTATTCATTTGTAGAAGCATCATCAGATGGATGCAGTGGTGGCTCTTGATCCATAACATAGTGGATCATTTTGGATCTAAGAATGATTCTTACATTCTAAAGCCAGTCCATAAAGTTTATGCCAGTTAACTTATTGTTGTCCAAGATATATCACAATTTAACATGTGAAGTGCTCATGATACAATAGCATAGGTGTGAAAAAATAATCATATGACTATATATATGAATGCATTAATAAGGTCCTTTATTAATCTATTTTACTCTCATCATTTTATTGCAAATCAATAGCCTTCAGTATTGATCTGAGAAAACTTGGTGGTTTTCCTAGTGGGTCAATATCTAATCCTTAGATAAGAATTTGACCTTGAGTTTGCTTAATAAGCCAAACCCTAACTTGAAAAGTAGGTATCATTTACCAATTGCATCTATATGCTACTATTGTATCATTGGGCCACCAACTCTTAATGAATGCATATCTTGATATGCAAAGCCCAAACATGCCTCTAGATCCATTAGCCTTGAGTTTGCCTACTAAACTAATGGGCTAGTCAAGACGACCCATTAATATGATAATTTGCTTAACAACCTAACATTATAAAGAACTCCGGTTCTCTTCAAATTAACAGAAGGCTTTATGTCTTAATATTAATTGAGGGGTTTGTGTAAGGATGTAAATTACACCCTGGTAGCATTGATACATATCAAGGGTGAAATAGGAGCTGAATATGCATGAATAAGTGGCAAAAGGGTTGAAAGGACGTAATTGTCATTAAATTAAAAGTTTTGGTGAATGCGGCAATTTAGAAAATTGTTAAAATAAATAATCTGTGAAAAAATCATATTAATTATAGGCCAATATGCGTTGATATAATTCATTTATATGTTAATGTAAACTTAAGGAAACTTGGAAGGATTAAAAAAGAGATTTGGGGAATCAACCAATAGGAGCTTGATATTTAAATCTTCTAGAAAATGAAAAAAAAAAAAGCAAATGCACGTATAAGGAGAAATAGGAAAAAGGTCGATTACCTATGATGAGCGCCGAACCCCGACAACCCCCGAGGCCCGCTTTAAAGGTCCGAAAAGGTTCATTAAACTCGTAAAGATTGGTCGCTTCGCAATAAATAGGGATTCAATCCAATTCACCAAGCCTCGAGCCTCAGAAAATGTATTGCTGGCAATTAACCTACGAGGGCATTAGTTGGGCACCACAAGATAGGTATTATAGAGTCGCCACCCAATAAAATATTGGGAAAGTTATTCTAACGTTATGAAGCCAAAACTAGAGATGGTTCGGGACATCACTCTTACTTATACCATGGATAATTTTTATGTAAATGAGTTTTTAAGATTAACTTCCTATTACTTTTCTCAAAAAAATTAAAAAGATACATAAATAAAAGCATAATACAAGTATGTAAAGAAAGCCATAAAAAGTAAAATTATCTTATAAAATGGAAAATAAAACATGCATAAAATGGGAAATTCATTTAGGTAAAAACATTGGTTCCCGCATGTATATTTATAAAAATAAAGAGTATCTTTATCAAGTTTTAGAAAAGAGGGACGAGTGATCCCATTTAGAAAAAAAAACTCTTCTTTTATCTGTCATTTTTTGGGATGAAAACTAGACATTGGTCCTATTTATTAAAAAAAATTATTTTTATTTGTACAAAATCTTTTAGTGAATTTTTATGTTAGCGAACGGGAAAAACATTTATTAATACAAATCCTAAGTCAAAAGAAAAGCAAATAAAAAAAATTGAAAATAAATAAAGTACAAAAAGTTACTACGACTGCATCCTAGCCTCTGGATCTCCATTTAATAGGAAACACAAGTATGCGAGTTATTTGGGTGAAAAAATACAAAAGAAAATAAATTAGCAACACAATAAATAAATAAACAAATACCTAATTAAATAAATAAATGTATGCTGGAATTATAAATAAAAGGATAGAAAGTGTATAAATAGCAGAAAAATAAGATTACATGCTAAGAGGCAAGGAATTAAAATAAATCATACAAATGTGACATAAAAAGCAATAAGGCATGCATGAAAAATGAGAAAGACAACAAACTAGTGAGTTGCGGACGGCCAAGGAAGGGGGACAAATGGCCAAAAGGCAAGCAACAGGAAGGAAGGCCTCTCTACATCCCGTCGCTCGCTATAAGAGACTGGGCATCGCTCAGGCTATCTTCCCGTCGATCGCGCCCAAAGCACAGTCCCTATAATAGAAACAAAACATTTTCACCCAAAATAAATCAAAATACTCATCTAATAACCCAAGAGCACAATAAAATCACACTTAAAACTCCTGGAACTTGTTTGAACCATGAAAACCGTAAAAAAAAAAAGAGATCATAGATATACACATAAATATGCATTAACAGAGGAAAACCTATTAACATGGTTTTTTACATGATTTCTTAGCTATTTTCACTCAATCATGGTATAATAAACCTAAAAGAAATATCTAAACATGTAAAACAATATAAAACTACAAAAATCAAATAATTAAAACACCTCACATAATGGATCTCAAAAGCATTTATAGCATCCTTGGTTAATTTTAGATACAAAGAGATGAAAAACAGAATATTACGCTCAGTGTGTATTTGGTTTCAGAAGAACAAGAATCTTGCTTCGTGTCCCTCCTTGAGTTTCACAATTAAATAAAAGAAACTTTGTTTCTCTTACTCCTAAAAACTCTTCCTTTTACTGTGTTTTTCAATAAATTTTATGGAAGGAGACGAAATTCCTAAGATAAGAAATTTGTTTTCTTTCTTAGAAAACTCTTCTCTCAAAAACTCTCTTTTCTCTCTATTTTTTCTGCCCTCCAAAAATTCCGCTCGAAAATATGTAGGTTCTTTTCTTTTTATATCTCTAGGGTTTCTTTGATTTTTGGAGAGAAAATCTCTCCTAAAATCTCTCCCCAATTCAAGATATATTCCCCTTTTTATTTGATAAAAATAGCCTCCCAAAAATCTCGCAGAAATATATTCTGAAAGATCAAATCATATCTCCCCTAGGTTTCTCGCTGTGAACACAAAAACTAGGTGTAAAAAACCCCATAGACAGGCGACACTAAAAAATGCAAATTGAATTACAAATGTGTCACTCGGCTTGACTCGGTTAATCGATGCCCGTGACATAGGGAGTCAAGGGTAGAACTTAGCGAGTCATGGGCAGAAGGGGAGACGGGCGCTGCCTGCCATCGAGAGGTGGGCAGGGCAAATGAGTGACAAATGGGCATCTCTGCTTTAGGGACAGGCATCTGTCAACCATAAATGCCAAATTTCACAATTTGAACCTCATTTTAGCTCCGAAAAAAGCAAAAAGGGTAAACTCTAAAAAAACCTTTTAAAAATTGTGAAAACTAAGGATGAGGACTGGCACTTCAATTCTCCATCTGTAATATAAGTAACATCATCCTCATTTGTAACTCCCGAGATCCACAATTGCCCCACTTTTAGAGAAGCTAGTGCACATATACTTAGGTGAGCTAAAAAATTCAGAGTGAAGGAAAGAGACATATACCTAAGGCAGCAATCTTCCCATTGTGTCAAAAAGAGCGATCCGATTGTTATCTTTTAAAAAGACTTGATTGAGTTGGTGCCTCTTAAAAGGATTTTATGCCCTTAAGGGACTTTGCCTCTTAAGAAGATTTGGATTGATGCCTCTTCAAAGGGTTTTATGCTCTTGAGAGCCTTTGATGCTCTTGAGAGACTTTATTGAATTTGGATAGATGCCTTTTAAGGGACTTTATGCTCTTGAGAGGCTTAGATAACCAACAGGAGTTTTTTTTTTTTTTTTACGTTTGAGTTTGTTGTTGTTATTGTTGCTTTTCGGTAAATATGTAGTGCGTTTTTGGGTTTGAGAATCTTTGGATTTTCATATTTTGAATGTATTTCGATTTCATGAATTTTATAGTTGGGAATCTTTGGAATTTTTACATTTTGGATGTATTTTAGATCTTTACATTTTAAATGTATTTTGAATTTGTACAGCTTGAATGTACGTTGAGTTTTAAAATGTTTCAATTTTTTTTTTGATTTTTTACCATTATCTACATAAGGAATATTACCTGATTGCCCCTAGGATGACATGCACAGATAGATCCATATGACTTCTATTACATGGGGATTTTATCTTGATCGAATCATCCTGCGTGGGTGAGCACTAATGTTAAGCTGAAGTCATCTCTTGAAGCCCTTTTGCACATGAGGTCTATTCAGACCTTTCCCTCAAAGTTATATGCACAACAATGTATATACAAGAGATTGTGTGTGCGCGAGGTAAAATATATATACATAAAGTTATATACACGAAACACACAAAGGATTATATACAAGGAGTATCAAGTGAAGTGTGTGCAAAGATTTATCATGCAAAAGAAACTGCAGGTGCGAGACACGTGTAAGGAGTGTGCATATAAGATATGTGTAGGAATGTGTACTACATGCAAAAATGCAAAGGCCACATCCTAGATGGTTATAAGATCTCGTTATAGGTGTGACTTGATTGCGATACCACGAATTCCTCCTTTAGATTTCCATTTTCGAGTGGGTTATAGGTGAGCTTTCTTCATGTGCTTTCTCTTTAAACTTTTATGCTTTGCCTTCTTTGTAAGTTCTCTTATTGTTTCTAAGGAGAAATTGTCCATCATTGATTAAAGATAATCTGGTACTCCATAGACTGCATATGCTATCTAATTCCCTTAAGAACCTAAAAAAGTATCATCCTAGCCTGGAAACTCTGACCCATGATTTCTTCAAGTGGATCTGACTTGCACGCGCACCTTCACTAACAGCCACATGGTGCTAGGGACTATCCCCCACGTCTTTCCTTTTTAGTTGAGAGTTATGCCCCCTGACCATCGAAAATGCGCCCTTTTTCCCCCCAAGACTCTGCCTTACAACTTGAATTGCGTATTGCCTATCTAAAGGGAGGTTATCTAGTCATTTTCTAACAATTCCTTATCGCTCCATGTATTAGTAGTCATTTATTAAAGGTAGTGCGTCCTTGTGGATTTTTGCACTAGCTTTTCTTAGAGAGAAATGTGTCCCATTAAGGATTTTCACATAACCCCGTGCCTAACTTTTGCCTAGAATGGACCTAACTCACTCCAGCATCTTTGTTTTTTTTTAGATGTAAGACAGACTGCCTATTTTCAGGTTTTCACCCTATCCCTTGGCCTAACTTTTGCTTAGAGAGCTAGTTATGATTTTCATCTCTAACGGCCTCTTTTTTTATCATCAGAAACACCCCAGTTCTATTCCACTGGTTCAAGTGGTGTGACTTTTCTTATACCTCACACTAGAGTCCGCTTGTGGCCTTCATCAAGAACGAAGTTCTGGGCACTAAGAGGTGTACTTTTGTCAACCGAAATGCCTTGGTGGAAATGCCATGATGAAGACAATAATAGAAGAAGAAGTATTTATCATATGGAGTGTTGTTATTACAGTCTTGAAGTGAGACTTGCTCTAGCATGTGTCCCTATATGAGCCATAGGTTTCTCTTGACCATTTAATCGCATGTTCATGCTTAACTTATGCATGCGTTCTTATCTATATGCACCATATAGCAATAACAATGATCATAACTTAACATGTAATACAAAAACACAGGTTTTATTCAATATTAAGGGTAACACCTTGTGTGCATCTGACTCATGTTATCAATCATCCCTCTCATATTTTCTTGATTGAATATTTTCTCTCAACCCCTAATTTTTGCCTAGAGCACCTTTTTTCGGTTTTTACCCTAGCACGGTGCCCAATTTTAGCAAGGCCGCCTTTTTTCGATTTTTGACTTATAGGGCTATTTTTTTTTTGTCTTTGCCATGGAAGCCTCTTTACTCCATCGGCATCATCTGGTTCCTTGCAATCTACTTTCATAAATTTTGGCCATAATGGTTGTCCCTTTATTCAGCAACTTCTTCAGTGTAAAAGGCCTTATCTTGATTTTTGTAGACTAGAACACCAAGTCACTCCTTGTAATGACCCGAAATTTACCCTAGTAGTATTGTGGCTTAACTAGGGTAATTGGATGAGTTTGAGTGGGATCTTTAATTTTGGATCTAAGAGTAATTGAGAAATTGAGGACCCAATTGAAGAAAATAAATAAGTTTAAGTGGCTAAAGTGTAGTTATGCATGATTAAGCTAAAGAGTGGGATTAACTAAGTGATAAGAGTGATTAACTTAAGCTAATCATGATTAGGGGTAAAGATAGTGGATTCCATGTGTTGTGTAGTGGCCTTGCCAACACACCAAATTACATGCAATATATATATAGTGGAAAAAGACAGATTTTTCATTCATCTTTCTCTCTATTTGGTCTTTTCACCTTCCCAAATTCTATTCCTCTTCTTCTTTCGTGACCCATCATCTTTAGCCTTTGATTCTATAATTTCTGCTGAATGATAAGTTGATTCCTTGGTAAAAGTTGAGTTATTGGCAAAACAAGGTAAGTGGTGCATTAGATTATTCTTCTTTTACTCCTCCTTCATTTCTGTGTTAAGATAGAAATTGATTCCTTAGTTTTCAAATTCTGGAATTAACTGTGCATGTGGTGATGGTGGCTTTGAGAAAAGAAAAGGGAAAGAGGAGAGTTGTTGATCAAGGTGCCAAGTGAGCTCATAGGGAGCATAGGAAATTCAAGTTTGGGAAACTTGCTTGTTTACGTGTTGGTTATTAAATGCTATAATTGGTAATGAGTAGTAGTGATATGTGCTGTATGGAATTGAATATGTGTGTTGGTTGTGTTAGAGTGATTATAATGTGTTGATGAGAAGTTGAACCCTAGCTTCAAAAACATGGACTTTGTTGTGTGTAAGTTATAATTGAATGAATATGCCATGTGAATTGAGTGTATCGAGAGGTTCATATTGTGTTGAGGATGTTTGGCTTGAGTATGATGAAAGTTATGCTAAGTGAGTAAGTCTGTAGCATGATAAGTTGGAAGGTATGGAATTGGAATGAGTCTTGTTCTTGACCTAGCTGGATTAATTAGGTCATATAATTAGTTTTATGAGTCTAACATGAAAGAGACCAATTGGATTGAACTACTATTGAATGTACTATAAAATGATGTGGAAATGATTTTATGGTTTTGAGAACTCTAAAGCCTTCTAAAGTGCCTATAAAGTAGAATAATTTCTGAAGGAGGGCTTTTGGAACAGGTTGTGTTCATTTAGACACAACTCCTTGATTCTAAGTTCAAATAAAATGAGAACTGTGTCGATTGCAAGTTAGCATAAAAATAAAAAAGTGATTATTGGAGCATGTTGGCTAGAAATGTAATTAAAATTGGTTTTAGAAGTCATAAGCACGAAGTAGGAAAAATGTGCTTACAATGTAAGTTTCTGGGTAGGTCTCTCTTGACCTTTAGTAACTATTTTGCCCATAGATCGCGTTTTAATAATCCTAATTGGTTGCTTTAAATTGCATCTTAAATATAAGATCCACACCTAAAAATGTCTCAGAAATGTTGTTGAGCTAATTCTAGCTCTAACTATCCCAAAAGTTGCCAAAACAGAGGTGTCTTTACTTTGACTAGCTCATCTGAGCAGTTCATGTTGTATAGATCATATCTAACATTTCATATGTCCAAATGACCTGAAACTTGTTCCATTGGACACTTAACATCCCAGGGAACAATTGTTAAGAGGGTGTTTTGTCTAAAAATCAGTTTTAGATGTTGTTATAGGCATTTCAAAATTGGGTAGTAAAGCAGTCCCGAGATTTTGCTTCTGTTTTGCTAAGCATTGGTATGTCACGGTGACAACCACTTTGAACAATGCCTAGAGAAGGAATAATGCTTATTTTTGGACCTCACAGCCACAACAAAGTCATTGCCACCGTGAACCCCCTCTGTTTTGACTATTTTAGGTATTTTTCTTCCCGAATTGAACCCGTATCGCACCGAAACTTTTTAGGATCTATTCGATGCATGTTTAGGACTATAAAATGAGTATAAGAATACTTATCACTTGGAAAATACACATAAATATGATTAAGATTAATAGAAAACTATTAAAGTAATAATGTATAGTTGTATTAAATAGAATTCAATCAAGTTTAATGACATTATTGAGAATTATAATACCTTAATCTATATGAGCATGTATAATATGAACAAGTATGCATAATTATGAGTTGAGATTAAGTTATACACATAAGAAGGATATCAAATGAAATGAGTTTGTTTGATGTGAATATAAACCATATGTAGGTGTGTAATGAGGTTGGACTGTATATGATGGAAATATGGGCATGATTGAAATGAACGAGATGTGTAAGAGTATGACCTAATGTTTGTAATGAACACATGTAAATTTGACATACTCAGTTATTATTATGGAATATCCAAATATGTAGATGTTAAATTGATTTTGTTGATGTTATACTGGTTTTTGTGGATATATGAGTGATTATATATAAGATATTGACTAATGTGATTTATGGCCTTGAGCTTATGAGTTACTTATTATATGAAGACCAAAAATGTGGCAAAATAGGTGAGTGTATGTCTATATACATATATATGTATAAATAATTGATATGAATCGAATGATGAAGTGTGAGTTATGCACGAAATGCATTCTGTTTTGATAATTATCTATGTCACAGTCACAACCAAATGGTTGTCACCGTGAGGCATATGAATGAAGAGTAATTCTTTATCTATCATTGTTTAATGTGGTATGATGATATGGAATGGAATCTATAATAGTGTATCAACATCATATAGATTTGTGAAATGATTATGAGCTATATGAATGTGTACTTTGGAAAAGAATGTGAACATGATTGTATGCTTACAAACATATGTGAGCTATTATGCATATGATCTATTTCATATGACCATATGAACGATGTGAATTGTGAATGATAGACAGATAATTGGAAATAATAATTAGCCTGCGAGTCAAGTAGTGGATAGATAGGCATGCCTATAGGGTCTAAGTGCTGCAGCTCAATGCGTCCGATTCCTTTGGAATCACAATGAGATTTGAATCCTTACTGGATTCTTCAATGCAAAATTATTGATAATGTTGATATTTTTGTACCTTAGGATACCAATGAGAATGTGAGGTATCCACGGATACCAATGTGATAACTGTACCCTTTTGGGTACCAATGCGATACCCATTATCCGCGTCCTTGAGTTGTAGGCAAGGCAAAGAAAGATTAATGATAATTATGTGGTCATTTGAAGGAAAGTTTTAAAGATGAGAATATGAATACAAAGTTACATAGTTTGACATGAGATGTGTTTATATGATTCATTCGCATGAATGCATATGGATATATATATATATATATATATATATATATATATATATACACATACGTAAATTGCGATGCGTAATGTGCTATTATTGTAATAAGTTGTGGATATGTTATATTATCATAGCATGTTTGTAGAAGCATGAGTGCTTGTCTATTAATTACAAGCAAGGTTAATGATAATATTGAGCATTTTAAAAGAATGTTATATTATTGGAAATGTGCATACGATGTGTTAAAATTTAACTTGTGATATAGCCATATGAACATGACTCATTAGTAAGGCTATGAGTAAACTAAGATGTGTGATATGCTATGTTTATATTAAGTTGATCCCAAAGTGTATGTGTGTTCAGATATATATGTGAAAGAGGTATTCTTATGTGCATGGTATCATGTCGTTATTCATTTCTAAAAGTAATGAAAATAGAGTATAGAATGAATGTTATGTTGTGAATATAGCAATGTAAGTTTATGCATGATGCAAGAATTATACTATAAGAGAACTTGAGTATGGGACGTATATGCATAATGACTTATTATTACATCAATAAGAAAGACATATATTGTGTATATGTGTTAATTCAATGCATGATAGGACTTGATCAAATGATTGTTTTGTATAAGAATGTTATGTTATTATTCCCCACTAAGCGTTATCGCTTAGCATGGATGTTTTATCCATGCAGGTATCCGAAGGTAGTGTTTCAGAAGACAGTTCTGCATCACTAACGGCCAACACATTAGGAACCGCTGTAAATGTAGAATATTTGTAATATTATAGGAGGTGTTACTATAGTTAGTAATGTGTAAGGAGACTAAGTTTTTATATTAAGAAAGTTATTTTGTAAAGTGAATAATAAAGAAAGTCTATAAGTGTTTTGTAATGCAATGCATGGATTCTCAGTTTGTAATTTAAATGTGATATTGAAAGAAATTTATTAATTCAAAACTTTGTTTGTAAAAATGTTTTATGTGCATGTGTTTGTATTGTGACACTCCATAGTCACTGTAGTAAATCTCTACAAGTGGTTAGGGGGTGTTACACTCCTTTTTCCCTTGATGACAATCTTTGGTCGGCTTTTAGGAAATTAGGCTAGCTTTTTTACAAACTGGCTAAGATAATGAGCTCTCCATTTGAACTTTGACTGTGAAGGTTCGTGCCTTTCCTTTATCAACTTTAGTAACTTGATTTCTGAAGTAGCTTCTAGTGGTTGGGATTAGGTTATGGGATGGCTAGATCATGGTTGCCTCAGATGTTTAAGGAGAAGGAATGACCCTCCGTCCATTTTTCTAGAAGATTAAGCTAAACTTCCTTTCTATAAATTCAGGGCAAAATGGTGAGCATTTTAAATTTAACTGTAAAGGCCCATGCTTTGGTTGTCTGGACTTCGATAGCCAAGTTTCTAAAGTAGCCCATTAATTGGAATTCAGTTTCATTTAGATACGTTGTGTTTGTCTTAGATGTTGAAGAAAAAGGAACAGCTCATGAGGTTTCGCTTGTTGACCTATTTTTACGCTTATGTTGACTATTAGTTCGGCAAATTAGAGCAGCATTGTCCTAGTAAAGTCCTTGTCAATTTTTCGCATGTCATTCTAGGCCCAGGCAAAGGTTTTTTTTCATTCTCTCAAATTTAGCTTATTCCAGGAGTTATGACAAGTGCAATCAAGAAGTTCTTTTCTTCAGATTGAATATAGCATTGCTTATTGAATTAATGTCTCATGAGTTATGATTATGGCCATGCATGATGCAATAAAATAGGACATTATATACATAAGAAAAGCACATATTATTAACATAGCTAGAGAAACATATGCATTATCATCACAAAGTTTAGGGACCTATGTAACATTATCTAAAAAAAAACTCATATTCTGTCTTCCTTTACTGTGGTCTCAGGTTACTAAAAGTCTTCTAACACCTCAGGCTCCCCCTTCTCTAGATGGTGCTCTGAAGATTGGTGATGATATTTATATCCTTCACTCTCTAGCTTTTTCGTAGCAGGTGATGCCATATAAATCTTGAAGCACATACCATTCAGGTGAACCTGAGCATATCACGAAAAGGTATTAATTTGATCTATGTCAACACAATTCTAGATGCACTTTCTTAGAGCACGGTAATAATCTGTTTTGTGCCCTGTGTGCTGATAAAATGCACAATACCAGTCCTTCTTATGTCCCGACCTTCCCTGGCTCATGGTTAGCTTTGGTGGCAGTGGTTGCAATTTTTCTTCTTTAATGAAATGATCAAGATACCAAGATAATGGTTTACCTAAGCTGGAATTGCAATGCACAGCTGTCTTAATGATCGATGCTTCAGCCATCTCATCACCATCATTTTAATTATTATTGCCATAACCATAGCTAGCGACACTCACTTTCTTGGCCAAATATTCGCCTTATGCTTCAATGGCTATATCTCTAAGGGATTCCTTATCCTTTAATCCATTTAATTTGAGTGCCTCCTTCAAATAAGGGCTAGCATTTTGAATAAACAATATAATCTGATTAGAATTATTTGGTTTTGCTTCATTTCGATCACCCCATTCCTCCACCGAGTGAGACACTCATTGAAGGACTCATCTAAATCTTTGAAAGAAACCTTCATTCTTGTATTACATTTGTATTGCTTCAGGAACTCCTCTGTCAATATATCCCAATCTTCTTTAGTCTTTCAATCCAACCCTTGATACCAATTGATGGCAGGGCCTATTAAGCTAAGACAAAAATATTCGATCTTCTAATTTTTTTTGTCAGAGTTGTCCCCCTCATTACCAGAGTGTACTGCTTTACGTGTGCCGATGGATCCGAAGTACTGTCGAACTTTGGTAAGTCAAGCATCCTAAACCTTTGAGGCAATAACTCTTCCCCCTTAAGATCTCTGTCTTCAAACCTAATCTCCTTTCCTACTATTAGAACACGGGTCATTTCTTCTATCTTCCTCGATATTGCATCCTCCATTCTAAATGCCTTGCTCTTCGCAATTGGGGCGACCACCTATTCCTCCTCATCTTCTTCCATGAATCCTCTTCAGGGACATGAAACCCATCCCTTCATTGCTCAGTAGATGTCGCACTTCTAGGTTCAGCAACTGGAGGATGTGCTGCAGTAGCTGCCATGGGAATTTCCCCATCAACATTTTGCTCCCCTTGTCCCATGGTGCGGGCTATAGGTTGCATTTTAGTGGCATTAGTGTGGCAGCTATTCCCCCGATCATAGCTATCACCCTCCTTTTGAAATCATCCAATCTTCTATATAGCTCTTGTGCAGTTAGGGCACCAGTTTGTTGTGATTGACCAGTTTATTCCGATGGATCGGCCATTTCTAATACTTCCAAATGTTCTAGTGAGGAGTCCAAATCTCTGTCAACCAGACCCAATTCTGATCCTTATTCTCATTCAGATTCTGGCTGTTTAATCCAAGGTCCTCCGGTACGACTGTCGTCGAAATTCCTAAACCACCTAGGCAAATGTTAAATGATAGTGATGCATGAATGACATGTAATGCATGATCGTGCTACGCAACACCTACAGCCACATGCAAGCGCAAGAAATCAGAACCTTCCAACCATATAACTTCCAATATAGGAGGCCATGTAATCTCTTTTCCTAGGTGGGCTAAGGCTAAGGGTTGTTGAGGAACCCAATGGATGCATATGGTGTGCGGTGGAAAACTGATAGCACAACCTCTCTTATTTAAAGTACATATACATGAGTTTTGGCTATTGTGTATTCGAACATTTCAAATGAAGTTGAGTTTGTTCAATACATAACGGCCCACATAGCAAGCACAATATTATAGTACATGTTACCTAAGGGAAGTGTCTATTTTCATTACATGGGCTTATTGGTCTGGTGATGAAACTTTAAGGCTACCTAAGCATGATCCCTGCCAACGGGTCTAACTCATCATGAGCATAAAAACCAATGGGGTCATCATTCAACATACCAAACGGTATAAGACTTGGCCTGGTGATTATCTTTAACACTTCCTTACACTAAGTGAACATAAGGTCATACTTTAGGAATGCACCAATGTAAAGAAAAGGACGCCTAACATAATTCTAAGGCCTTATCATACTCTAATGCATCTTATTTTTGAAAAGAGATAGAACTTTAATTTCAAAAACTCACTTATACTTAACCAAGGTACTTTCGGAGCAAAATCTCATGGTCCCTAGTAGAGTTGCCACTGTGACGCGCGCTGAACCCGATAACCCCGAAGACAAGCTTTTAGGGCCGAGAAGGTTCATTAAACTAGTAGAGATTGGTCGCTTCACAATAGACAGAGATTCAATCCAATTTGCCAAGCCTCGGGCCTCAAAAAAGGTATGAGACAGCGTCTCGGGGTATCCCTATTCTATTGCTAGCAATCAACCTACGAGGGTGTTAGTTGGGCACCACAAGGTATGTAACACCCTTAACACTCTATGCGTAGAGTAAATAGATACCACATAAATCTCATCAATACTAACAATGCAAGACCATGATATAATGCACAGTTCAGTAAAAAATTTTTGCATTCGAATATCAATTATACCCATGAGCAAAAGTAGAAACAATAATAAAGTAGTCCACTGAAAATCATATACATGCCATACCTATACTTACAAATCTACATTCGATCCATAACTCGTCTACCATCGATATTCCGGCCACTTAGAAAACTTCTTATCTTCACAACCTGCGCACAGCAACAACACTACGCGCTGAGCATTGAAATGCCCAGTGGTGGATACATATCCTAAATTTTCCATGACTAAAAATAATATGCATGAGCACACAAACATTTTTTTTTTCTTTAGTTAGATTGTATGAACATTTCGATCTTTAAATTTACTTAATTTATGTCATACAATAATGTCTTATTCGATCCTTTATTTCAGTTGCTTATCATTGTATCTTTTGTATCATTCAGTAATTATACCATAATATTTTCATTCCATATATTAACAGCAACATCTGAATTATCCATTTTATTAATATTATCATCGCAACAATTAACATTATTTCTTCACTAGCTTTTAATATTTTTCTGACAGCCCTAAATTTCTTTAGTTATAAGGTTTTATGACTCATTACTGCCCTAACCTTCCAATAATCTTTCGATTATCTATTAACATTTTTACTTTCAAGTATACTATTTACTAAAGACTTTAAATTCCGTTTATTTTATTTTCACATAACTAGCTCATAATTGTGGTACTCGTTAATTATCTTACACTATCTTTTATTTATTTCTGATAATCCATTTACCTTATATATATTAACCTGTTTCATCTTTTTACTAGCATTGCCATTACTCGTTATTACAATTAGTATTATTTTGACTATTGTCATAATTATTATTAACATTAACAGTTATATACATGTACAATTACATTAATCTAATATTGACACAAACTAATATCAACATTAATACTATCATTATAATTATTTCTATTATTAAATCATGAATTTCTTCATTTATTTTCAATACTACAGTTATCCTTCCTAATAGTTATCAATTATATTTTAATCCCTAAATTTACATTACTATCATCAATTGCAATTTAAATCTCTAAACTTTTCACTAATTTACAGTATTACCTATCGTTCCCACTTATTTACAGTAATGCCATTAAATTTACTTATTATCGTCTTTATTTATTATCTATCATGCAATTGCCACTTAGTCCTTATAAAATTGTTATTCTTTTACTATTTTACACTTAAGTCCTTTAAACATTACTACAATTACAATCTTGCCCTTGAACAATTCTTTACTTCATTCAATTATTTACATGTAATAATCTTTATAATCTTTATTTAAACTCATTCATGCACTTAATATAATTAACTATCCACATAACTAAATTCACATGCATGCCTCATGAATATAAATAATACATTTAATATCAATTAAATCACTCATTTTAAGAAATAAACATATAGTACACATAAAATTTCATATTTGCATTTAGGTCTTCATCTTTTTCAATAATTTCAATAATGTCCCCAACTTTTACCATAGTTCTATCTAAGTCCCTTATTTCACTTAATTACCAAATTACCCTTTAATTACTATTAATTACCTTTTACCCTTTATATATGCTTAGTTTCCATCTTTAACCTTTAACATTTTACCAAATTACAATTAAATCCCTACTTAACCACTTTCATACCAATTTACCATTTTAACCCTACATTTTCATTTATTTACATAATTAACCCTTAAGTTACACTTTTTACCTAACTTACTCCATTCTTATCCATTAGGTGTAAAATTACTATTTTACCCCTAAGCTTTCTATTTCTTCCAATTTAGTCCCATTTGCACTTATTTTCTCATTTATCATTATTTCTAATAAATTTAATTGCATATTTACTATAATTACCATAATGCCATTAATTCGGTTTCTTTTGCCATTTTACATCACTCAACATACAAACTACGTTATTTCCACTAACTATGTCATCATGCATAATAAATAATATAAATATGATAAAATAATCATAATTAAACATTATTTATTTATTTATCAATTATGCATGCATTATTACATTTACATAGTTTTAAATCACATAATTAGGGCAATTACATAATTAATACGCATAAAGAACCGTATTTACCATTTTACCCTTAATTTATGGTAAAATTACATTTATGCCCATAAACCTTTCCATAATTATGAAAATACCCTTAGTTCATTTTATTTCACCAAAAATTTCAATTATGCCATTAGTTCATTTATATTAACTAATTAACCATGAACTGACATATTACAATTATACCTTCCAATTACCAATTTCATGCCAAATTATATTTTAGTCCTTAAATAGTTACCAATTTCCATATTTAGCCATTTAATTATATTTTTACCCTTATTAACATTTATTAACATATATATAGAGAAAATTACCATTTTGCCCTTAACCTTATCTTTAATCTTTATCCTTATCCTTTCTTTTATCCTTATCTTTTCTTTATCTTTATCTTTATATGGTCAATATTACCATTATGTCCTCAAAATATTTTATTTATTCCAATAAAGTCCATTTTCACACAATTATCATTTTAATTACAATTTAAATATTTTAAGCTTATTTTTATCAAATTACCCCCTGTACAATACTGGCAGACATCTATAACCAACCCTATAGGTTCAATACAGAATAGAGGGACCCAGAGGGACCACCTCTATAATACAAATAACAGAAATACAGATCAATACTATGTTAAGACAGAATAATACAGAATAGGACTGTCATTAGCCTATAATAAGTGAGACGCCATGCTCACACCTGCAGTCTTATGTCCCTATGGCTAGCCATCATATTCTGAACTAGATTTGACTACCAGAATACTACAAAGGGCATCAATAATCCATCTTTCACAGCTTTAAGTTACCATTCATACATTTCATGGAATTTAATCATATTATTCCATTTTTTTCATACAATTCAATCATTATTCATGTGATTATCATCATCATACCATTACATGTCATAAAAGCTCATTATTCCATCATGGTATGAATGTATACATACATGTACACATTCGACCAACATACTAACTTTCCACCATTAATTCTTTTTATCAACTTTAACATTTATTTAGGCTTTTCCCATGTTAAATAACATAGCCATGCCATTAATTCACATTAAAACACATTAAAATCATACCTTTACATACATAACCCATTCGGCCTCACATGTACATCAACACATACGATTAGATCGATCACATGCCAAATATCATGTATACTTCATAAACATGCCCTAAACTTGCCCAACTTTGTTTTCTCATTTTAAACATTCATATCATCATTTTTAACCTTACTAAACATGTTTATATGATTTGATTCATTTAAACATGCATATTTCACATACTTTATATTTAAATATAACTAAAAATCATACTTTTAACATGGAAAAAGGAGGATATTATATCCACTAACCTTATTTTCTTGTTCTCCACATCATAAGCATGCTTTCTATACCTTTACTCCAAGAAACAACACCATCTCCTTTGAAATCTTAAAGTGGCCGGATATACAATCCAAAGAAATCACCATAAATTTTCTTCCTTTATGCAATATATTTACATAAACATACTCTAGACATCCTAAAGTACCTATTTGGACCCTTAAACCAATTTAAAAATATCAACTTTACATACCTCAATTTGACATATAAACTCCTCCACTTATTTTCTCCCACTTATTCCACTTCAAATGAACTTTTGAGACCATTATCATGGAAAAGAGAGGTTGGATTTTACTTGGGAAGGTTAGATTTGGTGGGAACTTAAGAGAGGAATGAAGAAAATTCAAGAGAGATGGGATATGTACCATTCAGCCATGGAAAAAGGAGGAGAGAAATGGAGAACTTTCTAGGGTTTTCTTATATTTAGGGGTTTATATAGGTGGTTGAGGTGGGTTGGGCTTGGTCCAATAAATTGGGCCCGGTCTAACCAATTGGGCCAACCCAATTCCAAGCTCATTTAAGAAATTAGGCCCAATAAGCAAAGAAAGATAATTTCTCTTACTTTGCAAGCTCAATTTCTCCCAAAATCAATTCCATAATTCTTAAAATATATAATTTAGCCTTCACATAAAATTTTAGCCCAATTAAAAACCATTTCTCGGTCCGATAATTTCTTATTAGTCCGATAACTCAATTTTCTGTCTCACTATAAAATTTATTTTTCATTATCATTTGATTCTCAATAATATTTTAAGCAATTTCGTGCTTTCAGATAATTTTTCTGAGGTCCATAACTCCATTTAGAGTCCGGTCAAACTAAAGTCAACTGGTCCGACCGATCTAGTCCGATTCACTGGTTGAACCGGTTCGGTTCACTTTTCATCCTTAACTTCCATTTTACTCTTAATAGCTCATTTGACGTTTGTTTCACCTTAATTAGGGTCCATCTTCAGTCCGGTTCAATTAAACCGGTCCGATTCACTCATTTTTCAGTATCATTATATAATTATTTATTTTACTAGCAAATTGTTCTACACACTATTTTGAGTCTATCTATGCCTTCAGATAACTTTTCAGAGATCGTTTACTATCTTTAAAGATTCGGTCAAATCTCAGTCAAACCTAGTTACTATTTGAATCGAATCAGAGACTTTTCTTCAATTTAACTTTCGGGAACCTATTTGATCTCATTTTTACTCTAAATTAAATCACCAGGCTCCTTATAACTTGTACTTTTCAATGGTCCAATAAAATATTTTTCACTTCCGGGTTCCCAGAAAGTCACCCATTAGGGGCTTCCCTGACCTGAGCACATTTAATCTTTCTTCTCTTCTATCTTTTAGGACTCAAATAATGATATTTTCACCTGAAATTCACACTACATACTCTATAAATTTCACTGATTACTATTGACCCGGTATTCGGGCCATTACAAGGTAGGTATTATGGAGTCGCCACCAGATAAAATATTGAGAAAGTTATTCTAACCTTATAAAGTCAAAACCAGAGATGGTTCGGGACATCACTCTTACTTATACCTTGGTTAATTTTAATGTAAATGTGTTTTTAAGATTAACTTCCTATCGCTTTTCTCACACAAATGAAAAAGCTACATAAATAAAAGCACAATACAAGCATGTAAAGAAAGTCATAAAAAGTATAATTATCTTACAAAATGGAAAACAAAAAATACATAAAATAGAGAATTCATTTAGGTGGAAACATTGGTTCCCGCATGTATATTTATAAAAATGAAGAGTTTATTGATCAAGTTTTAAAATAGACGGATGAGTGATTACATTTAGATAAAAAAAGAAACTCTTATTTTGTATGTCATTTTTTGGGAGGAAAACTGAACATTGGTTATATTTATTAAAAAAAACACATTTTTATTTGTACAAATATTTTCGTGAATTTTTATGTTAGCGAATGGGAAATCCATTTATTATTACAAAACCCAAGTAAAAAGAAAAGCAAATAAAAAAACTGAAAATAAATAAAGTACAAAAAAGTTACTATGATCGCACCTAGCCTCCAGATCTCCATTCAACGGGACACACACGAATGCGAGTTATTTAGGCCAAAAATTTACAAAAGAAAATAAATTAGCAACACAATAAATAAATAAACAAATACCTAAATAAATAAATAAATGAATGTTGGAAATATAAACAAAAGGATAGAAAGTGTATAAATGACAAAAAAATAAGATTACATGCTAAGAGGCAAGGAATTAAAATAAATCATATAAATGTGGCATAAAAAGCAACAAGGCATGCATGAAAAATGAGAAAGACAACCAACTAGTGAGTCACGGATGGCCAAGGAAGGGGGACAGATGGCTAGAAAGCAAGCGATGGGAAGGAAGGCCTCGCTACGTCCCTTCACTCGCTATGAGAGACGGGAGTCGCTTAGGCTGTCTTTCCATTGGTCGTGCCCTAAGTGCAGTCCCGGGAACAGAAACGGGAAATCACACCATTTTCACCCAAAATAAATCTAAATATTCATCTAATGACAAAGATCATAATAAAATCACATCTAAAACTCCTGAAACTTATTTAAACCATGAAAATTATAAATAATAAAAGATGACAGATATAAGCATAAAAAGACATAAACATGCATTAATGGAGGAAAACTTATTAACGTGATTTTCTACATGATTTCTTAGCTATTTTCACTCAATCATGGTATAATAAACCTAAACGAAATATCTAAACATGTAAAATAATATAAAACCACATAAATCAAATAATTAAAAACACCTCACATAATGGGTCAAAAGAGCATTTACACGACATTTTATTAATTTTAGATATAGAGAGATGGAGAACTGAGCCCAGAATATTATCCTCAATGTGTATTTGGTTTCAAGAGAACAATAATCTTTCTTTGTGTCCCTCCTTGAGTTTCACAATTAAATAAAAGAAACTTTTATTCTCTTACTCCTAAAAACTCTTCCTTTTACTGTGTTTTTCAAGAAAATTTATGAAAGGAAAAGAAATTCCCAAGCTAAGAAATTTATTTTCTTTCTTAGAAAACTCTTCTCTTAAAAACTCTCTTTTCTCTCTATATTTTGTACCCTCCAAAAATCCCCCTAGGAAATATGTAGGTTCTTTTCTTTTTATATCTCTAGGGTTTCCTTGATTTTTTGAGAGAAAATCTCTCCCAATTCAAGATATATTCCCTCTTTTTATTTGATAAAAACAATCACCCAAAATTCTCCTAGAAATTTATTTTGTAAGATCAAATCATATCTCCCCCAGGTTTCCCGCTGTGAACACGAAAATTGGGTGTCCTCACAGAATGGTGGCACTTGCTCCACCGACGGGCGGCACTGAAAAATACAAATAAAATTATAAATGTGCCACTCGGCATGACTCAGCTAACCTATGCCAATGACTCAGTGAGTCACAGGTAGACGGGGAGACAGGCGTAGCCTACTAACGAGAGGTGAGCAGGGCAACGAGCAACAAACGAGCATCTCTGCTTTAGGGACGAGCATCTGTCAACCAAAAATGCCAAATTTCACAATTTAAACCCCATTTTAGCTCTGAAAAAAGCAAATGGGGTAAACTCTAAAAAAAAACCTTTTAAATATTATGAAAATAAAAGATGAGGACTAGTACTTTCGTTCTCCATCCGTAATATAAACAACATCATCCTCATTAGATAACTCTGATATGGACTGTGTAAGAATCGTGTCCCGGGGCGATCCAGATCGGAGATTACCCAATGAAGAAATTGATACCTGGTCCCGAATGAGTGGATGGAACTCGAAAATTTTGATCCTCTAGGCTTACGAGAAGTAAAAAGGTTTTATAGGAAAAGGGAATTTGGAAAATTGGGAGTTTTAGATTGGTGTTTGAATTTTTGCTCCACGAACGGTCTACCCGTCGGTCATCGAAATCACCGCCTCTCTCAGGGATGGACAACAAATCGGTAGCTTACAGACCCATTTGTCGTTAAGGCGGCCACCGCTTTAACTCGGGAACACGTGTCCCGTCGGTCAGCAGAGACGGACACGTGTCCCGTCGATGACTCAGGGATGCCCGTCTGTGAGATTAGGCCTGCCCATCGATCATGCCTATAAATAGTAAATCTTTTCATTTGGAAAGGGTTCTAATTTTCTTGGAAAAAAGTCACAAAAAGGTAAGCTAAAAGGGCAAATCTTCCCCTTCTCAAGTTTCTTTATCTTTATTTTGACTAAATTCCCATATTTTCCTACTTTTTTTGGTTTTTTATTTCACTTTTAAGTGAATCTATTTTACTTGGAGAAAGCTAAATCCATTAGTTTTCATCCATTTCGTGGATTCAAATATTTCAAAAATTCAGTAAAAATCAAGGAAATATAGTCATTTTCCTTTCTTGGTTTTGCTTTCTTTTTGTGAGACGTGTAAGGTTCAAATCAACCCAATTTCACTCCAAAAAGGTACAATCTGAGGGTAAATATTCTGGACACTTGCTTTATTAATCCATCACGTTCATTTCCACATTTATTGTATTTATTTACCTTTGACTTAGTTTTTATCTGCCTTTACTTTGTTTGAAAATCGGTTATTTAAAAAGAGAAAAGGAGAAGAAGTTTTCTTGGCTTTTTATTTGGAAACCAGAGGTGACCGACGGGCAGTAGCACGCCCGTCTGTCGCTCGAGCGACGGGCAATAGACCCGTCTGTCATTCGAGCAACGGCGTGTTAAGGCTATTGTCCGTCGATCACACATAAGGGACGGCCGTCGGTCGATCTGCTGAGCCCGTCTCTCACCTTTGTTTTTTTGTTTGTTATTTCTTTCTCTATTAAATTCTTATTTTATTTTCAAAAATGCCTTTTTATTTTATTTATTTTTACTTTAACATTTTCCTTTTTTATGTATTTTATTTTATTTATTTATTTCACTCTCTATTTATACGTGCTTTGCTTTAATTTGTAAATATTAATATTTCTTTTGTCTCGTGAGTATTGTATTTCCCTATTCCTGGATGGATTGAGCTGTGGAGAAAAGCCATTATGCCGTCATGGAAAGTCTATCTTTGGTTTAGTTTTCCTATCCCTTTTCATTCATTTATTTCTTTTCCTTGTCCCTTATTTTATTTATTTATTTATTTATGTAATTTTGTTGTTTTATTCCGCATAAATTAAAAACGGACATTTGTTTTATACTAATTAAAATTGGGATTATTTCATAAAAGTAAAGGACCCAATGTCCTGTTTTAGCCCATAAAAATAACATAAAAATTGGTTTTTTTAATAAATGCATGTGAGGGCCAAAGCCCTCAAAATAAATGAATTTTCCGTCTTTGTGTATGTATATATATATACCGTACTTTTAAAATGGGAGTTGTATTCCGCTCCTAGTTTTATTGTAATCTAATTTCGAACATTTATTTCATATATTTTATGTATGTATATTTACCGCTTTTAATGTGAATATTTGTGCTTTTAAAATTTGCATTGTGTGGAGAGAGAAAGCGAACTAATAAACTCAAAACTTAAATGTAAAGTTAAATCAAGGTAAAAATAGATGAGAAGTCTCGAACCCAGCTCTGGTCTTTGGGCTCAACGAGGCGAGAGGTCTATCCGATCACTCATTGGAACCTCCAAGACACCTCTTGTGTCCCATCAAAAGGCTGAAAAATAATCCTAGGCTCCATAGGGTTAGAGGGTCATTCCCGATGTTCTATTGGGGTGATTGCCTCCAAGATCCCTTTGGTTTACCCAAAATGGAAATATGCGCCGTCTTCGGCTCACTGAGGCAAGACGAACTTTTCCAATGTTCTATTAGGTGGCGACTCCATGAAACCTCCTTGTTGCCCAAAATAGACGCACTTGCAAATTTGTTGCAAGTTGTCAACGGACCTTCAATTCGCCCGATTGCCCTAAAGCAGGGTGGTCAATAGGCGCCCCCGGGGTCCGACGCGCGTCACAGTGGCGACTCCACTGGGGATGTTGAGACTGGTTTGAGACTTCAATTTGAAAATATCTTGGCTAACATTTACACTTAAAGTTTTAGTTTATAAATTCGCTTTCTTTCAAAATTGCATACTTCCCATTAGAGCCTTAGAATACGTTAGTTTGGTCCTTTTTTAAACCCCGGTGCATTCCCGAAGCACGACCCTATGTTCACTCAATATAGGGAAGTGTTATGGATAACCACCAGCCCAAGCCTCGTACCATATGGTATATCAAATGGTGACCCGATCGGTCGTTACGCTCGTGATGAGCTAGGCCCGTCGGTAGGGACCATGCTTGGGTAGTCCTAAAGTAACACCACCCATAACCAAAGCTCATGTAGTGGCCGTAGATACTTTCCCTAGGTAATATGAACCATAATTCTATGCTTGTTGTTTGGATCCTTACATATTGGTAATGTCCAAATGTTCTGTTTGGTTACCTAGCCAAGGGTTCTCATACCCCGGTGGGGCCATGTCGATATGTTCGGACTATCAAAATATGTAACGATCATCACCCATGCGCTTGTGCATTAATTGAGGAGTGATATGTTGCCGGATTTTTGCCGTGCACCATGCGCATTCATTGGGTCCCCGGTTGACCCATGGGCTAATCCCGCCTAGGAAAGAGACTGTGACCACGTGTGTGGGAGTTATGAGGGTGGAGGTGACCTATCCGCTTGTATGTGTTATGTGGATGTTGCATATCACGAGCATGCATTCCATCACATCCATGCATCATTCTGACTCTTTGTCTGTGCAGCCATCAAAGATCCGCCTAGGTGGACAAGAGGACCAATGGGTAGGTTGATCAGGAACCCAGTGTTTGAGCTATCAGGAAAAGGAGGTTTTCATAATCTAGTTCAGAAGCCAGTCACATCACTTCGAAGATGTCGAACTCGCCAAAAGGAGCTGATACCACTAGGGCGATGATTGCCGAGGAAGTGGGAAAGAGAATCGAGGAATTCGAGGCCCGAATGTTGGCCATGATGGGAAATCTTACTGCCACTTTGGCACCGCGAGCAGGGCAACAGGCTAGTGCCTCGACTGGAGTGCAGGAGGAAAAAGAGGAGAGTAGACTGAAGCCCTTAGTAGCAGTTGATCTACCTATAACCGAGCCAAGAGCCCCAGTGCCGGTTGAGCATAAAGAAGGCCCTAGATCCGAGGTAAACCCATGGGATGAGCCAGAAGAGCAGACTGTAGCCAAGGGAAAATCACCTAGGGTTGAAGACGAGGTGTGGAAAAAGATGGAAGAAAGGTTTGAAGCCATGACGAAAATGCTAAAAATAGGGGGAGAAATGAATCCCGAGGATAGAGAGCTGGATAGTGACGATTTGCTACCCCAGAATTTCAAGATGCCCGATATTCCTAAGTTTGACTGTACTTCAGACCCCACGGCTCATATAAAGCAGTATTCCCTGGTGATGAAGGGCACCACCCTGACAAAGAGGCAAAAAGTTGAGTACTTTTTCCTGAGTTTAACTGGCCCAGCGGTGGACTGGTATCACGGTTTAGATCGAAGGACAAAAGAAAACTGGGAGTTGTTGACCGAAGAATTTCTCAGATAGTACGATTGCAGTACTAGGATGGAGATAACTTTGAAGGACTTGGAGCTTTTGCAGCAAAAGGCGAGAGAATCTTTCCATGAGTACCTCACCCGTTGGAGAAATAGAGTAATGGAAATGAAGCGAAAGTCGGATACCCCGGACTAGATTCGACTGTTTATCCAAAATGCTAGCCCTTATCTGAGAGAGGGACTAAGGATGAAAGGCTTACGGGATTGGGAATCCTTAAAAGATATTGCTATAGAAGCTGAGGGAGAATTTCTCGCAAAGAGGGCTAATAATGAGAACTATGTTAAGAAAGGCCATGGCAACCCAGGGGCAAGCAAGCTTGCAGGCTCCACCAGCAGTAACAGAAGCGGGAGGACAACAGAAGTATCGTTGACTGGGACGAGTCAGAGGCATTTCTCGAATTTGGGCCGGTCATTGTCGTGGGTTTTAAAATGGTTGATGAAGGAAGGAAAGTTCCAACCAATGCCACCCAGATCGGCCAGGAGCCAAGGTCAGCCAGAACACAAAGAGCATGAGTATTGTGCTTTTCATCAGCATACCGGCCACTTAACGGATGATTGTATGACGTTGAGACATAAGATCCAAGATTTGATTGACAGCAAACAGATCACTGACCCTGAGCGGAGGGAAGGAAAGAAGAAGCCTAGCTATAACGCGGTTCCACCACCCATTTTTATGATCGGGTCAAACTTTCCGGAGTGGTACGTGTTACAGGACTTGTACGGGAACGAATATGTTGTCGTCACTCGCCCTGAAGTTAGTAAAAAAGAAATGTCTGTAGCGGTAGTAGATTGCTGGTCTACTAGTGAGAGTAGCGAGGAAAGTGAGGAAGAAGGTCAGACATCTGTGGATCTGTGGGAATCGGATGAAGAAGGTAGAGAAGTAGGGGCTGTCACGAGAAGTGCAAGAGTGGTCCCTGAATTAGAAAAACCGCAAGAGCCAATGCAAGCTCCAGCAGGAAAGGAAATGGAAGATAATCAGATAGTCAGACAGTTGAAAAAGACTACGGCTCAGATATCCATATGGGATCTGCTGAGGCAGTCCCCCTCTCACAGACAAAAGTTGGTAGAGGCCTTGACCGAGTCAACTGTGGCTACTACTATATCCCCGTCAGAGTTGTTGGATCTTGTAAAAGGAGGGTCCAGGGAAAGGTTAGTATATTCCGATGCTGACTTACCGGTTGAGGGCCGCAATCATAACCGACCACTCTACATTAAGGCACAAGTCAATGGTAAGCATACTACGTGCGTTATGGTGGATGATGGGTCATCTATAAATGTATGCCCTTTGGTCGCGCTTCAGGCTTACGGATTAGATGAGGGTATGCTTAGCAAGTCGAATCTAACCATCACGGCTTATGATAATTCTAGAAGCCAAGCGTCGGGGACATTCAAAGCCTTGGTCAAAACTGGGCCCATTTAAACGGAGGAAGAATTTTTGGTCCTACCTATTCCGGTCAATTTCTCATCTTTGCTCGGAAGGCCTTGGTTCCATAAGCTAGGAGGGGTACCATCCACGCTACACCAAATGATAAAGATCCCACATGAAGGGGAGGTGATAACCATTAACGCAGCCAGGGAGAATCAGGTGTCAGCTCTAGGGATTGCCAATCAGTCGTTTAGTTGCTTCCATGTGTCGGTAATAGGAGCAGAATCGGGTTTAGGCGATAGTCCTCCAGTAGTGAACATGATGAGGAAAATGCATTACCTTCCTGGGGCTGGTCTGGGTAAAAATTCACAGGGGCTGCAGTCTGCTATTGTCATTCGAGGCCAGAAAGATCGAAAGGGCTTGGGGTATAAAGGAGAGCATAGTAAGAAGAAGACGATGCAAAAAATCCCTTATATCCGAGAGACCTTTGTGCCAGCATCATCGGTTTGTTCCTATGCTTGGGAAGCGGAGCCTCAATGGGCTGGAGATAGGATTATGCCGGGCTTTGAGCTTTTCAACGATGTATATGACTGGGAGATGGGTATGATCAAGCCAGTAAAAGACTTTTGGGATGAAGAAGTCTTAGCCAACAGGATTGTTTGGGACAGACAGGAGCCCGAGGAAGTGGTAAATGAGGCCATGGTAAGCACTCATATCAAGGGGAAAGAGAAGCTGGAGAAAATAGCCCAAGAGAAAAAGCCCCTGAAGAATCCAGATGGCGTGGAATCGTCCACAAATGCTGAAGCAAAGATAGTGGGAGCGGAGGAGGAGACTAGCTTAGAATGTCTTTTCGTTCCTGAACTATTTAATGATGTAAATGACAGTCATAATTTCGTTAATGATATGAATGATTTCGCTTACTTGTGTGATGTTTCTAATAATTTCCATATGCATGATCATGATCACACTTCATTCATATTTGATATTGATTCCTCTGATGCAACTCCATTTAATCTTGGAACCTTTGAAAACCCGAAAGAAATTTTGATAGCATTGGATATAACTCTTGAGGAAAGGAAAAAATTTAAGAGAATACTAAAAAAACATGAAAAAGCCTTTGCCTGAACCTATGAAGATATGCCAGGCATCGATCGAAACGTCACAGAGCACGCTATCCCTACGTATCCGGGTTACAAACCTGTGAAGCAGAAGCTGAGAAGGCTCAGACCAGAGTGGGCGGATAAGGTAAAGGAAGAAATCCGGTAGCAGATCGAAGCCAAGTTCCTGGTAGAGGTCCAATATCCCACATGGTTGGCTAATGTAGTCCCCATGGCCAAGAAGAATGGGAAAGTAAGAGTATGCGTTGACTATCGACATTTGAATTAAGCCTGTCCGAAGGATGATTTCCCGTTGCCGCATATTGACGTGCTAATAGATAGCGCCGCTGCCTGTGCAATGTACAGCTTCGCGGATGGTTATGAGGGATATAATCAGATTTTAAACAAAATAATTGACAGGATCAAGATGGCTTTCATTACTGAATGGGGGACGTATGCCTATCGAGTGATGCCTTTTGGTCTGAAGAATGCAGGGGCTACATATCAGAGAATGGCGACGAAGATTCTGAGTGACTTGATCCATAAGGAGGTGGAAGTGTATGTAGACGATATGATGATTAAGTCTACCACCCGAGAGGGTCATTTCAAAGCATTGGAGAAGTTCTTCGCGAGAATAGAGAAGTATGACTTGCGACTGAATCCGAAGAAATGTATTTTCGGGGTGACCTCAGGGAAGTTGTTGGGGCATGTTGTCAGTCAGCAAGGTGTCAAAATTGACCCGGACCAGGTTAAGGCTATCAGGTAAATGCCGGTGCCTCAGAAGGAAAGGGACATGAGAAGCTTCCTGGGCAAGTTACAATATGTCAGCAGGTTCATTGCCAAGCTGACTTCAATCTGTGAACCGATTTTCAAGCTCCTAAGGAAGAATCAACCAGTGGTGTGGAATGAGGATTGTCAAAAGGCTTTCGATGCCATCCGAGAATACTTATTGCATCCACCCGTGTTGAGGCCGCTGCAGCCGAGCAAACCTCTGATTCTATACTTGGCCATAGAAGACAGCTCTGTAGGTGCCATGATGGCCCAACAGGACAAATTCGGGATAGAGTTTGCCATTTACTATCTCAGCAAGAAGTTCTTGGAGTATGAAATCAAGTATGCCGAGGTAGAAAAGATTTGTCTTGCCATTATTTGGGCTTCAAAGAAGTTAAGGCATTATTTCCACTCATACAAGGTGCAGGCGGTAGCAAAGCAGAATCCTTTGAGGTATTTACAGGAAGCGCCATCCTTGCTAGGAAAGATGGGCAGATGGTTATTTTTGTTGCAGGAATTTGAAGTGGAATATGTTACCAGGAAAACCATCAAGGGGCGAGCAGTAGCTGAGTTCCTGGCCGATCACCCGATTCAAGGAGACACCTACGAATTCAATTTCCCAGACGAGGATATAGCGGCTATTGCAATCCAGGGATGGCAATTGCATTGTGATGGGGCCGTGAACAACAAAGGGGCAGGAGTAGGAGTTATCTTGACGACCCCGGAAAATGAAAAGCTCCCTTTAATAAAAAAAATTGTGGTTTAAAGCTACCAATAATGAGGCTGAATACGAAGCATGTATTTTTGGATTGGAAGCTTTGTTAGCCTTAGGGCCGAAGACTGTTGAGGTGTTCGGGGACTCTTCCCTCGTAATCAACCAGATCCGAGGTGAATGGGCAGTTAAAGAAGAAAGAGTGATGCCCTACATCCAGCACGTGAAAGGTCTAAGTAGCCAATTTGAGGTATGCACGTTTCGTTTCATTCCAAGAGAGGAGAATCAGTTAGCTGATGCTCTCGCTACCTTGGTGTCAATGTGGGACAATCCGGAAGGAGTGGTTATGAGACCCGTATTGATTTCCAGCTCAGATAGGCCCAGTTTCCAATCACAGTCAGTAGCGGAAGTCGATGTAGTAGATGGGAAGCCATGGTATCATGATATTATGAACTATCTAGAGAACACTGTTTTTCCAGAGGAGGCTATGGAGAAGGACCAGAGGTTAATTCGCAAGCTGGCCACACAGTTTATATGCATAGATGGGGTGCTATACAAAAGGCAGGCCGATGGCATTCAATTGAGATGTTTGAATGAGAGAGAAGCCCGGAGGGTGATGGAGGAAACTCACACAGGCGTGTGCGGAGCTCACGTGAATGGTTTGACACTGGCCAAGAAAATCATGAGACAAGGGTTTTACTGGCTGACAATGGATAATGATTGTTCGAAATATGTGAAACAGTGCCAGCTGTGTCAGCAGTATTCAAACTTAAGGCACTTACCTGTGTCAGAATTGCATAACCTAACATCACCTTGGCCGTTCGCCTCCCGCGGTATAGATATCATCGGGGAAATCCGGCCCACAGCCTCCAACGGACATAGATACATCATAGTCACCATCGATTACTTTACTAAGTGGGTAGAGGCAGAATCTTTTAAGAAGATTGACGCGAGGGACATGGCCAAGTTTATTGAGAAGAATCTGATATGTATACATGGCCTTCCACACCATGTGGTATCAGATAATGGGGTACAATTTATAGGAGAAACCAAGAAGTTATTGGAGAAATATGGGATTGAACACCACAAGTCTTCTCCATATCGCCCACAGGCCAACGGAGCTGTGGAGGCTGCTAATAAGAACGTTAAGAAAATATTGGCCAAAATGGTCCAAACCTACAAAGATTGGGCAAAGAAGCTGCCTTTTGCACTCTGGGGCTATCGGACAACGATGAGAACATCTACAGGAGCTACGCCATATTCCCTGGTGTACGGGACAGAGGCGGTGCTGCCAGTTGAGATAGAGCTCAAGTCGTTAAGAGTAGTCATGAAAGCTTAGATCCCCGAGACTGAGTGGGCACAGCAAAGGTTGCAACATTTAAGCTTACTGGATGGGAACAGATTAAGAGCCTACTACCATAACCAAATCTATCAGAAGAGGCTAGCTCAAACCTTTGGAAAGAAAGTCAAGAAACATCCTTTGAAGGAGGGAGACTTGGTATTTAAGCAGATGAGACCGGGAGCACCAGACATCCGGGGAAAATTCAGACCTACCTGGGAAGGGCCCTTTATTCTCAAAAAACTACTGTCAAAGGGAGCCGCAATTTTATCAAATAGCGACGATAATGAATTCAAAGAACCGGTGAACATAGACAGACTCAAAAGGTTCCATGGCTAAAGACAATAAGAGAAAAAGAAGAGAATAAAATGCCCCGCGGGTCGAAAATCAAAAAAAGGCGGCCTTGCTAAAATTGGGCGCCTCAACAGGGTGAAAACCGAAAAATGGCATCCTGTGCAAAAATTAGAGGCATGAGAGAAAATGTCCAATCGAGAAAATCCGAGAGGGCCGATTGGTAATAGGAGTTCTGATGTTTGCAAAATTCGGTTTCATGTATTGATATGGTTCGCATAGTTGAATTCATAGCAAATACTGATCATGTATATAGAAGTTTTATGGAAATGTACACAATTTTGTGAAGTAAGATGAGAATTATTCTTGTCATTTTCATTTTTCTTTAGTTCTATTTTGAAAAGAAATAACATTTAAAAGATATACGCATTTAATCTAAGCTAAGCACTACCGCTACTCTCGCCAGCCAGGCACTTAAGCCCTCGGGTCCTATTATCAAAAGCTAGACTAATAACCCATCGCTTGTACTCGCTGGTGGAAGTCACGGAATGAGCTCCAAAACGGGGTATAACTGTCTTCACAGGAAGTCGGCTCCACAGCTCATGATAGTGGGAGGCGAAGGCCATGGAAAAGGTTCCTCCCCGAAAAGACAATGGGACTCTCACCACGTCTTGGGTCATCCCAAACTGACGAGCGCACGGGGCCATGATATAGAAGGTGGCCTGACGAAGCCCACAGAGGGGAACACACCCCGAAGACCAGTCAATGACTGCATGGGGAAGAGGAAGCCAAGCAGCCATAAAGCGGATGTCATCATCTGATATCTCGCCAAATCTCGTGATCCCCTCATCAGGAGATAAAAGTGTATACAGGCGTTGGCGCGGGAGAAAGTGCCTCGGCGAGTACTACGCGATGACTCGGGGAGGTGGCTCTGATAACATCTTCAGCTTCTCTTGCAGCCAGATCCAAAAAAAAAAAGAAAAAAAAAAGGAAAAGAAAAAAAGAAGCCGCTGGGTTAAGTAGGATTTACTTCAGGCAAAAATTAGGCAAAGGGTTGTGTGAAAACCTGAAAGGGCGCACTTCCCGCTAAGAAAAGCTAGTGCGAAAATCTACAAGGGATGCACTACCTTTAAAACAATGACATACCTAAAGTAAGAGAGGACTTCCGGCGAATGTGGAAGAAGATCTAGAGCGGATCGAATCCAGGCCTAGGATAGTCTCGGACAGAATGAAGGGAAAGGGGGTCAGCCCACGGTGAAAGCCATCCAGGATTCCAAATAAACAGGGATCACCAGCCAAATCCTCCGAGCTCACAGCCAGAAATCTCACCATACAAAATAAGAAAACAATGCTTACTTGGTAGGTTGGGACATCGGAGAATCTGTCCAACGCCTCGATCAGTGGTTCCATAGAAAATGTAGAGCCCTGGGGGACCAATCGAGCAGCTTCGAAAGGAGGTAAGCCCACAGAAAGGGCGATGTCTTGGGACTGGACTAGGTCGTAAAAGGGAATGCAAGGGTGAGTATTGATAGGATACTGTGCTCCGGCAATGGCAGCCAGCTCTTCAGGCAGGGGGCAATGTTCCTGGTAGGTGAATTTGAAAATGTGAAATTGAGGGTTCCAGAAGTGGGTTGCAGCTAACAGGAGGTTGTGGTCTATTTTAACCCGGCGTAGAAATTTTAGGCCAAACAGGGGGGTGATCGTATTATTTTCCCAAGTGTGGGAATCATCCAGAATTTGATACATCTTTTGAATAGAAGCATAAGACATTTTTGCCAAGCCTAAAATTAAAAATAAAGGATGAGAAATGGAAGATGTTAAAAAGCTCAGAAAAATTTTGAAATATGTAAAAACTCCACAGACGGCCTACCCGTGTCTCAGAATGGGCGGCTTACCCATCGGTCGATGTCCACATGTCAATATGCATGCATCTTCATACGTCATCATGACATCATCACGCGTATTTAATTTTACATTAAAAGCGGGATTTAGAACGACAGACGGTCAAGCCGTCGGTCGCTCCTGGAGGCGGACAGCCCGTCGGTCACGAAATCTATATATGTGACCAGTGGCCGATGGGGCAACAGTTTTCTCTCTTCTCCTCTTCTCATAACCGACGCCTTTGACGGTTTTTTGTCATTTTTTTCTTCTTTTCTTCACTTTTTTGCATTTTTAGCGCGTTTTTGTGATTCTTGTATTACTGTGCATCAACCAGAACCTGTTTTTCTACATTTTCAGTCTTCTTCTTCAATTTTCTACAATTAAAGGTTAGTAAATAATTTTCCTTTCTTTAAGTAAGTTAAATTTTAGTACTTTCTCTATTTTCTTCCTTTATCTCTAATTTTATTTCTTTTTTCTAGTAACATTAGTATAAGCTAGTGCTAAAATACTGCCCATTGGCCTAATGAATATTTATTGTTTTACATGAATTTTTAGCTTTCCTATTTTTACTATATTTAGTTTGATTAACCATTTACTTTTTAAATTGAAGTAGTGCCTTAGATAATTGGTACATATTTAGAATAAGATTTGTGGCCTATATGTGTGATTCCAAAAATACGAATATTGTGATTGTTGGGGCCTGAGGCCTGTTGTATTGTTTTATGCAGGAAGTGGGGCACACCCTTGCCGGGGTGCTGCCCGTTTTGTTATTATTACTTTTATATTTATTGCACTATATTATCAATTTATACGTGCCTGACTGTTAAGGCCTAAGGCCTGTCCCTTGTTGTGAAAAATTTCTTGCTTTTGGGCATGAGTTGGGACACATCCTTGCCGGGATGTTGTCCAAATTTTAGTCAATATTTTCTGTGCTGGTTGAAGGCCTGAGGCCTATCGTATTGTTTGGCGCAGGAGGTGGGGCACACCCTTGCCGGGGTGTTGCTCAAATTTTTATTTGTACTTTATTTGGTTCTTTTAATTACCGATAATTTCCTTTGTTTTTTGGAATACAAAGTTTATCCCGTATTTCCCTTCTAACCCCTTTAATGCATCTCTACTGAGATATTATCGTTTTTTTTATCATTTACTATTACTAAATCGTCTATTGCTTTACAGGATACCGCCACGCAGACACGTCCCTCACGGACAGGATGAGCCTCAGGCTCCCGCATGGATGACTCCGGAGGCTCGACGAAGATATGTAGTTTTAGCTCGGGTAGAGTTCCGGGCCAGCCGTTTTGTTTCCAGACCATTCTTGGAGGCTCTGGGGATGGCAAATGAGGTAGATATTCTAGTCGCAGGAGCGGGCTGGACCGAGTTTATGGCGCCAGCGTTCCCTATATATCCCGAGGCAGTGCGATAGGTATTGGCCACTTTCCACTACGGGGGGTTCCAGAGATCGGATACAGAGCCCGGGGTGGTCCAGTTTTGGTTTAATGGTCATCATTTCAGCATCACAAGGTTGAGGTTTGCACAGGCCATGGGTTTGCCGCACGGTCAAGATGTTATGGTACCTCAGAGGGCAGTTAGGCGGGACCACTGGGCTGCTATTGCTCTCCCTGGAATGCCGTATGACCATGATACGGCAAAAGAGCACAGTCTTGATATCACAGGCACTTTGGTATCTCCACAGGGTGCTTTCCAGTTCGTATCTTAGACGGGCTGGCAACCCGGTGTCGCTTAACGCGGTTGAGATTTGGGGCCTTTAGGCTATGATGATGGGTCAGCGCCTTAACATTAGTCATGAGATACTGGCCAACATGGCCAGAGTCTCCAAGCGGATAGCCCCATCGGTGATAGTTGGAGGGGTCATCACTCGCTTGCTGTTAGGATTGGGGGTGGCTCCGGATAGGCTTCAGGGCGTTTAGATGAGAGCATTGATGTGGACGCCCCTGCCGCAGTACAGATGGGGATGGTGCTACAGATCCCAAGACAGGCTGAGGCTTTCAGGCTCCTTACGATACATGAGACACGACGGGCCTTCGATCTTCCATCCTTAGCCCCGGCTCAATAGCAGCCTCAGGGAGAGCTACCAGTACCACCGTAGCCTGAGGAGCAGCCACAGCATCAGGAGGACCAGCCTCCCCAGTTTGAGCAGTATCAAGAGGGCCAGCCTCCACAGCCACAGCATTAGGAGGTCCAGCCTCCCCAATATGAGGTTCCTCAGGGGGGCCAGCCTCTACACCCACAACAGTATGAGGAACAGCTTCGGACTCCTTCTGACATGGGGATGGAGTTCACCATGGAGGAGTTGTTCGGTGCTTCTCCGATATCGCGGGCACAGCCGACATCGGGGGCACAGAGTCTTCCTCCTTCCCCGGCTTCGAGGGTTCAGAGGACTTCTCTCCAGCGTTCACCTAGATTTCACCCTTACTTCAGAGGAGACCCGGGGGCATCCATATCCACGGCTCCACCTCCGGGACAGTCATCAGAGCCAGTTCCACCTCTAGTAGTGCCGCAGCCAGACATCTCCGAGCTTGTAGCCTCTGCCTTGCAGCTTTCAAGCACAGACAGGAGGAAAGGGATAGGGCCCTCCTTGTTCGGATTGAGGAGAGAGATAGAGTTCTGACAGAAAGGCTGGACCAGCAGCAGGGACTGATCCAGGAGCAGGCTAGGGCCATTGATTAGTTGAGGCAGGAGTATGCTGGGCTCCCCAGGCAGATGGCAGAGCAGCAGGGGAGGATGGTAGACCAGCTAAGACAGGAGGTGAGGACCTCCCAGGACGAGGCAGCAGAGGGGGTGGACATGACCCTCCAGATGATACAGGAGTCGATGGATGCTCTCCGTTCGACAGTGCAGGCGATAGATGGGGCTATCCACCCTATGACTCGGTATGTCCAGGATTCTCGAGCAGACTGAGCAGAGGTTAGGGGTATGAGTACTACTTCTGCAGATCAGACCCACCAGCTGAGTAGGGCCTTCAGAGAGCTAGGAGGGATGGTCACGGATACCTTACGCTTTATGACGAAGTGTGCCTAGCCTTTCTTTGATGGGTACGCCCAGGTGCAGTTCCAGCAGCAGGGTCCAGGGAGACCGCAGCCATCCTTTGTGCCCATGGCAATTCCTCCCAGGCTTGAGCCAATGGTGGATATATGGGCATCTCAGTGCCCAGGAGCGGTGGATCCTTCTACTTTAGAAGCTGGACCCTCTGCCTCCAGGCCTCAGCCTTGGCCTCGACCACTGACCCAGCCGTAGCCACCGCCTCCGCCTCAGTCGCCACTCCAGCCCGTCCACATATCTGACGACGAAGACCCTGATGAGGAGATTGGAGATTATCCACCTTTCTAGCCATTCAGGGAGTGTGGATAACATTTTGTTATAGTTGTTTATTTATTTTTTTATTGTATTTTCTTATTGTTGTATATATCGTGTACAAAATTATTTTATAGTGAAAAATCGTATATATGTTTATTCTTCCTCATCCTTGCATGTTATGCTTACATTAATGACAAATGAATGTGCGTCTTATTCACGCTCAAAATAAAGTATTTATAATCATAAAATCAGGGAGATGATAACAAAATAATGAATAATAATACAAACTCATTTATGAACCTTGTAAACAAGAGCAATTCACATAAGGGTAATAAGAAGTTCTTTGATATGCAGGGACATCAGCCTAATCTTAATCCAAATATGGATATCAATCATATCAGAAGAATCATGTCAGGGACGTTCACCTTGTGAATTGTAAAGTGGTTAACAAGGAAATTTCCGACCAAGACCGAGATTGTAGTCAGAAAGCACTACATTTCATAGCCGGGGTTACAGTCAGATAGCGCTGCCCTCCACCTTGCGGATCGTATAAGGATTAACAAGGAACTCTTCAAAGCCGGGGTTGCAGTCAGATAGCGCTGCCCTCCACCTTGCGGATCGTATAGGGATTAGCAAGGAATTCTTCATAGCCGGGGTTGCAGTCAGATAGCGCTGCCCTCCACCTTGCAGATCGTATAGGGATTAGCAAGGAATTCTTCACAGCCGGGGTTGCAGTCAGATAGCGCTGCCCTCCACCTTGCGGATCGTATAGGGATTAGCAAGGAACTCTTCACAGCCGGGGTTGCAGTCAAATAGCGCTGCCCTCCACCTTGCAGATCGTATAGGGATTAGTAAGGAACTCTTCACAGCCGGGGTTGCAATTAGATAATGTTGCTCTCCACCTTGCGGATCGTATAGGGATTAGCAAGGAACTCTTCACAGCCGGGGTTGCAGTCAGATAGTGCTGCTCTCCACCTTGCAGATCGTACAGGGGTTAGCAAGGAACTCTTCATAGCCGGGGTTGCAGTCAAATAACACTGCTCTCCACCTTACAGATCGTATAGGGGTTAGCAAGGAACTCTTCACAGCCGGGGTTGCAGTCAAATAACACTGCTCTCCACCTTGCAGATCGTATAGGGAATAGCAGGGAATTTGTACCTTTGCCTTACTAGTCAAAACGAAACTAGTAGGGACATATGCGTCGAATACATCCACTGCTGAGCGGACTGAGATGAAATCTGCCCAGCAAATAACGCAAAGGAAAGGATTTCCCAGGTACGCTTTTCTTCCTTTCTCTCTCTCTGAATTTTGGCTCACCTAGGCATTTGTGCACTAGCCTTCCCAAAATTGGGGGCAACTATAAGCATCGTATCCCGGGGAAGTCCAGATCGGAGATTACCCAATGAAGAAATCGATACCTGGTCCCAAATTTTGATCCTCTAGGCTTACGAGAAGTAAAAAGGTTTTATAGGAAAAGGGAATTTGGAAAATTGGGAGTTTTAGCTTGGTGTTTGAATTTTTGCTCCACGGACAGTCTACCCGTCGGTAGTTGAATATCCCGTCGGTCATCGAAATCACCGCCTCTCTCAGGGATGGACAACCCGTCGGTAGCTTACAGACCCGTCTGTTGTTAAGGCGGCCACCGCTTTAACTCGGGAACACGTGTCCCGTCGGTCAGCAGAGACGGACATGTGTCCCGTCGGTGACTCAGGGACGCTCGTCTGTGAGATTATGCCTGCCCGTCAGTCATGCCTATAAATAGTAAATCTTTTCATTTGGAAAGGGTTCAAATTTTCTTGGAAAAAAGTCACAAAAAGGCAAGCTAAAAGGGCAAATCTTCCTCTTCTCAAGTTTCTTTATCTTTATTCTGACTAAATTCCCATATTTTCCTAATTTTTCTGGTTTTTTATTTCACTTTTAACTGAATCTATTTTACTTGGAGAAAGCTAAATCCATTAGTTTTCATCCATTTCGTGGATTCAAATATTTCAAAAATTCAGTAAAAATCAAGGAAATATAGTCATTTTCCTTTCTTGGTTTTGCTTTCTTCTCGTGAGACGCGCAAGGTTCAAATCAACCCAGTTTCACTCCAAAAAGGTACAATCTGAGGGTAAATATTCTGGATGCTTGATTTATTAATCCATCACGTTCATTTCCACATTTATTGTATTTATTTACCTTTGACTTAGTTTTTATCTGCCTTTACTTTGTTTGAAAAATGTTTATTTAAAAAGAGAAAAGGAGAAGAAGTTTTCTTGGCTTTTTATTTGGAAACCAGAGGCGACCGACGGGTAGTAGCACGCCCATCTGTTGCTCGAGCGACGGGCAATAGACCCGTCTGTCATTCGAGCGATGGCATGTTAAGCCTATTGTCCGTCGGTCACATAAGGGACGACCGTCGGTCGGTCTGCTGAGCCCGTCTCTCACCTTTGTTTTTTTATTTGTTATTTCTTTCTCTATTAAATTCTTATTTTATTTTCAAAAATGCTTTTTTATTTTATTTATTTTTACTTTAACATTTTCCTTTTTTATGTATTTTATTTTATTTATTTATTTCACTCTCTATTTATACGTGCTTTGCTTTAATTTGTAAATATTAATATTTCTTTTGTCTTGTGAGTATTGTATTTCCCTATTCCTGGATGGATTGAGCTGTGGAGAAAAGCCATCATGCCGTCATGGAAAGCCTATCTTTGGTTTAGTTTTCCTATCCTTTTTCATTCATTTATTTCTTTTCCTTGTCCCTTATTTTATTTATTTATTTATTTATGTAATTTTGTTGTTTTATTCCGCATAAATTAAAAATGGACATTTGTTTTATACTAATTAAAATTGGGATTATTTCATAATATTAAAGGACCCAATGTCCTGTTTTAGCCCATAAAAATAACATAAAATTTGGTTTTTTTAATAAATGCATGTGAGGGCCAAAGCCCTCAAAATAAATGAATTTCCCGTCTTTGTGTATGTATATATATATATCTTACTTTTAAAATGGGAGTTGTATTCCGCTCCTAGTTTTATTGTAATCTAATTTCGAACATTTATTTCATATATTTTATGTATGTATATTTACCGCTTTTAATGTGAATATTTGTGCTTTTAAAATTTATATCGTGTGGAGAGAGAAAGCGAACTAATAAACTCAAAACTTAAACGTAAAGTTAAATCAAGGTAGAAATAGATGAGAAGTCCCGAACCCAGCTCTAGTCTTTAGGTTCAACGAGGCGAGAGATCTATCCGATC
Source organism: Excoecaria cochinchinensis (assembly GCA_947683425.1). Taxonomy (NCBI): domain Eukaryota; kingdom Viridiplantae; phylum Streptophyta; class Magnoliopsida; order Malpighiales; family Euphorbiaceae; genus Excoecaria; species Excoecaria cochinchinensis. The sequence goes on along the minus strand of CANTUQ010000033.1, from coordinate 6,248,140 downwards.
ACTCATTGGAACCTCCAAAACACCTCTTGTGTCCCATCTAAAGGCTGAAAAATAATCCTAGGCTCCATAGGGTTAGAGGGTCATTCCCGATGTTCTATTGGGGTGATTGCCTCCAATATCCCTTTGGTTTGCCCAAAATGGAAATATGCGCCGTCTTAGGCTCACTGAGGCGAGACGAACTTTGCCAATGTTCTATTGGGTGGCGACTCCATGGAACCTCCTTATTGCCCAAAATAGACGCACTTGCAAATTTATTGCAAGTTGTCAACGGACCTTCAATTTGCCCGATTGCCCTAAAGCAGGGTGGTCAATGGGCATCCCCGGGGTCCGGCGCGCGTCACAGACTGCCTCGAGACCTGGTGTTTACACTTTCTTTGGCTCGAAATTCAGAAATCTCCTCTCCATTCTCTTCTCATTTCATGCAAATAAATCACACATCAAAGGCACACTCGAATAAAGTTAAGTTTCTAATCAATTAAGGTAAGCTGAGTGGTATTCTTCTCCTTCTTTTCTTATACTTGTAAGATTGCTAGAATTGTAAGCTTCAGGATGATCTTAACATGAGTTTTATGGTGAAGATAGACGAGGATTCCAGATGTAAAAAGAAGGGGAAAGAGAAAGTGGGCATAAGTGGAGTTAAATAAGTGATTTTGTACACAAAATAGGTTTAGAAATATATTGATTTTCCATGCATGTGTTGTGATGATTTGAATATGATAAAAATGTGATTTGGACAATGGAATTATTGGTATAATGATGTGTGGGAATTATTTGTGCATGGGATTGATGAATTGTGCATTAGAATTAAGTTAGCTGGAAATCTGCCTTAAAGTTCATCTGACCCCCAAGGTTGTGTTTAGGCCATATCTCTGCCTACAAACCTCTAATTGGAGTGATTCTAGTTGGAGATGAAATTTAAGAGATATAAATTTAAATTTTATAAGAGACTAAGACTCAGTTTTGCCTTAAAGCCCTCAAATATTTGATTGAAAACTCAGACATGTTTCTGCTTGTGTATTAGGAGCAGTTCGCGTTCCTTTTTACTTCCAATAAATTCTATACATTATTTAGAATCTATCCATACCTTTAGATAAATTTTTAGAGGTCAATAGTTATTTTTAATAGTCCAGTTAAAGTTTGGTCAAATCCGGTTATTATTTAAACCGAAAATGACTATTTCTCATTTTTAGCATTTGGAGACCTATTTGACCTCAAATTCACTTCAAATTTCACCCTCGGACTACTTGTAACTAATATTTTTCAATAGTCAAATAAAATATTTTTCGTACACGGGTGTATTTAATATCTCGAGTACGCTGACCAACACCGAAAAATACTATTTACATCTAACCCGGTATTTGAGTCATTATAATTCTCCCCCGCTTAAGAAAATTTCGCCCTCAAAATTTTACTTGAGTTGAAAAACTACAAATCCCCATCACTGCAAAATCTCATGAGGGTCCAAAATCTTGGACTTAACTAGCTTTTTTTTTTACCAAATCTCGAGACCTTCTAAACGTCCATTGCCTCTTTCAATCTATCTTTGATTACCCGAACATTTTCTTCAATTTGTTTAACTAAATTTGACCCTATAAGCTTCTTCTCACTCAAGTATGTCCAACATAAAGGAGTTCTACACTTCCTTCCAAAATTAAGAAGTAAATCTCGGATCTCTATCAGAAATAATGGAGGATGGTATTCCATAAAATCTCACTATTTCATTAATGTAACTGCTGCCCTATTTTCTTAAAAATAAAGTTTAACTTCTGATTTCAAGGGTTTTTGCACTACATGACAAAAGTTTGGGTTTAAAATCTGAATTGTAATTAATAATTGCTTAATATTGAGTAGTATACTTGATTAAATAATTAATGTACATAATTTACTAGTTTATATTTTACATGAACATAAATTGACTTGAATGTGAATTATTTGTACTTCTGCCTCCAATAATTGATACTGGATATATTTAAATGTTTCTAAATTTGATCTAGACACATGTACACGTGAAATATGTATTTGCATTTAGTTGTATTTAATATTTATAGTTACTTATTTTAAATGTGATCAGTATACCTGTATACATGGACTATAAATCAGTATTATTTTCAATTCTCATATTGATATTGGTGCTCAAATTGATGAGTTGAGCTTTAAGCCTGAATAGTCATAGTAGTGGATAAGTAAGCGCTTACTTAGGTCAGAGTGTGTGTGCAGCTGCTATATGATAAAACGTTTTACGTGGGTCCGTTTGGATCCTTATTTCGACCATGTTTGGTCTATATGGATTTAATGCGAGACTTCGGTCTCTATATGAAAAGTACATGTTTGAGACTCATGTCTCTATATGCTTGGGATACTGTGTTCTATCAGTATCCAATTGACCGCATCCACTTCTAGAGAATATTTTGGACTAATCAGGCTATATGTTTAAATGTGTTGCATATGTTGAGATGCACTGTTGACATGATTACAAGTATATGATATATATGAATTCTTGCATAGCTTTATATCGCACCTTGAATCTATATACTTGAAATGATGAGATTTAGGAATTGAGTACTTAATTGCCTGTATTGAATATATATTTATGCATGTCAACTAAGGGTTTTGGGAGATATGTTTACATGTAATTTTGGTGCCTTTTATTTTGAATCTTTAGAATATTGTATTGTAATAAATATTGTATATGCATATTGTGCGTTTGTTTTGTTCCTCCCCACTAAGCGTTATCGCTTAGCACGGGCTCTTTTCCCGTGCAGGTGGCGAGTTAGGATTTGAAGTCGGATATCTGCAGGTCGGCCACTAGGAGTCTTTTTGAATGAAGTTATTTGAAGTCTTCCGCTGTAATTTTTGTATATGGCTTGTGTATAGCAAAGTAAATTTTTGTAAAGGAACAAATATTATTTTTTGTATATGTATTTGCTTACGAGCCTCTTTTTGTAAAACGATATTGATATATGTTATATGTAAAAAGGATTTACCATTACATGATTAAAAGTTTCTTTACATCTCATTTGGTTTTTATTTATACATGTGTATATGGATTCGTTATATGTGTTTTCTCGCGTGGCACTCCGGTATCCTTCCAACGGGGATGGCGGGGTGTTACAGCTTGGTATCAGAGCCCAGGTTTGGTGGTTCTGGGTTAGGTTGTGATTGTTTTGGTGTAGAGTCGAGTCTATGCATTAGAGTCAGTTTTGTATAGTGGCCTAATGCAGATGTCTTGTGTTTTGTAGTATTTGTATGGAGTCGGATCCAAGTGAGTATATGGGCGACACAATGGACAGTGTCTATATGGGTCGTAGAGATAGTCTGATCAGAGGAGGTGATCCAGTGAGACAGGATAGGCCTGCACAGGAACCTGCACCAGCTGTGGGTGCAAATAGAGGAGTTGGTTTTGATCCAGCATTAGTGCAAGGTTTGTTGCAAGTGGTTGATAGGTTGACTGCTCCTAAGGCCCCAATTGAATTGTTAAGAAAAAGAGGAGCAGAGGATTTCCATGGGACTGCTTTAGATGAATCGGATGTGGCTGAGTTTTGGCTCAAGAAAGTAGGTAGAATTCTGCAAGAGATTAGATGTCCCGCGGATCAGAGAGCTTCATGTGCAGTTTCGTTGCTTCAGGGACCAGCCTATGATTGGTGGGAGCTTGTGATGAGGAATCCTCAGAGGCCAGCTGAGTTGACATGGGAATATTTCAAGCAAGAGTTTGAGCAAAAGTATATAACGAAGGCATACCAAGAAGCGAAGTGGAGAGAATTCATCAGTTTGAAACAGCGAGGTATGACTGTTAGTGAGTATGACAAGGAATTCAACAGGCTGAGTAAGTATGTGCCCGAGCAGTTGTTGACTGGTGAGTTCAGATGTAGACACTTTCTTGAGGGACTTCGTGAGGTGTTCCGAGGTCCTTTGTCTGCAATGATTGTATTGCAACCAGTGGGATATTATCAGCTTGTGGTTGCAGCAATGAAGTTAGAGGAATCTGAGGAGATTAAACAGAAGATGGCACAGAAGAGGAGAGCACCAGAAGGGGGAGTTGCGAGTACTAAGAAGTCTAAGGGTACTCCAGTGGAACAAGGAAATAGAGGGTCTGTTCAGGTACCTTCAGAAGTTGGAAGTGTGGCATCGCATGCTAGCAAGGGAAACCGAGCACCGGAGTGTGAGCATTGTCATAGGTATCATTGGGGTACGTGTCGTAAGATTACCGGGGCATGTTTCAAGTGCGGAAGTATGGAACATCGGTTTGCATTTTGCCCTGATCGACAAGCGGACCAGAATCAGCAAGAGAGCAAAAGATCTAATGTTATCCAAAGCAATCGGGATGCAAGTAGAGCTCCGAGAGCACCATCTGAGACGGTGCAACGACCTGGTGCTACAGAAGATCATACTAGGCATCGGGCATATGCTATGACTGCTGAAAATGTGACGGTTGCTGCAGGACCTTCGGGTAAGTGTTTTTATGTTAAGTTTTGTTTCGTTTCGGTTTTAGTGTTTGAGATGTGTTTGATTAGCGAGGAAATTTCGAGGACGAAATTTTCTTAAGAGGGAGAGAGTTGTCACACCCCATAAGTGGCCTAATTGGAAATTAGCGATTTTAATTGGACAATTAAGGGCAATTTGATATTTTATAAGAAGAAAGAGGATTTAATTGCAAAGTGATAATAAAGAATTAATTAAAGATTTTAGTTTAGTGAGGAGAAGGTAATTTGACAAGGACTATTTGGCAAAAGAGGAATAAGTGGATTTGTGGAACCGTGCATGTGTGCCAAGTGGTGAGGTAAGTGTGTGCACGTGGGTGAGGGAAAAAGAGAAGTCTGAGAAAGTTCTTAGTTCCGGGAAACTAAAGACGTGAGTTTTTCTTCTCTTTTGCTCTCTCTCACGTTAGCCATCTCTTCCCTCTCCATTTTCTGTTCTTTTTCCCATTTGCATGTGTGTGTTCATCTGTTTTGAGAGCTTTGGTTTTGAGCTTTGAAGCTTCAGAAGGTAAGTGGCTCTTGGTTTTCGAGTGGTTCTTCTTCTTCTTCTTAAGGTTTATAGAGATTCTGTTCTTGGGTTTTAATTGTGGTTTTATCTGTTTGCAAGCATCTGAGGATAAAAGAAAAGAGAAGGGAAAAGGGAAGATTGTGGATTGAGAATACAGTGGACGTTTTTTAACTTCATTCAGGTTTGGGAGCGTCTGTTATTTCTCAGTTTGGATCCTAATTGTTGTTTGATGTTAATATTAGCTATGTGTGTTCATTTATCATGATGCATGAGAAATGTATTGTGTATACATGATTTAGGTAGAGAAATAAAGATTATGAGATGTTTATACATGGATATGAATGTGAAACTCTGGTTTGTGACTCTCTCTGTTTATTTACTGTGATTATATGATAATGTGAATACTGTGAGTGAAATTGCTGTAATTGTGCCCAGAAGACTTAAAGGTACGTGTTAGCATGATTTTTGCATGAAAATTGGATTTAGACAAATTGGGATTTGAGTTTTGAGTTACACTCTGTTTTTACGATTTCTTTCGGGTTTTTACGTTTTCTGGAATTCTGAGAAGTTGGGAGAAGGAGAAGCAATCTGTGAGAGGAAGATCACGTGACGTGATGGGGCATCACGCCGTGACCTCCCTCCTTTGGGAAGTCACGTGGCGTGATGAAGCATCACGCCGTGACCTTCCTCCCTTTGGGAAGTCGCGACGTGATGGAGCATCACGTCTCGCGACCTCGCCTGTTTCCCTGCGTGTTCTCGTGATTTTTCCCCTCTCCTCTCAGGCGTCACGAGACGTGACTGATGGTCATGCCGTGACTGCCTGCTCCTCTGCGTGGCGCTTGCGTGAAACCAGCGTCACGAGACACCACTGCTTGGGTGTCTCGTGACCAGCCTTCCCCTGCTGCCCTATTTTCTTAAAAATAAAGTTTAACTTCTGATTTCAAGGGTTTTTGCACTACATGACAAAAGTTTGGGTTTAAAATCTGAATTGTAATTAATAATTGCTTAATATTGAGTAGTATACTTGATTAAATAATTAATGTACATAATTTACTAGTTTATATTTTACATGAACATAAATTGACTTGAATGTGAATTATTTGTACTTCTGCCTCCAATAATTGATACTGGATATATTTAAATGTTTCTGAATTTGATCTAGACACATGTACACGTGAAATATGTATTTGCATTTAGTTGTATTTAATATTTATAGTTACTTGTTTTAAATGTGATCAGTATACCTGTATACATGGACTATAAATCAGTATTATTTTCAATTCTCATATTGATATTGGTGCTCGAATTGATGAGTTGAGCTTTAAGCCTGAATAGTCATAGTAGTGGATAAGTAAGCGCTTACTTAGGTCAGAGTGTGTGAGCAGCTGCTATATGATAAAACGTTTTACGTGGGTCCGTTTGGATCCTTGTTTCGACCATGTTTGGTCTATATGGATTTAATGCGAGACTTCGGTCTCTATATGAAAAGTACATGTTTGAGACTCATGTCTCTATATGCTTGGGATACTGTGTTCTATCAGTATCCAATTGACCGCATCCACTTCTAGAGAATATTTTGGACTAATCAGGCTATATGTTTAAATGTGTTGCATATGTTGAGATGCACTGTTGACATGATTACAAGTATATGATATATATGAATTCTTGCATAGCTTTATATCGCACCTTGAATCTATATACTTGAAATGATGAGATTTAGGAATTGAGTACTTAATTGCCTGTATTGAATATATATTTATGCATGTCAACTAAGGGTTTTGGGAGATATTTTTACATGTAATTTTGGTGCCTTTTATTTTGAATCTTTAGAATATTGTATTGTAATAAATATTGTATATGCATATTGTGCGTTTGTTTTGTTCCTCCCCACTAAGCGTTATCGCTTAGCACGGGCTCTTTTCCCGTGCAGGTGGCGAGTTAGGATTTGAAGTCGGATATCTGCAGGTCGGCCACTATGAGTCTTTTTGAATGAAGTTATTTGAAGTCTTCCGCTGTAATTTTTGTATATGGCTTGTGTATAGCAAAGTAAATTTTTGTAAAGGAACAAATATTATTTTTTGTATATGTATTTGCTTACGAGCCTCTTTTTGTAAAACGATATTGATATATGTTATATGTAAAAAGGATTTACCATTACATGATTAAAAGTTTCTTTACATCTCATTTGGTTTTTGTTTATACATGTGTATATGGATTCGTTATATGTGTTTGCTCGCGTGGCACTCCGGTATCCTTCCAACGGGGATGGCGGGGTGTTACATATATAGTATCATGCTTCCTTCTGGTAAGTGAAATTCCCATCACAAAATCCATAATAACCCAATCCCATTTCCACTCTGGTATCGAGATAAGTTGCAGCAAAACTCGATGGAACCTGATGCTCCGCTTTCACTTGCTGACATATCAAGTACTTACAAACTCGGTTACATCACGCTACAGACTTGACCACTAATAGTGTTCTTATAAGTCCTTGTACATCCTGATATCACTAAGATACATCGCATAATTGCTATGATGGGCTTTTGTGAGAATATTCTTTTTCAATTCTACTTGGTCAGACACACATAACCTTTTCTTATAATAAAGGCTACCATCTGAGCCTAAAGAAAATTAAGCTTCACTTACATTTCATCTATAATTACCCCATCTTGTGCCATGACCAAACTGACTTTCATTGGCCAAAGGGCTGTCATAAACTTTCTACTAAGGGTATCAGCAACAACATTTGCTTTTCCTGGGTGATAGTCTAGGAAACAATCATAATCTTTAATCAACTCCACCAGCGCCTCAGTCTCAAATTGAGTTCATTTTGATTAAGCAGATATTTCAAACTCTTACGCTTCTCAAAGCTTTCTTGACACTTATATGTCCACTTAAACTTAACCTACTTATATAACAGTCAAGTGATTGATATTGCTATAATGGAGAAACCTTTACATTTTCTTCTGTAGTATCTTTCCAAACCAAGGAAACTCCTGATTACTTCAATCTTCTTGGAATCCGATTTAATACCTTTAATTGACACTACATGGCCCAAGAAAGATACTTCATTCAATCACAAATCACGCTTGCTAAACTTTGCATAAAGCTATTTTTCTCTTAATGTCTAAAGAACAATCAGAATATGCTTATCATGTTCTTTTAGAGTCTTAGAGTACACTAGAATATCATCAATGGTAAGATCAAATTTCCTGTTAGATGGTAAGTCTGGAAGTTCGTTAGGGAACATATCAATAAATTCAAACACTAGAGGCACATTTGTCACCCTAGGCTCTTCTTTCTTAGTTTTCAGTACATCACATAGATATGCAATACATCCTTTCCTTATAAGCCTCTTAGCAGCAGTAGTAGAGATAACATAAGAGAGAAAATTTATTCTCTCACCCAGAACAATGATTTCCTGAACATCAGAAGCTTTAAGAGTAACTCTCTTCCGTTTACAATCAACAGTCACTTGGTGGCCGGATTGCGAGTCCATCCCCAAAATAACATCAAACTCGCGGAAAGGGAGTTCAAAAAGATTATTCGAGAAATCAAAGCTCTATATACTTTGTTCACCACTACACTATGACCTAATGGATTATTCACTAAGATATCCTGGTCTAACAATACATCATTCAAATATTTTTCCTCTATTGGCATGTATATGTACTCAATCCAATCACTTAACCCTTTATTACCTCTAATTTAATACTATCTTTCTACAGGTAAATCTACCTCACTTCCATGCAATTACTATATTCCATGCCAGTTTCCTTTCAATTGGGGCATATGCATAAAACTTGGTGTTTGTCATGAATGATCGCGTGATGCTGATACAATGAATGTATGATGTTTCATGTATACAGTATTATGCAAATGTGCATATCATGTAAGGACAATGCATATTAGCCCATCCCATGTATAAAATATTCAATGATTGCCCCTCTATCAAGGATAACTGACAGGTACTTAAAGTACCACAACCTTCTTCCTATGTTCATATACTTTAAACCTCATAACTTTTGAACAGCTTAATTTCTTACCTCTAATTTTCTATTCAACTCCTTCCGAATCATCTATACTTAGAACTAAATAAAGATGTCCACATTAACCTGCATACATTCATTCCTTATAAACAATCTCACATATTTTCCAAATATCTTATTGGCTAGAACCGTCTAAACCTTTGCTCTGATACCACAAAATGTAACACCCTCTCTACACTTATACTATACATACGTATTGCATACGAGCTAAACTCCAATAATGCAATAGTACATACTTATATCGCAGCTCAAAGGTGCGCGCAAATTTTTTTTTCCTTAAACTCATTTAGCCTAATGCATATGTAAATCCAAGCTTACATAGTTAAATATTACTTTATTTAACTAAAATAACCAATTAAAATATTCTTTTATTTGTCATGTTAAAAGCTTGCCGATTGACTTAAAACTGTCTTATTTATTATTCATTTGGTCAAAATTCAGCAGCATAATGGCTAAAACTTAGCTGCCCAAAATCTGCAATCAAGCAATTACACAGTCCAACTCAAGGGCACAACGATTACAACTTAATATCCATTCAAAATCCTAATCCATTCCAGTCCAATCAGTATAAACTAATCCAAAACAATAATATCCATCATTAATATCTAACTATTCTAATAATATAGAGTATTCATATACATGCCATTATAAGACTAAAATCCAAAAATATACATGTCCAGGATTCTAAAATCCTACCAAAACATGTCTATTCAAAAGAAAAATCTTCATTCAGCTTGCTTCCAAAAGCGAGGCATACTTACTCCAACACATCACTTATCAACCTACATGTAGTCATAAAACACTACATGCTGAGCTTAAATACGCTCAGTAGTTGTTACAATTCTAAAGATTTCCATTAAACGATTTATGCATACAAAAAGTAAAATATGCATATAAAACATAATAACATATATTACAATATAATATCTCATTTAAACATTTAAACATAAAGTCTAATATAAGTCATACCATAAGTTAATCTATAATGTAACCCATCAAAAATCCTTATTAGAGACAAATTACAGTTTAGTTCCTAAGTTACACTTATTTCCATTTTGTCATTCAAATGCACGTATTTACAAAAATGCTACTAATAAGCATCATAGCACCTGAATTCATTACATAGCATGCAATTATAATTTTTTCCTCTTAAAGGACATAAAATACTATTTAACCATAATGTGACGCGCGCCAGATCCCGCGCGCCGCCCTTTCGGACCGCCCGCACGTGGGCGATCGGAGCATTTGCGGGTCCGTTGACAGCTTGCAATAAATCGCAAGTGCATCTATGTTGGGCAACAAGGAGGTATCATGGAGTCGCCACCCAATAAAACATTGGGAAAGTTACTCTCGCCTCGGAGAGCCTAAGACTGCGCTTGGTATCCATTTTGGGCCAGCCAGAGGGGTCATGGAAGGTGAACTTCTCACCCTCAAGAGCCTAAGATTAGCGCTAAAGCCTCGTGACCCAAGAAGTATTTTGGAGGATAACCTCTAACCTCTTGAGCCCAAAGACCAGAGCTGGGTCCGGGATTTCTCATCTATTTCTACCTCGATTGTTTTATGATTAAATTTTAATGTCATTAATTTGCTCTCTCTCCACACTATGCAATTGATTAAAAGGCGCACTTATTCACATCTTGAAAGCGATAATTGATCAAATAGATAATAAAAGCAATGGATTACAATAATACGAGGAGCGGAATACAACTCCCTTTTGTAAATGTGCGAGGCATACACAAATCGGGGCATTGCTTATTTTGAGGACTTTGGTCCTCGCATGCATCATTATCAAAATGGGATATTTTTATTTGTGATGATCTTTATTGGATAAAAAATAGGGCATTGGACCCTTGCTTTTGTGTAAACCTCATTTTATTGAATATAAAACATTGAGTCATTTTTTATACATCAACGGGATATGAAAGGAGTACAACCATATACATAAAATAATTAATAAATAACAAATGAAGAAAATACTTAAGAGGATTAGGAAACTAAACCAGATGAAGTCCTCCAAATATGGTAGACAGCCGCTCAAGCTCGGGATTATCCAAGAGAATCAATATACACTCATAGAAAGTTAAGAGATGTTAATATACATAAAATTAACATATAAGAAGTAAAAAAGACTTGAAAGAGATGAAAAACGATTAAAAAAGATGGAGATAGAACCCACCGACGGCCTTCCCTAGCTGACCGACGGGCGTCGGTTAAGGTAACCGAGATGTCCGTTTGTCACTCAAGGAGGGGCGTCTGTAGGTGGGTGACCGACGGGCAACGGTGATAAAGATGACCCGTCGGTCACCACTATCTCCGAAAAAAACAGAATGGAGAAAAAACCTTTTCAAAGTCAAAAAAGTGGGTTTTATCCCAAAAGGAGATAAGAGAGTCAAAATAAAAGAAAATAATGACAGATATTCAAAAATTCCACAAAAATAAGAAATAAATATGAGATAATATGTAGAAGGAATCCGGAATATTTACCCTCAGATAATCGCTTTGGGTGAGATTCTTGTGTTGATTAGAGCCCCGCGCATTCCACGAGAAGCAAAAGATGAAGGATCAAAGAAAGAGAATGAGCTATTTCTTCTTCAACCCCTCAAAAGATCGATTTTGGAGTCAAAATCTAAAGAAAACTAATTAGTTTTTAGTTTCTTTTGACTGATTTGATCCTTGATTAAAAAGATTTCCTTAGTGAATGATTTTGTTGGAAGAGAGAGAAAATTTGCTTGAAATTGGGCAGAGTTTCCTCCTTTGAAAATTTTTCCAACCCTTTTCAAGTGAAAATCCGGAGCTTTTATAGCCAGACATGACCGACGGGCGTCGGTGTATAGGGGCGAGCGTCGAAAGAATCCTTCTGACACAAGGATTCGTCCGATGGCCCTGCCATATCCACCGACGGGCATCGGAGCGGTTGCGTGCTCCGGGAAACCAGGCGGCGTTCTGACAGGGGCGGTGACTTTCCAACGGGCGTCGAAAAATACCACAAGCCATCGATTTCTCGAAGCGACGGGTTGACTTCACGGATGGGCTGGCCGTCTGTGGAGGACAAAAATCCTTTTGACTCGAAAAAACCTCTGTTTTCCCCCCTCTACCCGGGAACGATAAAAAAAACTTCATTTCTCATGGAACGTGGGACTAAAACCTCCAAATCCAGCCCTTTATACAGGCTCAGACCCTGATTTCATCATAGGGTAACCTCTGATCCGGACCGCTCCGGGACACGGTGCTTACAGTTGCCCCCAGTTTTGGAGCAACTAGTGCACAAGCGCTTAGATAAGCCAAAACTCAGAGAAAGGTCAGAAAGGAAGCGTACCTGCGACGGCTTTTCACCCTCCGTGCTTTTTGCCGGGTGGACCTCATCTTGATCTATTCGGCGATGCGAAGATACTCCCATCGGTCTCATCTCGACCTGTAGGGCTCGGCGAGATGCAGCATGCTTTGGCTACAGTCTCGATCTGGTGAAGTGCGGCATGCTTTGACCGCAGCTCCGATTTGTGAGATGCAGCATGCTCTGGCTACAACCTCGATCTGGTGAGAAGCAGCATGCTTTGGCTACAACCTCGATCTGGTGAAGTGTGGTATGCTTTGACCACAGCTCCGATCTGTGAGGTGCAGCATGCTTTGGCTACAGTCTCGATCTGGTGAAGTGCGTTATGCTTTGACCACAGCTCCGATCTGTGAGATGCAGCATGCTTTGGCTACAGTCTCGATCTGGTGAAGTGCGGTATTCTTTGACCACAGCTCCGATCTGTGAGATACAGCATGCTTTGGCTATAGTCTCGATCTGGTGAAGTGCGGTATGCTTTGACCACAGCTCCGATTTGTGAGATGCAGCATGCTTTGGCTACAATCTCAATCTGGTGAAGTGCGGTATGCTTTGACCATAACTTCGATTTGTGAGATGCAGCATACTTTGGCTACAGTTTCGGTCTGGTGAAGAGGAGCCCGCCGGGTTCCTTGTCCCAAAAGGGATCCTTTTGAGTCGATGTCTATGTTCAGATCGGTATTTCTTTGTACCTGTGTGATAAAAGATTTTGTTAGTTCATGTTTGAGTGGTCATCTTTTAACCTGTCTATTGATGGCGTGATCTTGCTTTATTTGCTATGCCATGTTTCGTTTTTTTTTTATCTTTTTATTGAGCTGTTATTGATCATTTTTTGTTTCGTTTTTGTTATATTGTCATTTTCATTGACACATAAGTAAAATATGAGAACATACACTTTCTGTGATGTGATTAAACAATCGAATGATCATACAATAATGAAGCGAAAGTTTTCACTAGAAACGTCATTTTTGTACAGTGCATATACAAAATAAAAATGTACAATAGATACAAAAATAACTCCCTGAAGATCAGAGAGGCGTGTAGTCGGAGGGCTCATTGGGGTCCTCGTCATCCGATATGTGCACGGTCCCTGTTGGAGGTGGAGCTGGAGCTGGCTGAGCCGTGGAGGGTCTTGCCTCGTGATCATGGGCCCGCCTAAATCGGATCTGAGCGTAGCCATCCAAGAAGGGCTGGGTACAGGTGCTCATAAACCCTAAGGTCTCAGAAACCTTGTCTCCTAACTTCTTGAAGGCTTGGCTCAACTGAATGGTCTGCTCGCTGGCGGCCTTTCTCCTCTGCTCAAGGCTCTGCTCCGTCTGCTCTCTAAACTCTCTCATGGTCTGAGATAGAGGTGGGAGAATCCTCTCTATCGCCTGGACGCGGGATCTCAGAGAGTCGAGTGACTCATCAATCATCTGAAGGGTCATATCAACCCTCTGAAACGCCTGGTCCTGTGACGTCCTCAAATCATGAGCGAGCTGCTGCCTCAACTCCCTCTGCCCCTGAGCAATCTGCTCAATCAGCCTCATCTGCTCCCCTCTGAAAGCCTCCAGGACCCGAGCCTGCTCATCCCTAAAGGCATCCATGGCCCGAGTCTGCTCCCGAGTCATGTGCTCGATGTAGCCGGCCTGCTCCCGAGCTAAGCGCTCCACTGACTGGGACTGCCCCTGAATGGCAGCCTGCTGGCGATCCAACTTCTCATGGATAACCCTGTCCCTCTCATCCTGTCGTCGCTCTAAGGCTGTAAACATGGAGGTGAGGAGCTGAGAGAAGTCCGGCTGTGCTGGCTGCTGCGGTGCTGGCTCTGGCGGTGGTGCCGAGGAGGTGGATGCCCCTGGGTCACCTCGGAAGTACGGATGGTATCTCTCGGAGGGCCCATGGACAGACCTCTGTACCCTAGCGCTCGATGATGGGACTAGCGTCGGTGCTCTGGACGCCGATGAAGCGGCGAAGAGGTCGTCCATCGTGATCTCGAAGTCGAAGTCCGAGGGGGTCCTAGGCTACTCCTGCTGCTGTGGCACAGTCTATGGCTGAGGAGGCTGATGCTCCGGCTGAGGCTGAGGCTCGGGCTCTGGCTGTGGCTGGGGCTCTGGCTGTGGAGGCTGCTCCTCCGGGTGGTCTGGATCTGCACCCAAGGGTGGGAGCGAGAACAGCTGCCGGGTCACTTGAATGGTCAACACCCTGTAGGCCTCTGCTTGGCCTAAAATCTGGGAGATCATCCCCATTTGCACTGCCGTCGCGGCGTCTACATGGATCCCCTCCGGCAAGGGTCCTCTCAACCTCTCAGGGTTAACCCCCAACCTCAAAAGTAACCGGGTGATGACTCCCCCTACCATCACCACCGGTGTCAACCCTCTGCCAACTCTGGTCAAGTTGGCCAAGACCTCGTGGCTAATGTTGAGACGCTGGCCTGCCACCATAGCCCAGAGGCTCCAGATCTCGGTCGCGTTAAGCGACCCTGGATTACCAGCTCGACCGAGGTACGAACTGGAAAGCACTCTGTGCAAATACCGGAGTGCCTGAGACACCAGTACGGTGCTCTTCGCTGTATCGTGATCGTATAGCACTCCCGGTATGGAAATGGCCGTCCAATGGGTGCGTCTCACCGCTCGCCGCGGGATCCCGACCCCCTCCTCTGTAGGGAGCCCCATGGCCTGAGCAAATCTCTGCCTAGTGAAGCTGAAGTGGTCGCCGTCGAACTAAAACTGGATCACCCCTGGCTGGGTATCTGAGCTCTGAAAGCCGGCATAGCGGAGAGTGGCCAGGACCTGGCGGGTAGCCTCTGGAAACGTCTGGAAGGAGGGCTCAAGGAACTCTGTCCACCCAGCACCCTCGGCAAGTAGATCGAACTCTGGGGCCAACCCTAGGGCCTCTAGAAATGGGCGGGACACAAAATGACTGGCCCGAAACTCTACCTGAGCCAACGCTCTATACCTCTGAGCCGACTCATCATCCATCCAATTCGGAGCTACAAGCTCGGGCTGGGCCTGCGGTGCTCTACGTCTAGGAGGCATCCTGCAAAAGGGAAGAGATTAAATATCAAAAATTTGGCAAAACAAATATTTTTAAATTTAATTCCGAGGTGAAGGCCGATTTAGGCCTCACCGGGGCAATAGTGGCCCAAAACAAGATAGAGAATTGATAAAAAAAAATAAAAAGAGCAAACATCCTGTCTCATGAAGTAGCCTAATGTGCCTCGCATGCATCATGGCAAAAGCAACATGCAATCAGCATGGAAATAATTAAAGTGAATAAGAATGGGCTTTCTAGGTCACAGGGCATGCATTATACACAAAAATACTCAATTTTTGAATAAATAATAAAAATTTGGGCAGCACCCCGGCAGGGGTATGCCCAACCTCCTGCATGAAAGGGCAAAAACATAGGCCTCAGGCCTCAACAATAATATACGCATGTAAATGGGACACACCCCGGCAAGAGTGTGCCCCCAACAACACAAAATAATGGCCTCAGGCCGCAAAAGCAACATATGCACAGAATGGTGCGCTTAAAAAAAATGCAGTTCTAAAGCACCAAAACTATAGAAAAGTTCTATTTCTATGTGATCATGCAAAAGTTCAGTTTTAAAAGAAAAATGGGCAGCATTCCCCCTAATTTCTTAAGGCATCTAAAGCATTCTAATGACTCCTAAAATTCAAAAGGAGAAGAAATAAAGAAACAAATTGAATAAAATTCAAAAGAAGTGGTTATTTACTTACTTGGAATTGCAAAGAGTGTAGAAACTGAAGAAAATATAAATATTCGAGCGCCCGGTGAGTATAGAACGCGAAAATATGAAGAAATCGCGAAGAAAGATGAAGAATGCTTGAAAAAACACTAAAAAAAGGCTAAAAAACGGTTTGGGAGAGGAAGAAGAAAGGGACAGCAGCGTTTGCACCGTCTGTCACTCGCCCTTATATAGAATTTCGTGACCGACGGTCAGGGCGTCTGTACAAGCGACCGACAGGCTGGCCGTCTGTCGCCCAATGAATGCGAGTTAATGCGCGTGATGAATGCAATGCTGACGTATGCATCTGCCAGGTGGATTTCCTTCCGACGGGCAGGCCGTCTCTCTGGAGAGACAGGTAGGCCGTCGGTGACGCTTTCCTATAAAAACTTACAAAATTTTGCTTCTCTTATGTCTCTTCATTTTCCAACATCTTGAGCCTTTCATCTTTCTCAAAATGTCTTCTCCTCTAGTCTAAAGAATGCATCGTATCTTAGATGACAAACACACTTGGGAGGAAGGCGCCCTTTCCTCTCTGTCTGGGCTGAAATACCTGTGCCGAGTGAAAGTTGACCAGAACCTCCTCCTGGCGGTGACCCACTTCTGGAACCCCCGGTTTCACATCTTCCGGTTCACCTATCAGGAACTGTGCCCTCTGCCTGAAGAGTTAGCTTCCATTCTGGGAGCCTGGTTCCCTCCTAGCGCTCTGCCTTGCGTCCCCCGCTGTGGCCTATTTCAGACCCGGGATGTGGCCATGGCTCTGGGCATACCTTCTTCTGAGGCCGTCCGGCTGATTCCTCCGGGCTCTTCCTTCGCTCTAGGACCACTGATCGAGGCTCTGGATTAGTTCACTGATATCCCCACCTACCGGGTAAGCATCACATTCCTATATTGCATGGTAAACTTCCTCACTATTGTTCCAGGGGGGTTGACAGGTGACTCTCGCCTGTTCAGAGTCCTGAGCGACTTTCATCTGGGATTATCACCCCTACCACTCGTTCAGGCTAAAACCATTCTGGGCTTGGACGCTGTGAGCTCTGGATCCAGCACAACCTTTTCCGGCAGTCCCTTATTGCTCCAGGTATGTCATTATTTTAAAGGTAGTGCGTCCCTTATGGATTTTCACACTAGCTTTTCTTAGCGGGTGGTGCGTCCTTTCGGATTTTCACACAATCCTGTGCCTTATTTTTGCCTGAAGTAAACCCTACTTACTCCAGCGGCTTTTTTCTTTTTTTCCTTTTTCTTCTCTTCTTTCTTTTTTCTATTTTTTTTTTCCTTTTTTTTTCTTCTCTTCTTTTTCAGATCTGGCTGCAAGAGAAACTGAAGATGCTGTCTGAGCCACCCCCTCAAGTCACTCCACAGTACTCGCCAAGCCACTTTCTGCCGCGTCGACGACTTCATAGGTGTGCCAATACTGGTGAAGGCATTACCAGATTTGGCAAGCTGTCAGATGACGACATCAGTTTTACGTCTGCCTGGCTCCCACTATCTCATGTGGTCATTGATGGGCCGTCGGGGTGTGTTCCCCTCTACGGCCTCCGTCAGGCCACCTTCTGCATCACCTCTCGATGTGCATGCCAGCTCGGGACAACCCAGGATGTAGTGAGGGTTCCCCTGTCCTTCCAAGGAGGAGCTCTCTCGGCTGCGTTTGCTTCTCGGCATCATGAGCTGTGGGGCAGACTACCCGTGAAGACTGTTATCCCGAGGTTCGGCAATCATTCTTTGTCTTCGACTAGCGAGTATAAGAAGTGGATCCTTAGTCCAGCATCTGATAATAGGACTCGAGGGCTCAAGCATCTGGTCGGCGAGAGCAACAGCAGGACTTAGCTTAGCTTACATATGTATCTCTTTTGGCGCTACATTTCTTTTTAATGCAGAACTGGGAAATGACAAAAATGAGAAGAATGATATTCATTCTATTTCACGAATTTGTGTACATTTTCATATAATTTCAGCATACATTATCAGTTTTGGCATTTACTCAGCTGCTTACGCGCTGTCAATACAAGAAACTAAATTTTAACAGCATCAACTCCTATTACCAATCGGCCCTCTCGGGTTTTCTCGATCGGACATTTTCTCTCATGCCTCTAATTTTTGCACAGGATGCCTTTTTTCGGTTAGCGAGTACAAGAAGTGGATCCTTAGTCCAGCATCTGATAACAGGACTCGAGGGCTCAAGCATCTGGTCGGCGAGAGCAGCAGCAGGACTTAGCTTAGCTTACATATGTATCTCTTTTGGCGCTACATTTCTTTTTAATGCAGAACTGGGAAATGACAAAAATGAGAAGAATAATATTCATTCTATTTCACGAATTTGTGTACATTTTCATATAATTTCAGCATACATGATCAGTTTTGGCATTTACTCAGCTGCTTACGCGCTGTCAATACATGAAACTAAATTTTAACAGCATCAACTCCTGTTACCAATCGGCCCTCTCAGGTTTTCTCGATCGGACATTTTCTCTCATGCCTCTAATTTTTTCACAGGATGCCTTTTTTCAGTTTTCACCCTGTCGAGGTGCGCAATTTTAGCACGGCCGCCTTTTTTCGGTTTTTGACCTGCAGGGCATTTTATTCTCTTCTTTTTATTTTGGTCTTTAGCCGTGGAACCTTTTGAGTCTGTCGATATTGATTGGCTCTTTGAATTCGTTGCCATCGCTATCTGATAAAAATGCTGCTCCTTTCGACAACAGCCTTTTAAGAATGAAAGGTCCTTCCCAGGTGGGTCTGAATTTACCCCTGATATCTGGTGCACCTGGTCTCATTTGCTTAAAGACCAAATCTCCTTCCTTCAAAGGGTGCTTCCTAACCTTCTTCCCAAATGACCTGGCCATCCTCTTCTGATAGATTTTGTTATGGTAATAGGCCCTCAGCCTGCTCTCATCCAACATGTTTAGGTGTTGCAATCGCTGCTGTGCCCACTCAGCTTTTGGAAGTTGGGCCTCCATAACCACCCTTAATGATCTGAGCTCTATTCAATTGGTAATACCGCTTCTGTCCCATACACCAGAGAATACGGTGTAGCCCCTGTAGAAGTTCTGACGGCTGTCCTATAACCCCAAAGGGCAAATGGCAACTTCTCCGCCCGATCCTTATAGTTCTGCACCATTTTGGTCAGGATTCTCTTGACGTTCTTATTGGCGGCTTCCACTGCCCCATTAGCTTGAGGGCGATATGGGGAAGACTTATGATGCTCAATTCCGTACTTCCGAAGTAACCCCTTCGTTTCTGCCATAAATTGAACCCCATTGTCAGACACCACATGATGAGGGAGACCATATCTGCATATCAGGTTCTTCTCAATAAACTTGGCCATATCTCGAGCGTCCACCTTCTTAAAAGATTCAGCCTCTACCCATTTGGTAAAATAGTCGATGGCAACTATGATAAACCTGTGTCCACTGGAGGCCGTGGGACGTATCTCTCCTATGATGTCTATCCCCCACGCTGCAAACGGCCAAGGCGACGTCAAACTGTGCAGCTTTGACACCGGCAAGTGCCCTAAATCAGCATGCTGCTGACACAAATGGCATTGCTTTACATATTTTGAACAGTCCGCATCCATGGTGAGCCAGTAGAACCCCTGTCTCATAATTTTCTTTGCTAGCATCAAGCCATTCAAGTGGGCCTCGCACACTCCGGCATGGGTCTCCTCCATTACCTTCTTGGCCTCCTTTTCGTCCAAATACCTTAATTAGACACCGTCGGCTTGTCGCTTATACAACATCCCATCTATGCAGATGAACTGAGTGGACAGCTTGCGCACTAGCTTCTGATCTTTCTCTGTGGATTCTTCTGGGAATGTCCCATTTTCCAAGTAATTTCTGACATCATAGTACCAAGGTTTTCCGTCAGTGGTCTCAACATCCATCACCTGCTCATATTCAAAGCAGGGCTTCTGTGAACTCGAAATCAGCACCGGCTTCATTCTCACCCCTTCCGGGTTATCCCACATGGACACCAATGTTGCAAGTGCATCGGCTAATTGATTTTCGTCCCTCGGGATAAAATGGAAAGTACATGTTTTGAACTAGCCGCTTAACATATGGAGGTGTCCCACATACGAAACCAGTCTTTCCTCTTTAATGGACCATTCCCCGCGAACTTGATGAATCACCAAGGACGAGTCCCCAAAAACTTCTGTAGACTTTGCCTCCAAGGCCAGGAGAGCTTCTAATCCGTAGATGCATGTCTCCTACTCAGACTCATTATTAGTAACTTTATACCTCAGTTTCTTAGCCAGTGATAACTTTTCCCCTTCCGGAGTTACCAAAATGACACCTACACCTGCCCCTTTGCTATTAACGGCCCCATCAAAATACATCTGCCACCCCTGGACTGTAATGGCCATGACGTCTTCATCTGGGAAGTTGTATTCAACCTGTTCTCCTTCTATAGGGTGATCAGCTAGGAATTCAGCTACAGCTCTCCCTTTGATAGTTTTCCTAGTGATATACTCTACATCGAATTCTTGAAGCAGTATCAACCACCTACCCATTTTTCCGAGTAAAGAAGGCGCTTGTTGAAGATATCTCAAAGGATTTTGTTTAGCAACTGCCTGCACTTTGAACGAATGAAAGTAGTGCCTCAGCTTTTTGGAGGCCCAGATTACCGCCAAGCAGATCTTCTCTACCTCAGCATATTTTATCTCATATGCCACGAATTTCTTGCTGAGGTAACAAATTGCGAATTCCACCCCGAAATCATCTTCTTGAGCCATCATGGCACTCACTGAACTGTCCTCTATCGCCAGATACAAGATTAGCGGCTTGGCATGACATGGTGGTCTTAAAACTGGCGGATTCAGGAGATAATCTTTGATGGTATCAAAAGCTAACTGACAGTCGCTGTTCCACACTACCGGCTGATTTTTCCTGAGGAGCCTGAAAATGGGCTCGCATACCGACGTTAACTTGGCAATGAATCTGCTTACATACTGCAGCTTGCCCAAGAAACCCCTTACATCCTTCTCTTTTTGTGGCGCAGGCATCTCTCTGATGGCCTTCACTTTGTCTGGATCAATTTCTATTCCCCTCTGGCTGACGACATGTCCCAATAGCTTTTCTGAAGTCACTCCGAAAATGCACTTCTTGGGGTTAAGTCGCAGATTATACTTGTCAATCCGGGTGAAGAATTTTTCCAGAGCTTCAAAGTGTCCCTCTCGGGTGGCTGATTTGACCATCATATCATCAGCATATACTTCTACTTCTTTGTGGATCAGGTCACTTAAGATCTTGGTCACCATCCTCTGTTAAGTGGCCCCTGCATTCTTCAGGCCGAAAGGCATGACTCGGTAGGCGTAGGTCCCCCACTCTGTGATGAAAGCGGTTTTGACCCGATCAGCTATTTTGTTCAGGATTTGGTTGTATCCCACATATCCATCTCCAAAGCTATACATCGCGCAATTAGCGGCACTGTCTATCAACACATCGATATGGGGTAGTAGAAAATCATCTTTAGGGCAAGCTTTGTTCAGATCTCGATAATCCACACACACCCTGACCTTTCCGTTCTTCTTTGCTACAGGAACCACATTTGCCAACCATGTAGGATACTGCACTTCCACGAGGAACTTGGCTTCAATCTGCTGTCGAATTTCCTCCTTGACCTTGTCAGCCCATTCTGGTCTGAGCCTTCTCAACTTCTGTTTCACATGCTTGCACTCTGGATAAGTCGGAATAGCATGTTCTGCTACATCTCGGTCAATTCCCGGCATGTCCTCATAGGTCCAGGCAAAGACCTTTTCATGTTTTCTTATTATTCTCTCAAAATTTTTTCTCTCCTCAGGAGTTATATTTGATGCTATTAGAATTTCTCTCGGATTTTTCGAGGTTCCAAGATTAAAAGGCGTTGTGTCAGTGGAATCAATGTCAAAAATTGATGGAATATGATCATGTTCATGCATGTTGAAATCATTAGAAACATCGCACAAGTAAGAGAAATTGTTTGCCTTATTGATAATATTATAATTGTCATTTACATCATAAAAGAGTTCTGGAATAAAAAGACAGTCTAAACTAGAGTCTTCTTCTGCCACTTCCGATGTTGATGCTGTTGCAGCTTGCTTACTGGCTTCCTGATTCAGCAGAGGCCCCTCAGGCATGTCGGGGGAAATTCTCAAATCTCCCATTTTCAGCTCCAATTCTGCTATCTTCTGTTTCCCTTTCAGCTTAGCAGCTATCATCTTTTCAGTGACGACCTCTTCAGGCTCGCATCTGTCCCAAGTGATACCCTGAGTCATGACCTCCTCATCCCAGAAGTCTTCAGCAGTCTTGATAAACCCGACTCTCCAGTCAAATACATCATTAAAGATATCGAAGCCAGGGACAATCCTCCCCTCTACCCATTGCGGCTCTTCTTCGCCAGTGTAAGCACACACTGAGGATGCTGGTACGAAGCTCTCTGTTATGTGAGGGATCTTACCCGTCACCTTCTTCTTGCCGAAGCCACCTCTATACCCCAGACCTTTCCGGTTCTTTTGCCCTCGAGTGGTGATTGCGGTTTGCAGTCCTTGGGAGTTTCTGCCCAAACCAGCCCCAGGAAGATAATGCATCTTCTTCAACATATTAACCATAGCTGGGTTATCCATTGACCCGTACTCCTCTCCTATCATGGACACATGGAAACCACTAAATGGCTGATTAGCTATTTCAAGCGCTGAGACCTGGTTCTCCCTAGCTGCCTTGATAGTCACCACCTCCCCTTCATGTGGGAACCTTATCATTTGATGCAGCGTGGAGGGCACTCCTCCTAATTTATGAAACCAAGGTCTCCCAAGCAAAGCTGAGAAGTTAGCGGGTATGGGCAGAACTACAAATTCAACCTCCACTTCAATAGGTCCTGTCTTGACCAAGGTCTTAAAGGTTCCTGAGGCTTGTCTCCTCGAGTTGTCATAGGCTGTGATAGTCAGATCAGATCCACTGAGCATATCTTCGTTTAAACCAAAAGCTTGCAAAGCCATCAAAGGGCATACATTAATAGAAGACCCGTCGTCTACCATAACGCAAGCAGTGTGCTTATCGTTAATTTGTGCTTTGATGTACAAGGGTCGGTTGTGGTTGCGGCCTTCAACAGGTAGGTCGGCGTCAGAAAAGACCAATCTCTCCTCGGATCCTCCCTTAATTAAACCCAAAAGTTCTGACGGGGAAATACTGGTGGCGACCGTGGCCTCAACTAAAGCTTCTACTACCTTCTGCCTATGAGAGGGGGATTGCCTCAAAAGATCCCAGATGGATATTTGAGCTGCAGTTTTCTTCAACTGTCTGACAATCTGATTCTCCTCTGGCTCTTTCTCTGCTGATGGCCGCACTGGCTCAGGTAGTCTCGTAATCTCGGGGATCACTCTTCCACTCCTCGTTACAGCCCCTATTTCTTCTTTGTCTTCATCAGACCCCCACAAGTCAAGGTTCATTCCTTCTTCATCCTCGACTTCTCCACCGCTTTCGCTGCTAGACCAGCAATCAAGGGTCGCCACAACTGCCTTCTCCTCTCTATCCTCGGGATAACCAGCAGCAAACTTCTCTCTAACATATAGATCTTGTAGCACGTACCACTCTGGCAGGCTAGATCTGATCATAAACACGGGTGGTGGTACGGCATTATAACCGGGCTTCTTTTCAGTTTCCCTCTTCTCAGGGTCAGAGATTTGCTTGCTATCAATCAAGTTTGGATAGAGTGTCGGAGCGCTTTGCACTTATCCGTGATATGGCCTGAGTGCTGGTGGAATGCACAGAATTCGTTATCTTTGTGTCCAGGTTTCCCTTGTGTCAAAGCTGGCCTAGGAGCCAGAGGGTGCAATTTTCCCTCCTTCAAGACCCAGGATAATGGTCTCCCCAAGTTCGAAAACTTCCTCTGGGTGGTTACCTCAGTAGCAGACACTTCACCCGTTCTTCTAGTACTGTTGCTGGGACCTGCCGGCCTGCTGGTTCCTTGACCGGGGTTAGCCCTTTTGGCAAAATTATCATTGTTAGCTTTTCGAGCCAAGAATTCTCCCTCTGCTTCGATGGCTATATCTTTGAGAGATTCCCAGTCCTTCAACCCCTTCATCTTCAACCCCTCTTTCAAGTATGGGCTTGCGTTCTTGATAAATAAATGAATCTAGTCCTGGGTATCAGGCTTTCGGTGCATCTCCATTACTCGATTTCGCCATCGGGTGAGATAATCATGTAAAGATTCCCCGGTCTTCTGCTGGAGTAGTTCAAGATCTTTAAGAGTCACCTCCATTCTGGTGTTGCAGTCATACTGCCTCAAAAACTCCTCAGTGAGCAGATCCCAATCTTCTTTAGTGCGACGGTCGAGACCATGATACCAGTCGATGGCATGAGAGGTCAGACTCAGACAAAAGTATTTTACTTTCTGCTTCTTGGACAACATGGTCCCCTTCATGACCAGAGAATATTGCTTCACATGTGCGATCGGGTTAGAAGTACCATCAAACTTCGGCACATCCAGCATTTTGAAGTTATAAGGGATCGGGTCCTCTCCGTCCAACTCCTTATCCTCCGGATTCATCCCATGAGCTCTGCCTATCATACGGGCCATAGCTTCGAACCTCTCTTCCATTTTCTTTAAAATGAAGTCATCGGTCTGAGGTGCCTTCCCCCTCTCGGACGCAATGCTCATCCTATCATCTTTGACATCATCATCAATTCTCAGCACAGGCCTTCTTCTCTGCTCTCCCGAGGCCACTGATCTCAACTCTACTGGCGGCGGCCTAACGGGCTCTTCTCGTCTTTCAACCCTTTCTTCCTCTGGCTCATTCTGTCTCACTGGAGGAGGAGGAGGAGGAGGATTCTGTGGAGCATTCTGCTATGCCAAGGCGGTCAACATATTCATCATCCTACCCTCGAATTCCTCGAAACGGCGGCCCACTTCTCCGCAATCATGGCCCTGGTGGCATCTTCCCCCCTAGGCGAGTTTTCCATCTGAGATACTGTACCACTGATTTCTGATAAGATTTCTGGTAGACCCTCTCTACCTGACAGCTCGAGAGTAGGAACTCGGATCAGTCGTCCGGTTGGTGATCTAGTCCACCTGAGCAGATCTATGATGGCTGCAGGGACAAAAAGTTAGGCATGATGCATGAAATGCAGGTATAATGCATGGTCGTGATATGCAACACTTACAGAGCACAAGCAAGCAAGTAGGTCCTTCCACCCTTATTTCTCCCACACACGTGGTCGTGCTGTCTCTTTCCTAGGTGGGATTAGCCCAAGGGTCAGCAAGGGACCCAATGGGCACGCATGGTGCACGGTGAAAAAACCGGCAGCATGACACTCCTATGCTAATGTACAAGCGAATGGATAATGATCATCACGTATTTGGACGTTCCACAAATTTCGTCATGGCCCTACCGGGCATGATAGCCTTTGGCTAGGTTACCAAGCGATACATATGGACTCACCCAATACATGAGGATCTATACAGAAAGCATGGAATTAGGGTTCATTTCACCTGTGGAAAGTTGATACGGCCATTACAAGAGCTTTGGACAAGGGAGATGTTACTTTAGGGCTACCCAAGCATGATCCCTGCCGACGGGTCTAGCTCATCACGAGCATAACGACCGATCGGGTCGTCATTTTGATATACCATTGAGGTACGTGGCTTGGGCTGGTGATTATCCCTAACACTTCCCCAAATTGAGTGAAAATGAGGAGGTGCTTCAGGAACGCACCGGGGCTAAAAGAGGGACCAAAGTAGCATATTCTAAGGCTCTAATGATATGCAAATGCAAATTTGAGAGAAAGTGAATTTATGAATTAAATTTTAATCATAAATGTTAAAAGAGGTATTTTCAAATCGAAATCTCGAATCATAAACGTCCCCAGTGGAGTCGCCACTGTGACGCGCGCCGGATCTCGCGCGCCGCCCTTTCGGACCGCCCACACGTGGGCAATCGGGGCATTTGCGGGTCCGTTGACAGCTTGCAATAAATCGCAAGTGCGTCTATGTTGGCCAACAAGGAGGTATCATGGAGTCGCTACCCAATAGAACATTGGGAAAGTTACTCTCGCCTCGGAGAGCCTAAGACTGCGCTTGGTATCCATTTTGGGCCAGCCAGAGGGGTCATGGAAGGTGAACTTCTCACCCTCAAGAGCCTAGGATTAGCACTAAAGCCTAGGATTAGCACTAAAGCCTCGTAACCCAAGAAGTATTTTGGAGGATAACCTCTAACCTCTTGAGCCCAAAGACCAGAGCTGGGTCCGGGATTTCTCATCTATTTCTACCTCGATTGTTTTATGATTAAATTTTAATGTCATTAATTCGCTCTCTCTCCACACTATGCAATTGATTAAAAGGCGCACTTATTCACATCTTGAAAGCGATAATTGATCAAACAGATAATGAAAGCAATGGATTACAATAATACGAGGAGCGGAATACAACTCCCTTTTGTAAATGTGCGAGGCATACACAAATCGGGGCATTGCTTATTTTGAGGACTTTGGTCCTCGCATGCATCATTATCAAAATGGGATATTTTTATTTATGATGATCTTTATTGGATAAAAAATAGGGCATTGGACCCTTGCTTTTGTGTAAACCTCATTTTATTGAATATAAAACATTGAGTCATTTTTTATACATCAACGGGATATGAAAGGAGTACAACCATATACATAAAATAATCAATAAATAACAAATGAAGAAAATACTTAAGAGGATTAGGAAACTAAACCAGATGAAGTCCTCCAAATATGGTAGACAGCCGCTCAAGCTCGGGATTATCCAAGAGAATCAATATACACTCATAGAAAGTTAAGAGATGTTAATATACATAAAATTAACATATAAGAAGTCAAAAAGACTTGAAAGAGATGAAAAACGATTAAAAAAGATGGAGACAGAACCCACCAACGGCCTTCCCTAGCTGACCGACGGGCATCGGTTAAGGTAACCGAGATGTCCGTTTGTCACTCAAGGAGGGGCGTCTGTAGGTGGGTGACTGACGGGCGTCGGTGATAAAGATGACCCGTCGGTCACCACTATCTCCGAAAAAAACAGAATGGAGAAAAAACCTTTTCAAAGTCAAAAAAGTGGGTTTTATCCCAAAAGGAGATAAGAGAGTCAAAATAAAAGAAAATAATGATAGATATTCAAAAATTCCACAAAAATAAGAAATAAATATGAGATAATATGGAGAAGGAATCCGGAATATTTACCCTCAGATAATCGCTTTGGGTGAGATTCTTGTGTTGATTAGAGCCCCGCGCGTTCCACGAGAAGCAAAAGATGAAGGATCAAAGAAATAGAATGAGCTATTTCTTCTTCAACCCCTCAAAAGATCGATTTTGGAGTCAAAATCTAAAGAAAACTAATTAGTTTTTAGTTTCTTTTGACTGATTTGATCCTTGATTAAAAAGATTTCCTTAGTGAATGTGTTTTGTTGGAAGAGAGAGAAAATTTGCTTGAAATTGGGCAGAGTTTCCTCCTTTGAAAATTTTTTCAACCCTTTTCAAGTGAAAATCCGGAGCTTTTATAGCCAGACACGACCGACTGGCGTCGGTGTACAGGGGTGGGCGTAGGAAGAATCCTTCTGACACAAGGATTCGTCCGACGGCCCTGCCACATCCACCGACGAGCATCGGAGCGGTTGCGTGCTCCGGGAAACCAGGCGGCGTTCTGACAGGGGCGGTGACTTTCCGACGGGCATCGAAAAATACCACAAGCAGTCGGTGACTCGAAGCGACGGGTTGACTTCACAGACGGGCTGGCCGTCTGTGGAGGACAAAAATCCTTTTGACTCGAAAAAACCTCTGTTTTCCCCCCTCTACCCGGGAACGATAAAAAAAACTTCATTTCTCATGGAACGTGGGACTAAAACCTCCAAATCCAGCCCCTTATGCAGGCTCAGACCCTGATTTCATCATAGGGTAACCTCTGATCCGGACCGCTCCGGGACACGGTGCTTACACATAAGTCACTACCAAATAACATATTAAACCAATCATTAACTATCAATCACTTTTGTCACTTTTATTCAATTATGCATAAAAACATAATAATATAAATATTTACAATATTCTGGCTCATTATAAACATTTGATTATTATGTTCCATATATCAACTCACATTACTTGTAAACTAAATCATAAGTTAAATTACAACATAATCAATCAATAAATCTCTCTCAAGGCAAATTGCAATATAGTCAATCAATTAATTGTATTAGAGACATATTACCATAAAAACCACAAAATTTCATTTAATTATAAATATATCATTACTATTTATTATTAACCATTTTAAGCTCCTTTTTACCATATTGCCCTTGTATAAAACTGTCAGATATCTATGATCGGGATAAACGAGTCGTGAACCCCAAAGACTCACAAACATACACTATAAAAAAATCAAAATTAGCGACGGATAACTTTTAGTCGCTAATTAGCGACTGTTTTTATATTTAGTCGCAAAAATTCATTTTTCTAATTTTGCGGTAATTTTAGCGACAAAATAGCGACGAAAAAAAAACCGTCTCTAAAATTTGGCGGCAATTGTTGGCGCACTATTTTGCGACTAAATTAGCGACGATTTTTTCTGTCGCTATAATTTTGCGACGAATTTATAACTGATTATTAAATTTAACGACTAAATAGCGATGGAGTTATTGGTCGCTAAATTTGAATTGAAATTTTAGCCTTTTTTGTGACGGTTTTAGCGACGAATTTTGTTGAGTCACTAAAAGTGTAAAAATCTGACCTAATCCAAAACTACGTCGTTTTGGCCTTACTACTTTTTTTTCTCTTTTTTCTTTTCCTTTTTCTTCTCTTCCCTTTCTTGGTCTCTACCCCGATCTCTCCCTCGCCATCGGTTTCTAGCCGCCACCACCTGCTCTTCTTCTTCTTCTTCCCATCGCCGTTACCGCCTCTTAATCCACCTTGAGCGATCGGTCATTTTTCTCTCTTTTCTTTCCCTCTGCGCAAAACGACAACCCCGTTCTCCCCTCCTCCTTTGCATTTTGCTTCAGATCAGCCACTTTCCTCCGCCATCTCTGCTTTCGCTGTTTGTAGAAGCCGTCGCCACCCCTTAGGTTGCCGATCTGCTCCCTCTTCTTCTCTGCTACGGTCATCTAGCCGGAAGTGGCACTATCACTAGTATCTTTATGTTTGCCTTTTAAATAGAAAAGTGAGGTCTTAATTACAAAATGCTTATTTGCTGTGATTGGTATAAACTAGTAACTATACATGCTGTAAACTTGTGATTCTTTCATTTTTCGTTGGGGCTCTCCTGTGATTGGTATAAATTATTCATATATGGTTAGAGCTGTCAAGATTCATAAGGTCATACAGCTATTAATTATTCATATTAGATAAAAAGAAATAGCTATCATTACTAAATTCACATATTCCCTCTTGATATTATAAATGCTTTTGAAATTTTGTCAAGCTAATGGAATTTTTTTAGAATATATATTTGAATACGGTGAAGGTTTATCAAAGAATGTCTATGTTTAAATGACATAAAACATATGTAAATTAAGGTAAAAATAACAATTTTCAACTTTCTTTTATGAGGTGAAAGAAACAGCAGTCCAATTGGGTTAGAAATATATGGTTGTGTGTGTAATACTGCTCTCTGTTTTTTGGGTTTTGTTTGAATGAATGTTGTTATGGAAGTTTGTTTCTTTCTGAAGTTGGTGGTTGGAATTAGATTGTGTATGCCTGCTTTTGCTATTAATTCAAACCAGATTTTCATTTTGGCATAATGAGTATAGTATAATAATAGAAACTTCATAAAACTGAACTGATAAAAGCTATGTGTGTATAGCATAGTATAGTCTGCATACATACACACACACGATTCACTTAAGTATAGTTACCTTATTAACAGTTTTTTTTTAAATGTACATATGGAATCCCAAATGAGATTAGTAATTGCACTTCCAATGGAAGAGGAAATTCTTTTTTTTTTCTCGCTGGCAGGTATGATCACTCACTTTTTTCCTTAATTATTCTATATTCCTCTGTTGTAATGCGGATGATAGCTTTATTTTTGTTTGTGCACCATGTGAGCACCTGACAAGAGAAAGGTTAAGTGAATTTTGAGTGTCAGCTCGTCTAGACTTGAGAAAAATATCAAGAAAGTTTCAGGAATCTTAGGGTAGTGCTTGAGGAATTAAAAAAAAAATCAATTTAGAACAAAGTGAAAGCAGAATCGAATAGAGAATTCTATAAACCAACAATTGCAAAATAGCACAAATTAGAGCTTCCTTTTGAAATTTTGATGATTTACAAAGATATGAATGATGAAAGTGGGTGAAAGATTTTGATTTTGTGTGTGAAAAAGTGAGAAGAAATCAAATTTTGGGAGAAGAGGGAATCAAAATCACAGGAAGAAATCATTCGCTTATTTCAATTACTATTGGAACCTACTATAAAGAGAAATTTACTTTAGCAAACCAATGGTTGTTGTGATGAGGAACCCCCGTTGAAACATTCTGTATCAAAAGCGTGAGTTTCTCCAGGAAAAACAAGCGGGTGTTCAATTTCATTATGAGCCGTTGGGTTTTTGAACTGTGACTTTAAAACACTAATTTTTGACGGATGCACAATTCAACACATATTAAAACAAATGATAGTTAACATTATGTAATTGCCTTATTTTCAGCTGCAGAAGATGATTTATTAGTGGTCAAGCACATTGGTCAGAGCTTCAGATTTTCCAACGTGGAGGTACTGCATTTTCTGATTTTGTAGTTACTTGATATTTAATGATAGAAACTTGATATTTATTGTTTAAATTTTTAAGGCATTTCTTTTGGTTTGTGATTAGTATGAGAATTAGCTTCATACCTGAGAATTAGTATGAGAATTAGTATGAAAATTTCAACATTGTCATTGAACTGTCTTTTTGTTATATGAATAATGCTATTTCTTCAGGTTTTTAATTGAGTAAAATATGAGGTCTAAAAGTTTGTATTTAAGTAGAATATGTTGGTTTATCAATTTAGCACGGAGATCAGTGTGTTCCGGCTATTTATTGGCTAAAACTTAATCCTCAACCAAAATCCATTTTGCGGAGGAAAGTTTTAATTTATTTTTTATTCTCTTAATTTGTACGTTTGAATTTAAATAGAAAATAATTCTATGATAGTCAAATTTGAATACATGATAAATGAATTGGTATTATGTTCATACTATATTTGTTAATATGTAAATTTATGATATATATATATATATATATATTCTGGTTAGTTAATTAAGTGGAAAATTTAGAAAAGGGTAGCTCAAGCCTTGTAATATATGAATTAGAATCAATCTTTCTTATTTTGATTTTTAATTCATTAATTTTGGTATATATTAATTTAAAAAATTTATTGGTGACTTGTAGGTACTGAAATTGGCTGAAATGCTGCTAAATATAACAAGAACATTTACTTTTAATTTAAGTATTGTATAATTTAACAAACTTTTATTATATTTAAATTATTGTGAACTTATTGTAGAAAGTTATTGTAAACTTCTATATATTGCTAAATAGCACTATTTATTTTGAATTGGTATTTTTTAAGTATTATATAGTTTAATTTATTTTTTTTGATATTATATTTTTTAAATTAATAATAATATTGAAAATATTGTATAATTATTATTTACATAAATTAAATTAAATTTTGAATGTAATAATAATAATAAAAAATTAAATCGAAAAGTCTAATAAAAAATTAAACTAAAAATAATATTAAAAAATATAATATTTTAGCGACGGAATAGCGACGAATTTTTCGCGCTAATAAATATTTATGCGACTAATTTTAGGATTATTTAGCGACTAACATTTTATTTTTAGCGACGGAATTTTCCGTCTCTATTTTTAGCGACTGTTTTAAGGATTAGTTGCAAATTTTTTGCGACGGCGCTATTAGCGACGGTTAGTCACTCGAAAAAAGTAATTAGCGACGGAAATTTTCGTCGCTAATTGACTATTTTTTTGTAGTGATACCAGAGGGACTACCCCTGTCTTAAAACACATTCCAAAACATTTTATTTGACTTTAAAACATTTTAATACAATGAGGTAGGACCGTCATTGGCCTATAATAAGTAAGACATCATGCTCACACCCGCGGTTTTATGTCCCTATAGCTAGCCAATATATCTTGAACTAGACTTGACTACCAGATTACTACACAGGGCATCATTATTTCATTTTCCATATTTTTAAATTACCAATCATACTTTTCATGAAATTTCATCATACTATTCCATTCTTTTCCATCCAAATCAAGGATTATACATTCGATTTCCAATCATTTGCCATTTCATGCCATAAAATCCATTAAATCATCATAATTCACATGGATACATACATGTAACCCATTCGACCATGACATCAATTTTCCATCATTAATTCTTTTCATCACCTTTAACATTTATTTAGGTGATTTACATGTCACATAATATAACCATGCCATTATTTCATATCAAAACACATCAAAATCATGTCTTTCACATATATATACCATTCGGCCACATCATATTATCATTACCCATATTTTATCTTTTCATTTTAATTCAAATAAAATCTACAATTCCCATAGTAGCATAATTCACCATAAATTATTCAATTTAATTCAAATAAATTTTTATTTAACTAATTATCCAATTTTTAGTATCAAATATACTAAAATCTCACCTTAACATCAATTATGTCAAAATATACATAATACATTCTTTCATTATAAAATTCTTAAATAAATTCAAACAAAACCAATTAAATCAAATTATACTTAAAATCATATCTATAAACATATAATGGCTTATAACTCACAAATAACCATATTATTCATTAAGACAATTACAAATTCAATTTCGGCCATTTACAAAATTTTTCTTCAAAATTTATTTTCCAACATTTAAACATCTATTAAATTAGATTATCACTTAATTACCAATTTTACACATTCCATTATAAGTAAAACACCAATTGAGGTTCAGGTTTGATTAGGGAATAAAATGCACACATTAGTCAAAACAGGATTTAGGGAAAATAAACCCTTAACCTTAAATTACGTCACTGAATCCAATATGCAAACACCATATTTAGACAAAGTGATATTCTTAAATATTGATCCTCAAGATCTTAACTTTGTACTGGAAAAATTTCAAGTCATTTGGACCTACAACCAAGGAGTTATGGCCTAAGAAGCATCTACTACTCCATTGACCCGCCTAAAGAAAAGGGCTACTGTTTTGGGTGTTTTTGAGGACCCTAGAGGCGGAATTACATTATAGATATTTATATAACATTTATAGGCACATAAGTCCCGGTTCTAACCCAACTAGAATCATTCAATTTAGAGTTCCAAAACTCGAATTATGATCAAAATAGTCCACGGAGGTCAACCTGAACTTCTGGGTAGAATTGTTCTTTTTAAATTTAATTATTCAAATCCTCAATTTAAACACCCCTAAGCAGGTTTCTACCATCAATTTCACTTATTCATGCATAATTCATCAAAAACCCCAAATTTTATTAGCCTAAATCCAAATAAATTCAATGAAAATCTAAAGAATTTGTAACCACATACCTTAATTCTTTTTCTCCTTCACTAAAGCTCCTTTTCTTTCTCTTTTGACTTTGAAGAATCACCTTCTTCACCTTAAAACCATCATGGCAGCAACACCAACAAGGAAAACCCAAGAAAACCTCACTTCAACAACTCAATTAAACCATTAAAATAACTAAATACAACCTATTAGAACTATAAAAACCAACTAGAAACCATTAATTTCACTTACTTTCAAAATGGCCAAAAACCTAACTTTGATTTCCTTCTTATCCTTCACCAAAACCAAAAATTAATGGTTGAAATCATCTTCTTAATGAGCTGAAAACATTAACTAAACTTGGATTGAAGGAGGATGGAAGAATTTGGAAGAAATCAAAGGGACAAAGAAAAAAGAAAGTCACGTTTTTTAGAGAGAAAAGATAGGAACGTGAGGCTACTGAATTCTGGGTTCAAGAACAGAATCTTGGGCTTTTATACTAAGGTTTTGGGTTGATTTAAAGTTCAACCAAGTTGGGCAAACCAATGCAAAACTCAAACCACTTTTATGGCTCAATTTGCACTCTTAATTTAATTTTCTCTTTTTCTAAGCTCAAATTTTCCCAAAATTAATTTCATAATTCATAACAAATATAAATTAGGCTACATTTAAAATTTCGGTGTTACTGTAAAAATTTCTTTTTAATTCCAATAAATTATATACATTATTTAGAATCTATCCATGCCTTTATATAAATTTTTAGAGGTCAATAGCTATTTTTAATAGTCCGATCAAAGTTTGGTTAAACCCGGTTACTATTTAAACTGAAAAGGACTATTTCTCATTTTTAGCATTTGGAGACCTACTTGACCTCAAATTCACTTCAAATTTCACGCTCGGACTACTTGTAACTAATATTTTTCAATGGTCAAATAAAATATTTTTCATCCACGGGAGTATTTAATACCCCGGGTACGCTGAATAACACCGAAAAATACTATTTATATCTAACTCTGTGTTTGGCCCATTATAATATCTCTACCTACAGACCTCCAATTGGAGTGATTCTAGTTGGAGATGAAACTTAAGAGATAGAAATTTAAATGTTATAAGATACTAAGACCCAATTTTGCCTTAAAGCCCTCAAATATTTGATTGAAAACTCAAACCTATTTTTGCTTATGTATTAGGAGCAGTTCGTGTTCCTAAGGGTATATCTCCTAATTTATAAGTCCAAATAGCATAATTTTTATGCCATTGAAAACTTAATACATAGAGGAACAAATGTTAATTAGGGACCTTTACCTAAAAATGCCTCTAACTAAGTGAAAAACCATGTGTAAATATACCTAGAATATGTCCTATCTCAGTAGGCAACAAAATAGGGTTACACAGTGGTGATAACTTTCTGACCACCTTGTAACTTCCCTAACCACCATATGAATATCTATTGGTACTCAAAATTTGCCTTAAAATTGACCCACGTGGTGGTTAGGAATGTTTGACTACCATGTGACATCTATTTTCAGCATAGTAAGTGAGTTTTTCCCACATGTTTGACCACAAAATTCACCGAAAGTTCCCAAAACTTATCCAATACATGTTTATACATATATAATGGATATATGCATGAATGATCCATGAAAATATGTGAAACTAGGGTTATGAATATGATAATTTAATAAATAAATTAAGTGTATAATTATCTTAAAACTACCTATTATGGCTGAAAACAACATGGCATGCTATATTGATTGTATATGATGAATGTATATCTATGTATGAACCAATTAATGATATGTTATATCCATAATGTTATTGATGTTAATAAATAAGTATGGAAATAATATATCCTACGTATAAGTCTAGGATGGGGATAGTTAGATATGTCTACAGGAATTACAGATGTTGCGGTTTACTTACCGTTTGATACCTAATGGTGTCCTTATTTGAGACTAAATGTCTCATTTTACTTGTACCTTCAGGTACCTTATTACCGTACTGTACTATACTGTATACCTTTGGGTACCAATTATTAGCGTTCTCCCTATTATCCACTTCCATAGAAAAGCAGGCGACTCTCGGATTGTGTAATATGTTATGTTCTTGATGTAATAAACATATAATATACGTATAAGTTATACTTGATAGGCAAATCATATACTGTGTAATACACTCTAGATGTAATGTATGAGGTCGTTGTAACAACCCAAAATGGTCCTAGTCGGAATTTGTATGCTAAGTCAGGAATTTAAGGGTATTTCAGTAATTTATTCTTGAGAAAAATTGGATAATAAGGATTTAATTGCAAAGTAATTAATTAAATATGTTAAGAAGAGAAATTTTAGAGTGTGCTTGTAGTGTATGGAAGTAGGATATAAGTGGGTTAAGAGGTTTTATAGTATGGGTTGGGAGGTATGGTGCCTTAGAAGATAAGTGGTTTATAAGGAAATGTTAGGGTGTGACTTAAGTTTGGTGCCTTGAAGATATTATTATAAGAGGTGTTAGTGTGTGTATTGTGTATGGTGCAAAGTGGAATAAGTCAAAAGTGGGATTATTGGTCCTATAGGAAGTTGCCAAGTGAAATGAGTAGGTGGAGTTATTGGTCCTATAGGAACCTGCGTATATTTTTTTTATCATAAGTATAGTTCTAGATCTCTAAATGTTATTATTGATCCAATAGAACCATGACTTCCATGCATTTAAAAGTCCTAGAAATAACCTTGGGCTAATTCTTGCTCTAAGACCCTGAAATTTGGATAAAACTGTAGTGTCTCTATTTGTGTCGGGTTGTTTGAACAGTATGGGTCGTTGATAGTATATCTGGAGTTATAGATGTCCTTTTGACCTGAAATTTGTTGAATTTGAACTTTAACATCCTAGGGAACATTTGTTAAGAAGGAAGTTTTGGCTAAAAATGAGTTTTAGAGGTCGGTTTAGGCAACACAAGTCAGGGGAGTAAAGCAGTCTTTTTAGGTAACAGAGGTGAGCCTCTGTCGCGAGCGCGACAGGGTCGCGACCTCACGACAAAAATACTTGTTTAAGCCTTTTATTATTTATTTTTGAGCCCATAGTTAACCCGGATTAATCCCCTACCCTTCCCCTCAGCTTATTATGCATGTTTAGGGTAATTAAATGACTATATAAGTAGTTGTCTTTAGGAAAACTTATGAGTATGATTAAGATTGGTGATCTAACTAGTAAATAACAATAGATATAATTCTGTGAAGGATGGCATATGGATGAGTATTAATATGTGTTGATCCATGAGTAACCTAAGCATGATGTATGTTATGTATGAATGCATATTAACATGGTTGCAATTGAGATGAATGACGAATACTGCTGTTATTATAGATTGCGTAAATGGATATTGTTAGTGGCATGATTTATTTGGAATTCTTGGTATGGATGTTGTGTTTTATGATGTCAATGATGTGTGGCTTGCTGGAGATGAGGCAAGTGGATGTTTTGATGTTTGGTTTGAGATTTGGGTATTGTGAAGTTGGGTTTTTCTGAAGATTTCTTGTATAAGGGTTGAAATTCATGACTCTGTCGCGAGCGCAACATTATCGCGAGGTAGCGATAGAGTCCGGTGAAAGCAGCCCTCGCACGCATCCAAGCTCGCTGCCGAGCCATGCAGCAGAGCCTCTATCGCGAGCGCGACAGAGCGCTTGACTACCGTTTTGAATTGGGCGATCCTCTGTCGCGCGCTGTTGAGCGCGAGCGCGACAGATCGGGCAAACAACTCATTATCGCGAGCGCAACAGTGAGATGTGTATAGTTCCCTCGCGAGATCGTGAAGGTTGCCGTCATCGCGACCTAGGCCAAGTCGCCTCTGTCGCGAGCGCGACATCCGTCGCGACCGCGACACTGCCTGGTTTCCAAAATTGAGTTTTCTTTTGTGATTCCAATGTTTAAATTTCGAACTTGTGATGCCTTTAGGTTTATACTTGGACTATTTTTTTTATGAAGTATATTAATATAATTGGATGTATTATGCATGGATAATTTTATGAATTATATGAATGTAATATGTTAAATTATGTGCCATGATGTGAGACATGATTTGTATTACGCATGACCTGCGAGAGTCAGTCTAGTGGATAGTTAGGCATGTCTAATACAGTCTCTTTAGCTGCAGCCCTTTGAACATTTGGACCCTGATCAGGTCCCTGTTTGGTTCCTCACGAACCCTTTTGTGTGAATGGATCTTGTTTAAGATCCCCTTTCGTTAAAATGTTTTCGAATGTGGAAAATGATGTTGTTTTTCGATTCGTACCTGTAAGGTACCCTTTGGCTAGTTGGTACCCGTAAAGTACTGTTCGTACACTTGTTATCCACTATTGTGAGTCAGCAGGTGCTTTATTATTTTGTTTTGCTTTGAAATAACTATAAGAATGTGATATCCGAATGAACGATAATGATTTGAGGAATCAATTTATATATATATGAACGTGACTATGGGCTTTGGAATGTATGTCTGTATTATGTAAGCATGATTTTATATCTGACACCATTATCCGCACTTGTCATGTGATGTATTATAAGTTTTAGAATGCTTTGAATGTGATTCGACTAATGTATATACGTACGTGACTCCAGCATGGTTTTATTGTATATAAGCATGTGAATCGGATCAGTTGTGGCTGTAAGTATGTAAGATTTAATTGTACTTTCCGCGTGGTGATGTTATGAATGTGATGTTATGTGATTATGTCTTCGGTCTCTGCTATTGGAGTGTTTTCGGCATGATATTTTATGTATTAGAGTTGCACAACAGAAGTGTGGTGCTTTGGATGTTGTCCCTTGGATTTTGGCTAGTGTGTGTGTGTGGCATGTCAAAGAATGTTAGATAGCTAGTATTCTTAGCATGATAGTTGGGTACGTTACTATATGGTAATTATGTCGCATTTGAATGGGTTTTCAGTTAATGCATGGGTACTTGGATATGACAATTGCATGTGTAAATCTCATGTGACTTCGCACGATAAGGTACTGATATTTGATACCTTGGTAGGTATATGCATGTGATATTGTATGTAGTTCTGCATGATGATACTTGTATCGTATATTGTATTATGGCCGTTTTGGCCTATTCTCGACGTAAGTATATGGGTATGGTTGTGAGTTTTTGAATTAATGCCTTTACTATGCAAGCCTCATTATATATGTGTTATGAATGTTCGCATTAGCCATTGTGAGTGTGTTATGCCTTGGCGACCATTGTGAATGGCCGTTCATACTCTTGTGTGTTCTCCCCACTAAGCGTTTATCGCTTAGCACGGATTTCTTCCCGTCCAGGTGGCAGGTTTGGTTCTGTTCGAGTCGCGCATCTGCAAGGTCGGCCACGTAGAAGTTAGAAGTTTCGTTGTGATCAGCTTCTGTATTTTGGATTTTTGTTATTCCTGTAGTCTTATGTATCTGTAAGGTTTTGGATATTATTTTGGGTTATGTAAACGTTATTATATTTATATATTAAGTTATTCCTTCATTTTATCTTTCGCCTTATGCTTCCGCTGAATGATTATATGTATGTATGTAAGTTATTGTATGTTCAGCTATTGTTCCTTTAAAGTTTTAATTTCCTCTGTATTTCCGTATGCATGTCATGTATGAATGTATGCTTTCGCTTAGTGTATGTGTGTGTGTGAGTGAGTGAGCATCGGGTAGCGCGCCCGCCGGCGCCCTTCCAACGGGGGCGACGGTGGGGGTGTTACAGTCATGGTGATTGAAGATTCTGTTATATGATTTATGTGTAAATGAGATAATGAACATGCGATATTCATGAATTATAGTTATAGATCTTGTATGATTAAATATATATGGGTTCATATGCATGCTTATAGTTATTATTATGAATAAAAGCATGGTTATGATTATTTTATGGTTGTTGATATTTATGAAAGTAATGATTTAACAGAAATAATGTGCTTAACATGACCACTATATATGGTTATATGTAACTGTTATGAGTGTATATGATATGAAAAATGAATTAAAAAAAAAAACATAGCGTGATTGTGGATCATAAATCTTCACACTTGAAATACGAGTAAAACAATATATGATATGTTCTTGTTGTGGTTTGTCTTGCTTAATTTGGGATTTGAATGTTTATCTATAAACTTGACCTATTTTGGGGTCTGGATGTTTATTTGTAAACTTAAATGAGTTAAGTAATTTGGATACTATAATTGTAATAAAGATATGATTATGATTATAATTTTAGTATAAATAAGTAATTAAATGAAAGGAGATAACAAGAATATACTTGACAGGCTTTATAAGGTATTCATATGTGAGTGTATAGTAATTTATGCTCTAGTATAAGGAAGGTGTAGACTTAAGTGCACATGGGCAAGTATATGTAAATTTATACACTAAGGAATAAGGATAAGTAAGAAACCTATGTATCTAAAAAATATAGGCAAATGTACGACATTATAATGTATTTGTAAGTATGATAAATTAACAGGAATCATTGTTAACTATTTATGATTTACCTATGAATGAAATAATTTATATGCACATATGCATAATTTTCTTAATATTCTGAATTATGGATATATTATTTGCATGATGGCACCTTTATAGATATTTTGATCTGTATGCTTATCTGAGGATTATTGTGAGTGGTCGTCTAAAATTAAATGTTTCCCACTAACTTTTATGCTTAACACGGGTTTTTAATCCGTGTAGGTATAAGTGTCGAAGTAGCTCATAAGAACACACTGCAATGGTTCAGGCCAACACAAGGATAGGAAAGGAATTTTAATATAGATTTATTTTTGTATAATAGTTCATTTTGTAAGAAAAAGTAATATGTAAACATAACAGT
The DNA here is from genome assembly GCA_947683425.1 of Excoecaria cochinchinensis. NCBI lineage: Eukaryota > Viridiplantae > Streptophyta > Magnoliopsida > Malpighiales > Euphorbiaceae > Excoecaria > Excoecaria cochinchinensis. Next base: position 6,207,712 of record CANTUQ010000033.1, on the reverse strand, counting down.
AACTAGTTTTGTATTGTAAAGGTATACGTAAATATTGTAATTATGCATATGTTAGTATGTATCGAATGTTATAAGATAAATTTTGTACTCTTAATATGAAGTAGAAAAAAAATAAAACTTAGTACCATGTGAATGTGTATGTGATGAACATGACTTAATATAACAAGAACATAAATGAATGCAAGAATAAATGAGCCAGGTAATAAGTTTTGTGGTGTGACACCCCTTTTAGTTGCTGATAGGATATATGTTCTGAGTTCTAAATGATATAAGTTATACGTTGACTGTAGGGGGTGTTACAATTTTTTCCTTTTAGATCTCATTATTCATGGTTAGCATGCATTGGTATGAACATGCATATTATGGTTTGTTCCTTTTAGATCTCATCATTCATGATTAGCATGCATTGGTGTGCACATGCACATTCATTAATCTAATTAATCATGCATATATATTTAACTTTTAAATACATGAGCTAGTTATGGACTTTCTACTTTGCTTTCCTTGAGCTAGAATGCAGGAGTTAAAAAACCAAAAGAAAAGTATAATACAATATGTCTTCTTTCTTCTTGGATCCTCCATTTAGCCCATCTTGCTAATTGATCTTGGTTTTCTTCTTTTTTAGTCTAATCCAATGTAATTTAATTAGATATAGCCAATAAAAGGAAAAATATAAGATAAATAGGCTGGACATGAAAGTCCTTATAGACTAAAATTAAACTATGCATATGCTTAATCTCATTAGGTCATAAGTCCATAACTATCTCATCAATCCAAGAACGTACATTCTAACATGCAATCTAATGCATAAAAAGAAAAAAGTAAACTAGGAATCCTATTGAGCTAACTAGTGTAAGTCTCAACTTTTGAGGCAAGTTTTATTGTATATGTTATGTCTTGATTATGTGTTACATGGAACCTATATTACGATAATCTTATTTTCTTAATTAGATCCATATTAGGAAACTTTCTCATTTTGGAAACTATTTTCAAAATGAAAGCCTTTTGACCAATTCAAAAACTACTTTTCTAAAAGTGATGTTTTTCATGTTATGCTTCCACTTACTAATCTCATCATCAATTAACTACCATATTTAATCATTTAATTTTATTAATTAATTAAATAGGTCCTAGATACCGTACGTAGATATTAATTTTAAATCATTTCCATTTAATGCCTTAATAATTTCACACATTAATCTCATTAAGCATGCACTGTTTGGCTTAATTGCACTGTTTGTAGCCTTTTTTTAAAAAAAATATTGGATGGTCCAAATGACTTATAGGCCCACTCTAACACTTAAAATTACTTAATTAAGTCTTTAATGATCAGGTATTAGGGGTGTACACAGTTCGGTCCAATTCGGTTATTTACAAATCTCCGTATTGTATTGGAATTTCGGTTCTTATAAATTTCGGTACAGTTCGGTTCTTATTAATTTCGGTACAGTTCAGTACGGTTCTTATAATTTTCAGTACAGTTCAGTTCGGTTATTCGGTTCTTTCGGTACAAAACAAAACAAGACAATACAATACAGTATTTCGGATAATTCAATATTTTTAAAAATTTACAATATAAATATACACAATAATAAATACAAATATAATTAAAATATCTCAACAAGTACATACAATTTTTCATTCAATTTTAAGAAAATATTTCAATTTATCCCTCTCCTTTATGAAAAAAGAAAAACATATTTTAACAATAGTCGCTTTAAATTAAATTTTAAATTCTAGATAAATTACTTCAATAAATTTCCTAAAATTCTAATATTTAATAAAATTAATTGGTAATTCATCTCTAATGATTATCTTAATTAAAACTTATGTACAAGCCTATTGATTAAATTTTTAACTAACTAATGACGTACTATTAACGAATATTACAAAAATCAAAAGTTGTGTGTGACTTATTCTTACTTTTAGATGTAGCCGCAGAAATGATAGTGGTAGCGACGAAAAGAAGAAAATGCAAGTACAATTTAAGTTTTTTTTTTAATTTATTTTCTTATATATATATATATATGTGTGTGTGTGTGTGTGTGTGTGTGTGTGTGTGTGTATATATAATAAAATATAAAACCGGTCAGATTCTGAAGCAACAAAAATACCTCAAAATGAAAAAATTTTATTCAAAGTTGAAAAGTTCCCTCCAAACTAAGGTAACAAACAATTTATATGAAAAGAATAAAAAAATTACAATAATACCCCTAAAACTTCAAATTAAAAAATTGAATATCAAACGTTATTTTTGAGGCACAAAATGGGCTGTTACAGGAGATTAAGTTTTACAAAAATCGACCGGCTTGAAATGAGTTTTCCAGAAACATATAATAATAAGTAAACGAACACCTGTAGCAAAAGTTATAACAAAAACAATAATTAATGACGATTGACCCATTTAACTCGCTCCAAATATTGAAAACCCGACTCGTCCACATTAGATTCCCTCCAAATATTTCAATTCCCTCCAAATATTTTAATTCCCTCCAAAACTTGAAATAAAAAACATTTCTACTAAAATTTTTTAAATTTTATTCTAAAAAAATTAATTAATAAGATAATTATATACTTATATAATTATATTATATATTAATTAATAAATTTGATTAATATAATAATTGTATATAATTATATTATTAAGATATATTTTCAATTACTCAGATAAATATTGTGCTAAATACAGATGAATATTAGTTAAATAACGCTAAAAATAAAAAAAAAATTAAAATTTTATTATAAATAATTATATATAATTTTATTTTTAATTTACATATTCATATAAGTATTGTGATAGAAATAAATGAGTATTAGTCGAGTGACACTAGAAGCAAATGAAATTAATTTATAAAATGATTATATAATAAATTATTCAGTTATATATAATTACATTATTAAAATAAATCAATTATTCAAATATATATTGTGTCAAAATAAATAATTACTAATTGAGTGATATTAAATATAAATGAAATTAATTGATAAGTTAATATTATATATAGCATCGGCTGATTATATGGTTATGATCCATCCATATATATTATCTTAGCTCAGTTATTATACTCAATTTTACTAAATTTGGCTTAATAGTTAAACGATTATTAATTAATATTATAGTTAATAATTATAAGGGTGAATGTAAAAGTAGCATTAAAAGAAATTAATTGATAAGTTAATTATATATACAGCATCGGCTGATTATATGGTTATGATCCATCCATATATATTATTTTGGCTCAGTTATTATACTCAATTTCACTAAATTTGGTTTAATAGTTAAACGATTATTAATTAATATTATAGTTATTAATTATAAGGGTGATTGTAAAAGTAGCATTAAAAGTAAATAAAATTAATTGGTAAAGTGATTGCGTATATAAATATTTGTACAAAAAAAAGTAGTAGTTGAGTGACATTAAAGTTAAATTAAATTAAATACGAATTAGTAAAATTTAATTATATATAATTAAATTATTAAGTTACAACTCAATTATTCATATATGTATTGTGCCAAAATAGATAAGTATTAGTTGAGTAATACTAAAAACAAATGAAATTAATTGGTAAGGTGATTATATATTTATATAATTACATGAATTGAATTGGTAAATTTCATTATATATAATAATTATTATATATAATTATATTATTAATTTATATGCTCAATTATTCATATAGGTATTGTACAAAAAATATATATGAGTACTAGTTGAGTGATACTAAAAATAAATGAAATTAATTATTAAGGTGATTATATACTTATATAGTTATATTAATTAGTAAAATTTAATTATATCTAATTAAATTATTAACTAACAATAGATAAATACCAGTTGAGTGATATTAAAAGTAAATGAAATTAATTAGTAAGATGATTATAAACTCATATAATTACATTAATTAGTAAAATTTCATTGATATAATAATTATATTTGTGTGTGTATATAAATGTTTGTACAAAATGAAAAATTATGTAATACTTGAGTAATACTAAACGTAAATTAAATTAAATACAAGTTATTTTAATTGCACATTTATATAGATATGATAATTAAATTTATCTTATTAATAATCAAAATATTTATTTTAATTTATTAACTATTTATTATATTAATTTCATACATTAAAATATTTAATACAAATAATTATAAAAGTTTCAAAAAAATACAAATAATTATGAAGTTAAATTTATATAATAACGATATAATAGAAATTATAAATAATATTTATATATAAATTACTAATATTATATATAATAATTAATAAATATCGGTTATTTCGGTCCAATTCAGTACAGAACAGTTCGGTACGGTTCAATACGGTTCTCGATTCGGTTCCAGTACAATTCGGTTCGGTTCTAATAAAAAAGTCAACAGTACAATTCGGTTCAGTTCTAGTAAAAAAAGTCAACGGTACAATTCGGTTCTGGATCTTTTTCTTCGGTATTTCGGTTCGGTACAGGAAGATCCAGAACCGTGTACACTCCTATCAGGTATATGGGTTTTGATTAGCGTTTTAGGTCCACTTAGTCATAGCTAATTAATTTCATATATAGATAATCTAATTAGGTGACTTAAATGCATTATTTAGCTACTTGAGTGAATCCAATCCACTTGCAATTAATTTTAACCAAATGAAAACCTTAAAAACAAATTTTAATATCCCATATTAATTTGTGTTGGGTTCTAGAAATGAGATAAATCCAATTGGGCTAAAAACATCAAATTCCAAATTCGGACCACAAGGAGCTCCTAGCAAACCAAATTGGACTAGGTTTTACTTTTTAATTTGGATCAAATTCTAATTTTAATTTTCTTATTTAAAAAAATTAAATTAAGAGTCATTAAAATACAAGAATTAATTAATCAAAAACATTAAAAATCATGTTCCTAAATGTTAGGCCCCTTTGTTCATGTTCTATGCTAAAAAACATAGGAATGCTTTGAGTGGCCTCTAATCACGCCATTTCTCATTTTCTTCATATAGAATTCAATAAATATACATATTATATATTCTATACTATATATAACAGTTCCATCACATGACAAACCAAAATATAACATCCACATACAAATAAACCATAAAAAATTACATTTAGCTAGTTTAAATAATTGAACTATTTTTATGACAAAACCTAGTGTGACGCGCGCCGGATCCCTGCCGCCGCCCGTTCGACCGCCCGCACGTGGGCGATCGGGGCATTTGTGGGTCCGTTGACAGCTTGCAATAAATCGCAAGTGCGTATATGTTGGGCAACAAAGAGGTTTCATGGAGTCGCCACCCAATAGAACATTGGGAAAGTTTCTCTCGCCTCGGAGAGCCTAAGACTGCGCTTTGTATCCATTTTGGGCCAGCCAGAGGGGTCTTGGAAGGTATACCTCTCGCCCTAAGGAGCCTAGGATTAACGCTAAAGTCTCGTGACACAAGAAGTATCTTGGAGGATAACCTCTAACCTCTTGAGCCCAAAGACCAGAGCTGGTTCGGAACTTCTCATTTATTCGTACCTTGATTAATATCATAATTAAGTTTTGAATTCATTGTTTCATCAACTTTCCACACAATGCAATTTAAATTAAAGGCGCAATCATTCATATCGAAAGCGGTAAATGTAAGCAAAATCCAAAATAAAGCATTTAAAAACAAATTACAATAACACTAGGAGCGGAATACAACTCCCATTTATAAAAGTGAAATACATGCATAAAACGGGTTATTCATTAATAGTGAGAACATTGGTTCTCGCATGCATATTTATTATGAAAAAAGTTTTGATGTGATGATTTGGGTATGAAAAAACTAGGACATTGGTCCCCTTTTATTTAGAAAAAGAATGTCAAGTTAATTAATAGAAACGTTTTTGTGATTTTCTTTTTAGCGTGCCTAAATAAAGAATTTTACAAGAAAATTATATGGCAAAATTAATTAAAATATTACAAACCAAACGAGCCTTTTTGGACCTCCCGATGTGCTCGCAAAAACGCCCAAGCGGAAAAAATGAGTTTAGACATAAAAACAAAATACAATTAAAACAACGTTAGTGATTAAATCAATTAAATTAATTAAACATACAAAATAATGAATAACAAATTAAAATAAAATAAGATGATATGATATGAAAAGAATGATAATGGAATCAAAAATGTTAACAAACCAAAATAAAATGAGAAACATGCATTATATGTGACAAATGATTAAATAATGTAAAACATGTTAATTAATTAGTACATGTAAAAATATGAACATGATAACAATGATGATGAAGATAAACGAATCAAAGAATATATAAAATAATAAAGAAAAGAATAATAAATGAAAACCATTAAAGAATGATGAAAACAATTAACTAAACAATATGATTAATTAAATATGTTCACAAATGATATAAACCATTTTCATGGCAAAAAGATCAATTAAAATGAATTTATTAATTACATGTTAAAAATAATGATGATTTAAAGTGAAATAAATTAATTACATGTTAAAAATTAATAAACAATCAATATTTATGTGAATAAAAATCATATCATGTATAAACAATTAAATGGAACAAATATAAAATCAATACAACAAATTGAATAGATTAAAACAATAAATAAATCAATAAAAATAATAAAATATACATGAATAAATAAAATGAAATAAAATAGAATAGGAATTGAAATTGAGTCTAGAATATTTACCCTCAGAATATTGGATTTGATGAATGAAAAGTGATTATTGATTTCTTTGTTTGATGATTCACAATATTAGAGTGAAATATTATGAAAATTTTGGAATTTTATTCCAAGAAACATGAAAATAAAAATGATCAAAAATTCTTTAAGAACAAAGAATTGATACCTTTGCCTAAAGAAATGATTTTGATAAAAAAAAAGTTTTATTGATTAAAATAAAGAAAAATTGATTGAAGTTTTATTTTAGAAAATCAAATAAAAATTAGATTTTGATGACAAACAATTATTTTATTTGTCTCAAAATCAATTTTTTATCAAAAAGAGATTCAAAACAAAATCAATGAAAAAAGTTTTATTGAACCCAAAATAAAAGAAGAAAAACAATTTTGAGAACAAATAATTATTCTATTTGTCTCAAAATTGAATCCAACAACAAAACTTCCTCTAAAAAATATGTTTAGAAGAAATTATGTTGGAAAAAAAATGAACATTTGATTTTTTCTTTTTGATTTTTGGTTGGGGAAAAAATCTGGAATTTTAGTGGAATGAGAAGAAGATGAAAAGAAATTTTAGGTCTAAAAAATGTGTGGAGAGTAGGCTCCTTTGATTTCATCATAAAATATTTATAGGATAAAATAGGTTGCCCTAATTTAATTAAGGAAAAAAAACCTATTTTAACCCAAAATTATTTTATTTTTAATGATAAAATCAAGTTTATTATTTAATTACCTAAAAAAATATTTTAGAATTTAATTTGAAGTCAAAAACCCCAAAAAAATGGGATAAAAAACGGATTTTTGGGTGAAAAAATCGGAAAAAGGGCTGAAAATAGGATTTTTGGGTAACAGACCCTGTAGCGACGGCCGGTATGCCCGTCGCTATAGAGCGGCGGGCGTCGGAGCGGCAGCCAGGCGATCCTCGCGCGCTGGCGCTCGCGCACGAGCGCTCCGTGCGGCGCTCAGCGTGCGCGATGCTGCGCGCGCCTTTAACGACGCGCAGCATCGGCGACGCTGAGCGTCGCCTTTTGCGCTCGCTGCGCGATGGAGCGCCCAGGCGCCTGCGAGCTGGGCGCCAGCGCGCCTGCGCGCTGCCGCGCCCGACACTCGCGGTCCGAAAATTTTTTTTTTATTTTTTTTTTATTTTTTTTTATTTTTTTTTTATTTTTAAATTTTAAATTAACTAAAAACACTATAATTTTAAGCCCCCATTTTTCAAAATTAATTTTTTAAATATTTTTTATTATTTTTTAATTTTTCACTCTAAAATGCAAATTTGACGAGAAAACCATCACTTTTAACCTTTTAAGCCTGTGAAGGCAATTATCATCATTGGGTAACTTCGATCTAGGCTTACTCAGGACCCGGTGTCTACACCTAGGTTTTGATACCATTGAAGGGATTTATAGCTCATACATAATGGAAAATAAAAACTTAAAATCCCCTAATGGAAGATCTTGTCGTAAAAAAAATTGCAAAACCTAGGTAAAAGAATTTACCTAGCTAAAAGATTCAAATTCTTTTACCTTTGCAGTTTGTTATTTAGTTGAATTACCTTCGTATTGGGTTGGAGCAAACCACCAGTATGCAAATTCAGGCACCTCCAAGTGTATCAACATAAGAAAAGAGATTTAGAACACACCAAGGGATGAACAATAAGAAAAATTAGGGTAAGGATTAATAACCTAATTCAGCTACAGAGAAAGGAGAGAAAAAAAATAGATTTTCTCTTAGGGTTTGGAGGCTATTGAGTTGTTACCCTAATTTTGACTTTGAGGTGTATTTATACTCCCTTAATATTAGCTTAGGGTTAGGTTTATATGGCTGTAAGTTGAGGTTGGGCGAATTTAATTGGGCTTAAGTGACACTCACTGGCTTAAGGGGATCTGCACATGGGCCCTTGACTAGCTTTTTCAGCGCATCTAACTTATGATAGCTTATGCTAGCTTATTGATAAAGTCAAAAACTTCTTTATCTGTAGAAAAGAAGGCAATCCGATCGGATGAGAAAACCTGCAATAAAAAGAGCCCGGTCGGATCAGGCGTGAGCACTCCGAATCTTAAATTAGTAGCTTAGAGAGAATGTGCTTTTAGAAAGAGAGTGTCTTGGATTCAATACCTGGTGCCATTGTTGGCTGGGCTATTTATATGAGATAGTTGAGGGACACTTGAGTGCCTGGGGTGTGATTACTGGCTGTCAGAGTAAGTATTCGGCGACATGACAGGGAGCAGGTGGTAGGCATGGGCGCTGCCTTGTGTCAGGCGGCTGATGGGACTGGCGGTCACATCAGCCAATCGGGCTTGTGCATTGCCTAGGAGCTCGTGTCTGCTACCTTTGGTTGATAGGCGTTGGGCCCTGCCAGTTGAGTGGGTCGGCTTGATGGGCCTTATAGCAAATGATATTTGTTGTGTTATCACTTGTCCCCCCTCAACAGGTCCGATCGGGCATTGATTTGCCTTTATAGGTCCGTTCGGGTGAGATCAATTTTGAAATTTCCCGATCCGAAGACGCGTATTGGCGCGCTTTTTAAATTTTGAAGGCGCTTTTCTGAAGAGACGCGCCTGCCTGGACAGCTGTTTTCATTTAATGCTATGCATGTACCGAGGGCAACGCTTCGCTCTTCGCAGAGGCATAATGTCTTTCGACACGTGGCGCTCGTTGAATGGCGCGTCGTTTGGCTTATTTGAGAAGCTTTAGCCTATAAATAGGGGACTTTGTAAAGCATTTCCTCTTTACTTTCGAAATCCCTAGCGAAGCTCTGTCAAAATCTCTTCTTGAATCCCAGATTTCCGCAAACATCTTTTTGCTTCTTCAAATTTTTTGAGTTCTTTCCGTCAAGTAAGTGATTTTTCCTTTTTGTTTTTTGCTTTCTTTCTATCTGCATCCACTCCATTTAAAAACTAGAAAATTACACCTGTCTGCCCTTCTTGCCTGTTGAAAAATGGCCTCCAGCAGTGGTGAAGTGCTCGACAGCCAATTCTTGGACGAATATCAGAATAAACCAGCTGTTGAATTACATTCTCGATTGACTGCTGGGGAGGTGGCTGAGATCCCCTCCAAATACGGCCTTCCTGAAGAGATAACGGTAATGGCCTGCCCGGAATCGATGGTGGTGACCGAGGGGCCTTTTTGCCGACACAACAACGAGTGGTTTATTTGCCATCTCTGGAGCCTGGATACTGGCTTGAGGCTCCCCCTGGGCGCCTTTGAGATGGCGGTGTTAAAAGGATATGGGATCGCCCCTAATCAGTTGCATTCGAACGGATGGAGGTCAGTGGCGTGCTTTAAGATCCTCTGCAAGATAGAGAGGGTGGCGCCAACCTTGGACCTCTTCACTCATTTCTTCTATATATCGGGTCGGAGCGATGGAACGGAGTACTTTTTCACTAGCCGCCCAAAAAAGAAGCTCATGTTCATCCCTACCTTGATGAAAGGGTACAAGGAAAGGTACTTCTTGGTCGGGAAGAAGGGTGGATTCGGTGTGTCTCTCACCCGATCGGCTAGGGCCGAAATCTTGAAGGACCTTGCGGCGGGTCAGCCTATGTATGAAGGCGATATAAAAAAGCTAATGGATGTCGTAAGCAGGCATGGAGAGCCCTATCAGTCTAGCTTTCTCCTATCTACGCTGTTCGGCTCTTCCAGCTCTGAAAACGCTGAGGATGCAGAACGTGAGCATTAGGATCGGGGAGAAAACATTGTCATTATGCATCGATCATGCATTGCACTTTATTTGTGTTTTGTGAAGAAGGTTTCAGTGTGGAGGAACTTATCTGTTTCATTTTTCGTGTGCAGCTGAAATGGCTGGTGGGAACGGAACGTCGAAACAGCTTGGCGAAAGGATCAGGCAGAAGCGTGAGGCGGAGAAAAAGGCCCAGGAGCAAAGGAAGAAGAGGAAGTTGGTGACTTCTGCTGAGCTTCAAGCCTCTCGGGGGGCCATCGCAGTTGTCCCGATCTCTTCGGCTCCTCCGGCTTCTACTACTGCGCCTGCTTCCACCACCGTGGGGCGAGCATCTGTGTCTCGGACCGAGACCTCTCCTCACTTGGCGCGGACTCGACGACCAATCCTGCGAGATGAGTCTGAGGAGGACGATGTGCCCATCAGTAGCGTGTTTCGAGAGGTGGTTGAGACCACTCAAAAGGACGCTGAGGAAGCAGCTAGGAGGAGGGCTGCTGAGACCATAGCAGAGTCGGATGCCCGGGTAGCCGCTAGGGGCAAGACTGTTCATCAAGGCGAGCCCCTTAGGCGATCGGAAAGTCGGAGGCCAGCGCTCTTTAAGGACTTCCTGAGGGAGAACTTCGGCAGTGATTGGTCGCTAGGCTAAGTGGCTGGACCCATCTGTCGTGGTCTCCTTCGGGAAGATGACCATAGGGAAGTCGTCGATACCGCCCAAGTCCAAAAAGACTCTCAGGCCATAGGCGTTCAGTTGCTCGATGTATGAACCCCTTTTTTTTTCTTTTTTTTTGTTCCCTACTTATTTGCCTCTCTTTTTCTGGCGTAGGTGGCCAGAAGGGCTCAGCGCCTACAACTCGTGGTGGCCACTTGGAGGGGAAGGGCGGAGGAGGCCTCCACTCTTCGTGCCGATCTGGCGAAAATGAAGGAGCGCTCTGCCGCTTCTCATTCAGAGACGGTGACCTTGCAGAAGGACGTCCATCAGAAGACCCAGGACCTGAAGGCAAAACAAGGGGAAGTTGACAAGCTGAAGGGGGAAGTTGCCCGCCTTTCTGCCGAAAGTGCACAATTCAGGCGGTTCGAAGCGGACGCAACCCGACTGGATGTCGAGTGCAAAGAGTTGGCTGCTGAGAATGCCAAGCTAAAGGTGGAGGGCGAGCAACTTCGCAAGGAAGTGGAGTCCCTGAAGGCATCTTCGGAGGAGAAAGAGGCCTCCTTCACTACAATCCTCGAAGAGGAGCTTGCGAACCAGAAGGAGCGTCTTCTTAATGAGCTAGCAAAGGCTCAAGTAGAGTTGCTGTCTCGGCTAATCCATGAAGCTGGGAGGCGCTTTCCTGGCGCCGATCTGACTTGGATGGATGATCCGGCGTCACTGCCTGCTCCTCCAACTAGCGATGATGAAGGGGGCGCTCCTGAGGGGGAGGCAACTCAGAGAGCTTTAGGAGGAGATATTTCAATTCCAGAGGCTGACCGGGAGACTCCAGCTGAAACTGATCCTGCAATGCCTCCAGCACCTAGGGTCGAGATAGTGGTGCAACCTTCAGGGGGGCCTGTCTCTGAAGGGGGAGTGGGATCCGCGTTGCCATCTACCGACCCTTCTCAAGCCACCGCCGATCCGTAAGCCAAGCGAACTGCCGTTCCTCCTGGCGATGTAGATATTGTAGATATAGAAGGTTAGCTTAGGAGCCTAGATTAGCTTTTCTTTTTTCTTTTATTTTCTATCTCTGTAACAATTCTTTACAAGTTGTATAGTGGAGACAATCTTTAATAAAATTGCATTTTTCTGCAATTTTGTTGTATACATGAGTCTGTATTAAAATTTGCAATATAATCGAGCTAGATATTACTCGTGAAATAGCATAACATTTCTAAGTACTTCCTGAATTTGGATAACGCCTAAGCCCAGTGACCGATCGGATTATTCTGGCTTTTAGATTGCATAAAATTGCACAATTAGGCTAGATAATACTCGTAAAACTGCATAATAATTGCATAGCCGAGCTAGATAATACTCGTAAAACTGCATAATGATTGCATAGCCGAGCTAGATAATACTCGTAAGGCTGCATAAAAATTGCATAGCCGAGCTGGAGAGGTCAGATCCTCTATAATTCGAATTTTTGGGGAGGTAAGATCCTCCATCGCGATAGATTCGCCTTTTCAGCTCGGGACGGGCGTCAAGCTTAGCGTACAAGAGTTTATTATGTATAAATTGGACAGTCATGAAAGAAAGAACCTCTTTATTAATCAGGCAATTGCCAGGTTCTGATACATTATTAGATATGGTACTTCTTGAGTACTTCAACATTCCAGCTTCTGGGGACATCTTGCCCTTCCACGGTTCGGAGCCTATAAGTGCTCGGGCTTAAGACTTTAGAGACCTCGTAGGGCCCTTCCCAATTTGGCATTAGCTTTCCCACTCCGGCATTCCCTGAGCCTAACTCTGCCTTTCTGAGCACCAGATCCCCAACATTGAAAGTTCTTGACCTTACTTTAGCATTGTGGTACTTGGTAACTCTTTGCTTATAGGCGGCAATCCTGGTGTAGGCGTCCTCCCTCCTCTCTTCTATCAGATCTAAATCTTGGCGTCTTTCTTGAGAATTCTCCTATTCAGAGTAGAGCGCCGATCGGTAAGAGGGAAAGCCGACCTCTACAGGTATCATAGCTTCAGAGCCGTAGACGAGGGAGAATGGCGTTTGATGAGTGCCTGTCCTTGGCGAAGTTCTATACGACCACATGACACTCTGCAGTTCTTCAGTCCAATTGCCTTTTGCTTCGCCCAGTCGCTTTTTCGACCCTTCCAGGATGGTCCGATTGGAGACCTCAGTCATTTCATTGCTTTGGGGATGAGCAACGGACGTGAACTTTAGTTTAATGTTCAGTCCTTGGCAGAAATTTCTGAAAATGGAACTGTCGAACTGCTTGCCATTATCTGCAATAAAGACATTGGGTAAGCCATACCTGTAGATGATGTTTTTCCAAAGCGAAGCTCTTGACCTTCTCAGCTGTGATAGTGGCAACAGGTTCAACCTCGATCCATTTGGAGAAGTGGTCAACTGCTACTATAAGGAATTTCATCTGCCTTTTGCCTTAGGGAAAAGGTCCTAGGATGTCCAGCCCCCACTGATCGAAAGGCCAAGCAATTTCGATCGATTGTTGGTCTGCTCCGTGCTGCCTTATTATCCTCCCATGCACCTGGCATTGCGGGCATTTTCTGACTTTTTCTTGGGCATCCTTGAGCGTGCTGGGCCAGTAGTATCCCGTCTGGAGGGCCTTTCTGGCCATAGCTCTGCTTGCCTCGTGTGCTCCGCATATGCCTTCATGGAGCTCCCGAAGGATATAATCTCCCTCTTCCTCCGTCACACACTTGAGCCAAGGGTGGCTGAAAGCTTTTTTGTACAAATCACAGTTAATGATGGAGTAATTAAGGGATTTTCGAGATACCTTTCGAGCTCCGTCTCTGTCATCGGGCAGCCCACCTGTTTGGAGGTACTGCTTGATCGAACTCATCTAGGTTTCACCCTCTTAGTCGATCTCCATCATCTCCGGCTCGTCTAAGGAGGAGGAAGTCTGGTCAATGACGGCAATGTTTTCCTCTATGGGATTTTATTCGGAAGCAGACAACTTCGCTAGCCGATCGGCTTCTGCCGTTTGGTCTCTCGGAACTTTCTGGAGCACCCATTCTGATCCAGTTTCCTCAAGTTTAGCGAAGGCTGCTTTAACTTTGGCCAGGTATTGGATCATGGTGGCTTCCCGGGCCTCAAAGGTCCCCAAGACCTGACTGGTTACGAGCTGGGAGTCGCTCCTAATGGTTACTGACTCCGGTCGGATTGCGCGGAGCAGTCTCAGACCTTGAAGGAGCGCCTCGTACTCTGCAACATTATTAGAAGCTTTAAAGTTAAGCTTTATTGCGTACCTTATAGTGATGCCCAGAGGGCCTTTTATGACTATGTCGACGCCTCCTCGAGAGTCATTTGCTGCGCCGTCCACTGTCATTTCCCAGTTTTGTAGCCTGGGCTGACTCTGTGGTTCCTCACCCTCAAATTCAGCTATGAAATCCGCTAAAGCCTGGGCCTTTATCGCTTTTCTGGGCTCATACCTGACATCCCAGAACTGTAGCTTAATTGCCCATCCCACCATTTTGCCTTCCAGATCGGGCGTCTAGAGTATCTTCCTGAGAGGATGGCCCGATCGGACGAAAATTGTGTGCGCCTCGAAGTAAGGTCTCAACTTCCTTGCACACATCATGAGGGCAATAATGAGCTGCTCAACCGGCCCCTTTTTTAGATCCGCACCTCTGAGTACTTCACTGACATAGTACACGGGTAGCTGTTGAGTATCTTCTTCTCGGACCAAGGCACCTGCAACAGCTTCCTTAGAGGTGGCTAAATAGAGGTACAGATTTTCACCTGATACTGGCCGGCAAAGTAGCGGTGGGTTGGTGAGGAATGCCTTCAACTCTTCGAAGGCTTGCTGGCAGTCTTCCCCCCAGACGAAAGTTTCACTCTTCCTCAGCTTCTTGAAGAAAGGAGTGCAGCGCTTGGCTGAGGAGGAAATGAATCATCCTAAGGCTGTTATCCTTCCATTCAGCTTCTGGACATCCTTTATGCTCCTGGGGGGTTGCATCTCGAGGATAGCCTTTATTTTTTCTGAATTTGCCTCAATCCCTCGCTGGGAGACTAGAAATCCTAAAAATTTTCCTGATGGTACCCCAAAGACGCACTTCTCAGGATTGAGCTTCATCTGGAATTTATTCAGAGTATCAAAAACTTTTGCCAGATTGGCTGGATGTTCCTTGGGGCTTCGGCTCTTGACGATCATGTCGTCTACATATACCTCGACATTCTACCCGATCTGGTCTTTGAAGATCTTATTCATTAAACGCTGATATGTGGCCCCAGCATTCTTCAGTCCAAACGGCATCATCCTGTAGCAAAATGTCCCGTCGTCTGTGATAAAGCTGGTTTTCTCCTGATCAAGGAGCCACATTAGGATTTGGTGGTAGCCAACATATGCGTCGAGAAGAGAGTATATGGCGTGGCCTGCTGTGGCATCCACTAACTGGTCTATGCTGGGCAGGGGATAGCTGTCTTTGGGACATGCCTTATTGAGGTCGGTGAAATCCACACACATCCGCAGCTTGCCAGACTTTTTCTTGACTAAAACCACGTTAGCTAGCCACTCTGGATAGTCTACCTCTTAGATTGTTCCGGTCTTGAGTAGCCTATCCACCTCCTCAGAAATGAACTTCCTCCTATCGGGTGCATGCCTCCTTAGCTTTTGACGGACCGGAGGAAAGTTTGGGTCCATATTTAACTTATGGGTGATTATCTTGGGGTCGACGCCAGGGATGTCTTCTGGCTTCCAGGCAAAAGTCGCTTGATTGATCGTTAAGACTTGCATGATGGCCTCTTCAGTTTCCTTGTTCATGCTGGTCCCGACCTGAACATTTTTCCCCTTATTTAATGCCTTGGTTTTTGTCTCCTCTGCTGGGTCCATTCTGGGCCTTGCCGGCTGCTCTGACTGCTCGAGGCCGGGCTGTACGACCATTGCTTCTCGCTGTTGCTTTATCATGGTGATATAAGCTTCTTGGGATGCCTATTGGTCGCCTCTCAAGACGGCGACGCCTCTTGTGGTTGGAATCTTCATCACCATGTAGCGGATGGAGGTCACAGCTCCGGTCTGGAAAAGCAATGGCCTGCCGAAGATGGCATTGTAGGCAAACGTCATGTCAACAACCATGAAAATTACCTTACAAACGTGAGCTATTGCCTCTTGGCCGAGCTCGACAAAGAGCTCTACCGATCCCGCCACCGGGATAGTGGCGTTGCCCAGCCCGATCAGAGGTGTGGCATTCGGCTTCAGCTCTCCGATCGGGAGTCCCATGGCTCGGTAAGCCTGGAGAGTTAGGACGTTGACAGCATTGCCGTTGTCCACCAGAATTCTTTTCACATTGAAATTATTAATCCGAGCTCTTACAACGAGGGCGTCCTCATAAGGAAAGAGGACGTCTCGTGCGTCTTCGCTGGAAATGGTGACTGAGGCAGGCTGCTCGGCCTGGCGGGAGAGGTAGACGCCCTTTCCTTTCCCTTTTTTGGGGAGGTCCTCTCCGTAGGATGACCCTCCAGTGATCACATTTATCACCCCGGCATAGGGCCTGCTCGGGTCGGCGTTCCTGGGGTTCCTGCGCTCATCATCGTCTGAGTCAGGGTCATCCCTTCGAGGCTTCGGCTGTCTACAGAGTTCAACCCCTCTGGCCGGGCCTATAAATCTCTTGAGGGCTCCGCGGCGTATCAGCCTTTCGATCTCCTTTTTAAGCGAAGTGCACTCGTCGGTTAAATGACCGACGTCTCTGTGGAATTCGCAATATTTGCTCGAATCCCTCACGACCCTGTTTCTTTCAGAGAGGTCCCTGGGCCAGTTGACCTGGCGGTGCTTCTCTTTGATCCACATTAGCACCGCCGTTGGGGTAGCATTGAGAGGGGTGTACGTCCTCTCTGCCTGATCATCTGGACGCGCGTTCCGGTCTCTTCCCGATCCTCTAGCCTGGCCTGTATTTCTGGAACTAGGAGCTCCATCTTGGCCTCTAGCTGTCCGGTCGGTAGTGGAGGCTCTCTGTGTAGAGCGATTGTCCGGGTATTGCAGGCGGTCCAAAATGCTGGTCCTTCTTCCTCTATTGGACCTAAGGGCATCATCCAGCTGGATGTGTTGTCTGGCCCTCTCCATAAGTTCGGCGAAGCTGGATGGGGGTCTTGTTGTAAGTGACTCGAAGAGTGGTCGATCAGTGATGCCCCCTGATAAGACGGTAGTCGCCATCTCTACACTGACATTCCTTACCTCAGACATGGTAGCCTGGAACCTGTCGATGTAGTCTCGAAGACTTTCATCAGTCCTTTGGTAAAGGTTGCACAGGTCATTCACCGTCTTAGGCGCACGTGTTTGTACAATAAACCTCGTGGTGAACAGCTCCTTTAGCTGTCTGAATAACGTGATGGATCCCAGCGGCAGCTCGTGGAACCATGTCAATGCGTCTCCTCCCAGGGTGGTAGGGAAAACCCTACAGGCTATCCTTTCGTCATAAGTGTAGACCTGCACCTTGGTTAAGTACTCAGCCAAGTGTGTGGTAGGATCAGTTTTACCCGTGTATCTTTCCATAACCACATCTCTCCACCTGGGAGGGAGCTCAGCATCAGTGATTTCTCTACAGAATGGGGAAGCAGTATTTTCGCATGTGTTTCCTTCAAATGCGCCTTTCTTGGGCGCGAGGAAGCCAAACTGCTTGAGCTTCTGCTTGAGCCATTGATCCTCCTTGCTCAGAGTTGTAGCAGTGGACTCGTCTTTGTGCTTTCGCATGTGACTGCGTGTTGGGGTGCACATATAGGACAAGTCGTCCCCTATAGATGGGGTGGTGGACCTGCTGCTGTAGGGGGAGGCCCTATTTGTGGACATTATCTGCTTTCCCCTATCATTCCTTCCTGGGGTCCTGACCGCGCTTTTTCGGGTTCCCTAAGCTCGGGACTCATTAATGATGATCCCCTTATTTCTGTTTCTCCTGAAGTCTTCGCCGACGAGGCAATCCTCGTGGGCTCTTTCAGAAACAGCTGGCATCTTACCCTTTTTCAGCGTTTGAACGATGCTTTTGGTAAAGTCACTAAGAATGGAGCGCATGTCTCTCACAGTGATGGGTGTGTCCTCTGGTTGCCTCGTAGCGGCATTATCGAATTCGGGAAGGAGGTTGGCCCTCATGGGGGACTTGACGGGCCCTTCCCTCCTTCTCGAGGTGCCTGATCTGGCACGAGCGTTATCATCATGGTCAAGGTCCATGGGGGTTGTATTCTCGTTGGATCTTGAGTTTGCCATCTCTCAACGAAAACACCAAATGATAAAGTCAAAAACGTCTTTATCTGTAGAAGAGAAGGCAATCCGATCGGATGAGAAAACCTGCAATAAGAAGAGTCCGGTCGGACCAGGCGTGAGCACTTCAAAGCTTAAGTTAGTAGCTTAGAGAGAATGTGCTTTTAGAAAGAGAGTGTCTTGGATTCAATACATGGTGCCATTGTTGGCTGGGCTATTTATATGAGATAGTTGAGGGACATTTGAGTGCCTGGGGTGTGATTACTGGCTGTCAGAGTAGGTATTCGGCGATATGACAGGGAGCAGGTGGTAGGCATGGGCGCTGCCTTATGTCAGGCGGCTGATGGGACTGGCGGTCACATCAGCCGATCGGGCTTGTGCACTGCCTAGGAGCTCGTGTCTGCTACCTTTGGTTGATAGGCCTTGGGCCCTGCCAGTTGAGTGGGCCGGCTTTATGGGCCTTATAGCAAATGATATTTGCTGTGTTATCACTTATGACAACCTTTTAATATTTAATTAGATCCCTATAACATTTATAGTGTGTAATTAAATGCCAATTAGCCCTAAAGATTCAAAAAACCTAGTTTGGGGCTTTCTGCGCAAGGTTTTTGAGTTTGCAAGCCCAAAATGACTCCAAATTAATTTCTCCCTTCTATTATCTGATATAATAAGTTCCTTTGACATGCCATATCATTCTTATATATTGCATTTCACCTTGAACCTTGTTTATATTATGTGTGTGACCCTTTGGATTTCCTGTGCATGTTGGTAGAATAATATATAACTAAGAGTCCTAGTTGAATTGTAACTCTCATGATTTAAATCAATTCTCAACTGATATTTATCATACATTAATGTACAAATCTTGAGAGATTTTTAGGAATTAGTTTGTATCACCAAAAAATATTGAATTTCTCGACGGTAATAAACAATTCTATAGGGAATTGTTCAAACGTAAAAATTTTCCTTACGGAATTAGTTTATATAGTCCAAAAATGTTGAATTTCCCGATGATAATAGACAATTCCATAAGAAATTATTAAAATGTAAAAGTATTCCCTATAGAATTAGTTTGTACTGTCGAAAAATTTATAATTTTCAATGGTACAAATTAATTCTGTAGGGAATTATTCAAAGGTAAAAATATTTTCTATGGAATTTATTTGTACCATCGAAAAATTCAATATTTTTCGATGGTAATAGACAATTTCATAGGGAATTATTCAAATGTAAAAATATTTTCTTGCAGAATTAGTTTGTACCGTCAGGAAGTTCAATATTACTGAACAATTCTGTAGGTATTTTTGAACTGCACAAACTAATTCCATAGAAAAATGTTCAAAGATAAAAATATTTACTACGAAATATGTAGAAAATTGATCAAATGTAAAAATATTCCCTACGGAATTAGTTTTATGGAAATTCAATATTTCTCGACGACCATTTTTCGATGGAATAAAATACCATTGTTATTTACTGATGAAATTTACTATCCAATTTTCTAACGGTACAAACTAATTTCGTAGAAAATAGTTGAAAAGTAAAAATATTTTTTATAGAATTAGTTTGTATGGAAATTTAATTTTTTTGACGACCATTTCTTGACGGAACAAAATACATATGTTATTTACCGATAGTATTTACTATCCAATTTTCCAATGGTACAAACTAATTTTGTAGAAAATTGTTCAAAGGTAAAAAAATTCCCTACGAAATTAGTTTGTATCCCTGGAAAATATTGAATTTTTCGACGGCAATAGACAATTCCCTAGGAAGTTGTTCAAATGTAAAAATATTTCCTACAAAATTAGTTTATACCGTTGTCCTGACGGTACAAACTAATTCTGCAGAGAATTGTTCAAAGGTAAAAAATATTTCCTACGGAATTAGTTTGTAACGTCTAAAAATATTAAATTTCCCAACAGTAATAGACAATTCTGTAGGGAATTGTTCAAATGTAAAAATATTCCCTACGGAATTAGTTTGTACCGTTTAAAAATTTGAATATTCAAAGGTATAATTAAACTAATTCCGCAGGGAATTGTTCAAAGGTAAAAGTATTTCCTACAAAATTTATTTGTATTGTTAAAAAATATTGAATTTTTTGACGGTAATAAACAATTCAATAGGAAATTATTCAAATGTAAAAATATTTTCCTACGGAATTAGTTTGTACTGTCGGGAAGTTCAATATTTCCCAACAGTACATAGAGAATTGTTTAAAGATAAAAATATTTACTATGGAATTAGTTTGTACCATCGGAAAATATTAAATTTTCCGACTGTAATAAATAATTCAGTAGAAAATTGTTCAAGTATAAAAATATTTCCTACGGAATTAGTTTTATGGAAATTCAACATTTCCCTACGGTATTAGACAATTCTCCCCACGGAATTAGTATGTATGGAAATTCAATATTTTCCAACGACCATTTTTTGACGGAATAAAATACCGTTGTTATTTACCGACGGAATTTACTATCCAATTTTTCAATGGTACAAACTAATTCCGTAGGAAATTGTTCAAAAGTAAAACTATTCCCTACAGAATTAGTTTGTATTACCGAAAAATATATAATTTCTCGATGGTAATAGACAATTTCGTAGGAAATTGTTAAAATGTAAAAATACTTCCTAGGGAATTAGTTTGTACCTTTGGGACAAACTAATTCAGTATAGAATTATTCAAAGGTAAAAATATTTCATACGAAATTAGTTTGTATTGTCGGAAAATGTTGAATTTCTCGACGGTAATATACAATTCCGTAGGAAATTGTTTGAAATGTAAAAATATTCCCTACGGAATTAGTTTGTACCCACAGAAAATTCAAATTTTCCGACCGTACAAACTAATTTTGTAGGGAATTGTTCAAAGGTAATATTTATTTGTACGATCGGGAAATATTGAATTTTTCGATGGTAATATACAATTCCGCAGGGAATTGTTCAAATGTAAAAATATTTTCCTACGAAATTAGTTGGTACTGTCGAAAAATACCTACAGAATGGTCTAGTAACGTCGAGATTTCCCGATGTTACTAGACCATTCCGTAGGTATTTTCCGAAGGTACAAACTAATTCCATAGAGAATTGTTTAAAGATAAAAATATTTATTACAGAATTAGTTTGTACCATCGAAAAATATTAAATTTCCCGAAGGTAATAGATAATTCCATAAAAAATTGTTCAAATGTAAAAATATTCACTGCGGAATTAGTTTTATGAAAATTTAATATTTTTCAACGGTATTAGACAATTCTCCCTACGGAATTAGTTTGTATGGAAATTCAATATTTCCCTACGGAATAAAATACCATTGTTATTTACTGATGGAATTTACTATCCAAATTTTCAACTGTACACACTAATTGCGAGGAAATTTTTCAAAGGTAAAAATATACCCTACAGAATTAGTTTGTATTGCTAAAAAATATTGAATTTCTCGACGATAATAGACAGTTCCATAATAAATTGTTCAAATACAAAAATATTTCTGATAGAAGTAGTTTGTACCGTCTTTCGACGATGCAAATTAATTCCGTAGAGAATTATTCAAAGTTAAAAATATTTCCTACAAAATTAGTTTGTATCTTCGAGAAATATTAAATTTTTCGACGGTAATAGATAATTCCATAAGAAATTATTCAAATGTAAAAATATTTCCTATGAAATTAGTTTGTACCATTCGAAATTTTCGGACGGTACAAACTAATTTCGTAGAGAATTATTTAAAGGTATAAATATTTTCTGTTGTATTTATTTGTACCATCGGGAAATATTAAATTTTTCGATGGTAATAGACAATTTTGTAGGAAATTATTCAGATGTAAAAATATTTTCGTATGGAATTAGTTTATATCATCAAAAAGTTTAATATTTTTCGACAGTACTAGAAAATATTTTAATTATTTTTCAACAATAAAAACTAATTTCATAAAAAAATTATTTAAAAATAAAAATATTTATTATGGAATTAATTTGTACATCGGAATTTATATTTTCAGATGTTATTAGACAAATTTGTGGAGAATTGTTAAAAATAAAGGGTCTGTTCACTTACAGAAAATTGGTACAGTTTTTCAGAAAAAATTTTCGCAGAAAACAGAAAATAGAGATCATGTTTATTTTAGTCAATTTTCTAAAATAGAAAATAAATTTTTCAGTTTTCTAAAATAAAAAAAAAATATTGAAAAATTAAAAAAAAATATTTTCTAAATTTTTTAAATCATTTTAATACACACATATATATATATATATATGTGCGTGTGTATATATTCACACACATACATATACATGTATATGCATACATATACATGTGTATGTATATGTATGCATAGACATGTATGTACGTACGTACGTACATATATATACATATATATTTGTATGTACGTACATATATATATATACATATTTGTATGTACGTACATACGTATATACATACATACATACATACATACATACATACATACATATACATCTATGTATATATATATATATATACTAATTCCATACATAAATATTTTTACTAATTCCATAGTAAAAGGGAATTGTTCAAAGGTAAAAGTATTTCCTACAAAATTTATTTGTATTGTTAAAAAATATTGAATTTTTTGACGGTAATAAACAATTCAGTAGGAAATTATTCAAATGTAAAAATATTTTCCTACGGAATTAGTTTGTACTGTCGGGAAGTTCAATATTTCCCAACAGTACATAGAGAATTGTTTAAAGATAAAAATATTTACTATGGAATTAGTTTGTACCATCGGAAAATATTAAATTTTCCGACTGTAATAAATAATTCAGTAGAAAATTGTTCAAGTATAAAAATATTTCCTACGGAATTAGTTTTATGGAAATTCAACATTTCCCTACGGTATTAGACAATTCTCCCCACGGAATTAGTTTGTATGGAAATTCAATATTTTCCAACGACCATTTTTTGACGGAATAAAATACCGTTGTTATTTACCGACGGAATTTACTATCCAATTTTTCAATGGTACAAACTAATTCCGTAGGAAATTGTTCAAAAGTAAAACTATTCCCTACAGAATTAGTTTGTATTACCGAAAAATATATAATTTCTCGATGGTAATAGACAATTTCGTAGGAAATTGTCAAAATGTAAAAATACTTCCTAGGGAATTAGTTTGTACCTTTGGGACAAACTAATTCAGTATAGAATTATTCAAAGGTAAAAATATTTCATACGAAATTAGTTTGTATTGTCGGAAAATGTTGAATTTCTCGACGGTAATATACAATTCCGTAGGAAATTGTTTGAAATGTAAAAATATTCCCTACGGAATTAGTTTGTACCCACAGAAAATTCAAATTTTCCGACCGTACAAACTAATTCTGTAGGGAATTGTTCAAAGGTAATATTTATTTGTACGATCGGGAAATATTGAATTTTTCGATGGTAATATACAATTCCGCAGGGAATTGTTCAAATGTAAAAATATTTTCCTACGGAATTAGTTGGTACCGTCGGAAAATACCTACGGAATGGTCTAGTAACGTCGAGATTTCCCGATGTTACTAGACCATTCCGTAGGTATTTTCCGAAGGTACAAACTAATTCCATAGAGAATTGTTTAAAGATAAAAATATTTATTACAGAATTAGTTTGTACCATCGAAAAATATTAAATTTCCCGAAGGTAATAGATAATTCCATAAAAAATTGTTCAAATGTAAAAATATTCATTGCGGAATTAGTTTTATGAAAATTTAATATTTTTCAACGGTATTAGACAATTCTCCCTACGGAATTAGTTTGTATGGAAATTCAATATTTCCCTACGGAATAAAATACCATTGTTATTTACTGATGGAATTTACTATCCAATTTTTCAACTGTACACACTAATTGCGAGGAAATTTTTCAAAGGTAAAAATATACCCTACAGAATTAGTTTGTATTGCTAAAAAATATTGAATTTCTCGACGATAATAGACAGTTCCATAATAAATTGTTCAAATACAAAAATATTTCTGATAGAAGTAGTTTGTACCGTCTTTCGACGATGCAAATTAATTCCGTAGAGAATTATTCAAAGTTAAAAATATTTCCTACAAAATTAGTTTGTATCTTCGAGAAATATTGAATTTTTCGACGGTAATAGATAATTCCATAAGAAATTATTCAAATGTAAAAATATTTCCTATGAAATTAGTTTGTACCGTCCGAAATTTTCGGACGGTACAAACTAATTTCGTAGAGAATTATTTAAAGGTATAAATATTTTCTGTTGTATTTATTTGTACCATCGGGAAATATTAAATTTTTCGATGGTAATAGACAATTTTGTAGGAAATTATTCAGATGTAAAAATATTTTCGTATGGAATTAGTTTATATCATAAAAAAGTTTAATATTTTTCGACAGTACTATAAAATATTTTAATTATTTTTCGACAATAAAAACTAATTTCATAAAAAATTATTTAAAAATAAAAATATTTATTATGGAATTAATTTGTACATCGGAATTTATATTTTCAGATGTTATTAGACAAATTTGTGGAGAATTGTTAAAAATAAAGGGTCTGTTCACTTACAGAAAATTGGTACAGTTTTTCAGAAAAATTTTTCGCAGAAAACAGAAAATAGAGATCATATTTATTTTAGTCAATTTTCTAAAATAAAAAATAAATTTTTCAGTTTTCTAAAATAAAAAAAAAAGATTGAAAAATTAAAAAAAATATTTTCTAAATTTTTTAAATCATTTTAATACACATATATATATATGTGTGTGCGTGTGTATATATTCACACACATACATATACATGTGTATGTATATGTATGCATAGACATGTATGTACGTACGTACGTACATATATATACATATATATTTGTATGTACGTACATACATATATATACATATTTGTATGTACGTACATACATACATACATACATACATACATACATATACATCTATGTATATATATATATATATATATATATATATATATATATATATATATATATATGTACGTAGACATACACACACATATACACATATGTATGTACATACATATACATGCACATATACATACTTATACATACATATACATATATGTGTGTGTGTATATATACATATGTATATATGTATGTGTGTGTATGCATATACATACACACATATGCATGCACGCGCGCGCGCGCACACACACACACACACACACATATATATATATATATATACACACACACATACATGCATACATATATATATATATATATATATATATATATATATATATATATATATATATATATATATATATATAGACACACACACACACATATATATATATATATATATAAATACATATATACATATATATATGTATCAGAGTCTGGGGGGAAGAGGAGATAGTTTTATTTAAGTTATTCAAAACAACTATTTCTATAACAAATTTGTTTAAAATAATTGTTTTGAATAACTTAAATAAAACTATCTCCTCTTCCCCCCAGGCTCTAATACCAAAACGGACGGGACCGGACATTTTTTAGATAGGAAGAGAGAAATATAATTAAAAAGCATTTAATTCAAGAAAGAAAATCACATGTAATATAAATCTTCGTTTAATTTTAATATACTGACAAGAACAAAAACCCATTCTATGACAAAGATGATTACTATCTTCTAACCAACCTAACAATTTCCTTAATTTTGATTTAAAATAATTTCTCTGATCAGCTGAAGCAAAGTCTATTAAATATAAGTTTGAAATTAAACTATCTATCATAGAATTAGGATCAACTATTATATTACCAAAAGAATCCATTAGGTATTGATATCTAAGAATTCTATTATATGTTTTATAAATCTTTTCTGAATATCATAACTTTTGCAATCACAACAATCTACTTCATGTAATCTGATTGTTTCTTCTTCTATAAATTTTAAATGCTTTTCTAATTCATCTTTCATATATAATCTAGCACTTATATTATCTATAGTCATTAGAGCAAATTGAAATTTTTCAATAAAATCATCGATATAACTGTGAAATACAGGTTCATGAGAAGCTGATGACTGATATGCTATGGGAGTGGATGCAGAAGATGAAGATTCTGATATCATATTAATATCTTCACTATTTTGTGAATATGCCATGATTTTTAAAAAATATTTTGTAAAAATTCTAAAAGCACATTAATTAAAGTAATTTTACATATATAGTCCTGACAATCACAAAATCCGTCTAAATGCAAATTATTATGCAAATTTGTTAAAACAGTTTGTAAACTTAATAATTCTTGCCTGAGTAAAGCCCTTTCCTGTTCTTCTGAAAAATCTAAAGAAGATAAGGAATCAATAAAACGATTTATAAAATAACTCATATTTTTAAAATATACCTGATGCATTAATCTCTGAAGAAATATTACAAGAGGTGGATGAAATACATGAGCAAGCTCTATTAAAGACTAATTGAAGGTCTAGGGACTTATTACAATGAGAGGTTGATATTACTAAAGGTTTTTTGCTCTTATTTTCTCTAATTTTTCTTTTGAAAGAAGGGCTCTATCTTGTGCTGAAGAAGTAATCTTATTAAATAGAGTTGCAGTGATGCTTCTCGAACTGATGAGCTGTCCTTAAGGATAAGAAAGAATCTGAATGATTAAAGTGTTGTCTACTATTAAATCCTGATGAGATTGAGTGAAATGCTGAGTCACTTGGAGTCTTCTGATAATTGGCGATAATGGAAGGATAAGGTAGTATGAAGCCTGAAGATGCTTTTGTCGGCCATGAAAAGATGTAGTGGAGACTGAGGATGCTGATTTGGAAAGTAAGATGTTGTCGGCCAAGCTTTTAAGCTGGAAAGCTTTAAAGTAAGAATCTTTACTGTTGATTATAATTGAGTACCTGCAAAACAAAACGTTAGAAAATTTTTCTTTTTCTTTTTCTTTTTCGTTTCCTCTTTTTTTTTTTTTTTTATAATATTACATCATCATATGGATCCTGTGAATCCATAAAGTGTCTTGGTGCTGGGGTAATTTCTTCAGTAGAAGAGTTTCCCTTTTCAGAAGTAGCTTGGCTAAGGATAGCGGCTACCTCTTGTTCTGACGTGGCTGAAGATAAGAGGCTGATGAGATGCTGTTTGCGAATTCCTGAGTGAATTCTGATTGGATTCCTTTATGCTGAGGATGAGGAGTTTGATAAGAAAATTTGTCGCTATCGAACTTTTGTCTGACCGCTTTTGGATTAGCTCTGCTTTCTTGAAAAGAATCCCACCACTTTACTCGGTATTCTCGGTAAAGGATAGGAATGACTGACTTTGTTGATACATGATAGTTCCAAGTAATGATCCAAGGTATCTTAGATTCATTACAGAATTGCAATAAGGAATCATCTTCACTTATATTATTTAAATCATTTTCAGAATAATCTTCTGATAAGCTTTCTTCTGAGGAATCGTTAATTACAAGTTTCATAATTTTCTCTTTTAATTCATCTGAAGCATCTAAATTATTTACTTTTCCTTTCATTTTACAATTTTTTGAATAGTGTCCTGGTCTTCCACATTTATAACAAATTATTATATCTTTTTTGTGGGGTTTTTTATTCTTATAAGATTTTTTCTTAGAATAAGTTTTTCTGTTACTGGGCCTTTCTAAATCTATATTGGGCTTATAAGTTCTTCTTTTAGGAATATATTTTCTTTTAATTTTATTTTTCCTTTTTATCTTAGCAGAGGGTGCACTAATTCTTTCATAACCATATTGTTGACAAAAATCTCCTAGTTCCTTTCTGCTATTAATATTTTCTCTTTTTAATTTTGCTTTAAGTTTCATATCAGAACATATAGCTAATCCTTCTTTATTTATACTATTTATTATTTGACCATAAGATAATTCCTTATAAGGGATCACATTATCATATTCATCTCTTAATCTATTTCTTACTTTATCTGCAAATAATTTAGGTAATCCTGCTACGAATCTTTCTTTCCAATACGAATTACTACAGTTTGATCTAGTCATTACTTTTGTTAAAAATATATCCTTATACCATCTAAAATCTTGTAATTTTGGACAAGTTAGATTTTGTAATATTTCTGAATTTCTATCCTGAAATTGGCTAGGGTCTCCTATAAAACATTTCGTTATAGCAAATATTAATGTATTAACACTATCATCTATAGTATTTTCTGTTTCCATTTCTTCTTCTCTTTTTATTATAGTTTTAGTTGCTTTTAGTATATATTCTTTTTCGTTGTGGGTTAAATAATAATCCCACCATCTTTTCAACTGTCCTGTAAAACAGGAAATTAAAGCTTGGGTAATAGTTTGTTCTCTATTTCCTACTGTTCTATAAGAACTAGCAGCCATAGTCATTTCTTCTAAAATATTTAGTATTCTATATTCTGATTGGCCATCAATATTCCATTCATAGATTGCTTTTCCATCATAATTAGCCTGATACCAATGTTCTTCAAATTGAGTATCTGGAGGAGTAGGTCTCTTATAATAATTTCTGGTAGTAGGCAATGGAGCTTCTCTACGTAACTTATTTATTTCAAAGGTATTTTCTGTAGGTTGACTAAATTGGTCTTCTATTTCAGCTATTGGATCTATATCAGATTCTGAATCTTTTTCTTTATTTAAAACAGCAACTTGTTTGTCCTTTTGTTTATCCTTTATAATTGATTTTGAATTAATATTTATATTTCCTAGTCTTTCTTCTATTTTTCTTAATATAGATTCTTCTTTATTAAGGCTAACGGGTGTTCCTGTAAACATAAAGGGTTTAAAGAAAGGTTTTTCTTCTATAACTGGTTTTGGAGTAACTGTTTCTATTGGTACTGGTTTTTGTACTACAGTTTTTATTCTATTTAACTGGTTTCCTATAGTTTCTAAAGTTTTATTAGTATAATTATTCTGAAGCATAATATATTGAATTCTTTTATCTCTAGAGTCCTCTTCTTTTATTTCTATAAAAGGTATTCCTATATAATCCTGATCATTTTGTCTAAATACTATATTTTCTAATGGAGGATGGATAGATATAACTCGTTCATCATTTGCTAAATTCCAAAGTTTACCTACTTTATTTAACATTCTTAGTTCCTTTTCAAATGGATAATAATATTATTCTGATAGCAATAATTTTCAAACCATAAAAATAAAGGCATATTTATTTTTTGTTTTTCCATATCATTATACCAAATTTTTCTAAAATTTTCTAATTCCTGTTGAGAAAAATTATTAAAATACCATTCTCTTTTTTCCTTATTATATTCTGCTTTTAAATCTGCTCTTAAAAATTCTTTATTAATTTCAAAATTCATTCTATAATTGCTTAATTAAAAGTTTTCCATTTGCGATCTAGTAGGACTTACAGACGATTCAGTTTCTTCTGTGTAAATAGGTTTAGGAATATTTCCTCTAAAATCTATTCCTCTAATATCTAAATTTCTAGCTGAAGTGGTACGTCTTAGAGTACTGGCTGATGTGGAAGGTCTGTTATTAGAATATACTGAATGTCTACCTGATTGAGGAGTATTTGTAAAATCTATTTCTACAGATCCATCTGTATCTTCTATTATTCTAGAAACCTGATCATCTATGTTTATTAATCTAGGTTCGCTTATTTCCTGAAGGTTCCATCGGGTTGATCTAGTTATCTCATCCCATTTTAGCCTTTTAGGTATCTGAATATTAGAGTGTGCCTTATTCCCTTCAAATATAATAGTTTCATCTCTTATTAAAGTATTTACTGACTTAGGATTAATTGAAGTTGTCATAACCTTATAATATATCCTATAAATTACAGCTACTGCTTTTACTTCTTCTTTAACATTTAAATTTTTTGTTTTAACTGTCAAAGTTAAAGTATCCATTAAATGTCTGTCATTCAAACTTAAAGTGAATCCTGGGTAACAATTAAAGTAAACTGGTCCATTAGCTAAATTAGTTTCAGCCATAGCAAATAATGAGTTTGAAAAATCTAAATGTCTGGCATCTCTTAAACACATTAAAACAGGAACGTCTAATCCTAACCTGAATAAAGGTTTAATAGCTATTTGGACTGCTCCTATATGTAAATATTTATATTTATTTCTCCTATGATTATTAATAGCTTCTCCTGAAAATAATTG
Source organism: Excoecaria cochinchinensis (assembly GCA_947683425.1). Taxonomy (NCBI): domain Eukaryota; kingdom Viridiplantae; phylum Streptophyta; class Magnoliopsida; order Malpighiales; family Euphorbiaceae; genus Excoecaria; species Excoecaria cochinchinensis. The sequence goes on along the minus strand of CANTUQ010000033.1, from coordinate 6,177,403 downwards.
AATATTAGCATGTTCTTGATTTATAGGTAAAGTTTGTTCTGTTGTTTTAATTGAATAACTAGACATAAAATCAAAAGTTCCTATTGAATATATTGTCTTAATGTTCTGTTTTGGAATAGACCAATTATGTAAATCTTGTTCTACTTTATCTATATTAATTTCTAGAGAATTCATATCTTAAGAATTTCCTAAATCTCTATCTGAATTAGAATTAGAACCTGATTGATTTTCAGAGAGAATTTAAGATAACGTATTCATAACAGCTTATCTTAATCAAATTTGCTTAGGAATAATCAACAGTAAAGATTGAACCTGAAAGTATTCACGGGACCACCCAGCTGCGGGACCACCTTACGCCTCTCCTGGGCTATTGGCTGACCAACGCACGCCTTCAGGGCTGACCAACGTTTCTTACTTTCATGAACTATTCTTTCTGCAACTATTTCTATAACAAATTTGTTTAAAATAATTGTTTTGAATAACTTAAATAAAACTATCTCCTCTTCCCCCCAGGCTCTGCTACCAAAACGGACGGGACCCGACATTTTTTAGATAGGAAGAGAGAAATATAATTAAAAAGTATTTAATTCAAGAAAGAAAATCATATGTAATATAAATCTTCGATTAATTTTAGTATACTGACAAGAATACTCCTCAAATTTGCCAAGGGCCATTGCGAATTTCCGTGCGCGGAGCGTGCGCTCCGCACGGCCAACGCCTTGGGTGTCGGTCGCTCCGCGCAAGTCGTGCGCGGAGACTCCGCGCATCAGCGCGGAAACGTGCGCGAGGCGCACGTATGACGCCGATTTTCTGCGTTAAGGCGCCGATTTCGCCCCCACTTCGCCCATTTTTGACCCCCACTCGATTTTTAACGGTTTTTGGACGGTTTTGGGTGGTTTTTGGGTAGTTTTTGAGGGTTAAAACACTAGAAAAAATTCAGAAACAAAGGGGGAACGGATTAAGAACATTTTAGAGCAAAAAACTGAAATTTTTGGGTTTTTACTTAGAGAAAAAAAAATCAATCTTTACATACTTATTTTTTAGAGTTTTTCTTCAAGTTTCCAAGCATTTTCCAAGCATTTTCACAAGGAAGAGACAAGGAATTCAAGACTTCTACCTTCAATTCTTCAAAACTGAATTTGAGGGTAATTATTCTTGGTTTTACTCATTAATTCTCTTGTTAATTTCATTTATTTTTACTTCCAATTAACACATTAAACATGTAAATTCTCTTAGTCTCCATATTATTCTTCTTATTTTTATCTTAACAAGTAAATTCTTTTAAATTTTATTATATTATTTTCATGTCAAATTATTTTTTGTCCATGTTATTATGCATGTTTAATCTAGTTTGTCAATATCTTTGATTTCTTTATGTTATATCATGATTATTATTATGTTTGCATGTGTTAAATATCATTAAAGTTTTTATTAGACTGGTTTATTGTTATCATTAGGTGCTAGTATCATTATTATCATTAATGTTATTGTTCATATTTTGCATGTATGTTAAATTTCAAATTTATCTTCTTATGCCTTTATGATAGATATTACTTTAAACTTTATTATGCGTGTTAAGTTTTATTGTTCTTATGTTACACATTCATGCACATTTTATGAGTAATAAAATTGATTGTCATTAATTTTTCATGCATGTTAACCTTTATTATTAATAAATTGCATTTGTCATGATGTCATCTCATTTTATGCATGTTAAATTGCATCATAATTATTTTTATGCATGTTATAGTATCTTATGCATGTTATATGGTCATTGTACATATTATCTTTTATGTCATATTATTTCGTTGGCTTAATCACTAACATTAATTTATTTTATTTTTATTTTTGGTTGCAAATCATTGTTTTATTCTCATTTGAGCACCCATGCACGTGAAGGAGGAGTTGCGGGGTTTGGTATTTTCTTTATACATTTTTAATTTTCATTTTATTTTAATTTTCTTGTATATATTCATTGAATAAAATGTTTTCTTATGCGCACCTAAATAAAAATCACAAAAATAATTTTACTAAATTAATTTAAATTTTTCATAATAAAATGGGACCAATGTCCTAGTTTTCATCCCAAATAAAATTATCACATCCAAAATATTTTCTTTAATTGTGCATGCGGGGACCAAAGTCCTCATAATTAATAAATTCCCCGGTTTTATGTATGTTTGCACTTTTAAATGGGAGTTGTATTCCGCTCCTGGTATTATTGTAATTTACCTTTGATGTTATTTTTGATATGTTTATCCTATCGCATTCAATGTGAATCTTTGCGCTTTTAAATTAAAATTGCATCGTGTGGAGAGAGAGCGAATTAATGATAATTAAAATTTGATCATAAATTAATTGAGGTAGAAATAGATGAGAAATCCCGGACCCAGCTCTGGTCTTTGGGCTTAAAGAGGCTAGAGGTCTACCCTCCAAGACACCTTTTTGTGCCACGAGACTTTAGCGCTAATCCTAGGCTCCTTAGGGCGAGAGGTTTACCTTCCAAGACCCCTCTGGTTGGCCCAAAATGGATACAACGCGCAGTCTTAGGCTCTCCGAGGCGAGAGTAACTTTCCCAATGTTTTATTGGGTGGCGACTCCATGAAACCTCCCTGTTGCCCAACATAGACGCACTTGCGATTTATTGTAAGCTATCAACGGACCCACAAATACCCCGATCGCCCTCAAGCGGGCGGTCCCATGGGCGGCCGCGGGGATCCGGCGCGTGTCATAAGTAGCTGTAATTTATAGGATATATTATAAGGTTATGACAACTTCAATTAATCCTAAGTCAGTAAATACTTTAACAAGAGATGAAACTATTATATTTGAAGGGAATAAGGCACACTCTAATATTCAGATACCTAAAAGGCTAAAATGGGATGAGATAACTAGATCAACCCGATGGAACCTTCAGGAAATAAGCGAACCTAGATTAATAAACATAGATGATCAGGTTTCTAGAATAATAGAACATACAGATGGATCTGTAGAAATAGATTTTACAAATACTCCTCAATCAGGTAGACATTCAGTATATTCTAATAACAGACCTTCCACATCAGCCAGTACTCTAAGACGTACCACTTCAGCTAGAAATTTAGATATTAGAGGAATAGATTTTAGAGGAAATATTCCTAAACCTATTTACACAGAAGAAACTGAATCGTCTGTAAGTCCTACTAGATCGCAAATGGAAAACTTTTAATAAAGTAATTATAGAATGAATTTTGAAATTAATAAAGAATTTTTAAGAGCAGATTTAAAAACAGAATATAATAAGGAAAAAAGAGAATGGTATTTTAATAATTTTTCTCAACAGGAATTAAAAAATTTTAGAAAAATTTGGTATAATGATATGGAAAAACAAAAAATAAATATGCCTTTATTTTTATGGTTTGAAAATTATTGCTATCAGAATAATATTAATTATCCATTTGAAAAGGAACTAAGAATGTTAAATAAAGTAGGTAAACTTTGGAATTTAGCAAATGATGAACGAGTTATATCTATCCATCCTCCATTAGAAATTATAGTATTTAGACAAAATGATCAGGATTATATAGGAATACCTTTTATAGAAATAAAAGAAGAGGACTCTAGAGATAAAAGAATTCAATATATTATTCTTCAGAATAATTATACTAATCAAACTTTAGAAACTATAGGAAACCAGTTAAATAGAATAGAAACTGTAGTACAAAAACCAGTACCAATAGAAACAGTTACTCCAAAACCAGTTATAGAAGAAAAACCTTTCTTTAAACCCTTTATGTTTACAGGAACACCCGTTAGCCTTAATAAAGAAGAATCTATATTAAGAAAAATAGAAGAAAGACTAGGAAATATAAATATTAATTCAAAATCAATTATAAAGGATAAACAAAAGGACAAACAAGTTGTTGTTTTAAATAAAGAAAAAGATTCAGAATCTGATATAGATCCAATAGCTGAAATAGAAGACCAATTTAGTCAACCTACAGAAAATACCTTTGAAATAAATAAGTTACGTAGAGACGCTCCATTGCCTACTACCAGAAATTATTATAAGAGACCTACTCCTCCAGATACTCAATTTGAAGAACATTGGTATCAGGCTAATTATGATGGAAAAGCAATCTATGAATGGAATATTGATGGCCAATCAGAATATAGAATACTAAATATTTTAGAAGAAATGACTATGGCTGCTAGTTCTTATAGAACAGTAGGAAATAGAGAACAAACTATTACCCAAGCTTTAATTTCTGGTTTTACAGGACAGTTGAAAAGATGGTGGGATTATTATTTAACCCACAACGAAAAAGAGTATATACTAAAAGCAACTAAAACTATAATAAAAAGAGAAGGAGAAATGGAAACAGAAAATACTATAGATGATAGTGTTAATACATTAATATTTGCTATAACGAAATGTTTTATAGGAGACCCTAGCCAATTTCAGGATAGAAATTCAGAAATATTACAAAATCTAACTTGTCCAAAATTACAAGATTTTAGATGGTATAAGGATATATTTTTAACAAAAGTAATGACTAGATCAGACTGTAGTAATTCGTATTGGAAAGAAAGATTCGTAGCAGGATTACCTAAATTATTTGCAGATAAAGTAAGAAATAGATTAAGAGATGAATATGATAATGTGATCCCTTATAAGGAATTATCTTATGGTCAAATAATAAATAGTATAAATAAAGAAGGATTAGCTATATGTTCTGATATGAAACTTAAAGCAAAATTAAAAAGAGAAAATATTAATAGCAGAAAGGAACTAGGAGATTTTTGTCAACAATATGGTTATGAAAGAATTAGTGCACCCTCTGCTAAGATAAAAAGGAAGAATAAAATTAAAAGAAAATATATTCCTAAAAGAAGAACTTATAAGCCCAATATAGATTTAGAAAGGCCCAGTAACAGAAAAAACTTATTCTAAGAAAAAATCTTATAAGAATAAAAAACCCCACAAAAAAGATATAATAATTTGTTATAAATGTGGAAGACCAGGACACTATTCAAAAAATTGTAAAATGAAAGGAAAAGTAAATAATTTAGATGCTTCAGATGAATTAAAAGAGAAAATTATGAAACTTGTAATTAACGATTCCTCAGAAGAGAGCTTATCAGAAGATTATTCTGAAAATGATTTAAATAATATAAGTGAAGATGAATCTAGTAATAGTGATTCAGAATCTTGTGAATGTATAGGAACTTGTCAATGTAATCAAATAAATATGATTAGTAATGAACAAGAATTTTTATTAGGCATTATAGACAAGATAGATGATCCAGAAATAAAAAGAGACTATTTAATTAAACTAAAAGAATTAATAGGACAAAGGGAGCAAAAAGATTATAAACCTTATAATTTTTCAGAAATTTGTCAAAGATTTAAACAAGTTAATAAAAAATCCTCTATTCAAGATCTTCAGGAAGAAGTTAAAAATTTAAAACAAGATATGAACATACTAAAAGAAAAGGTCCTATACTTGGAAGAAGAAAACTTAAAAGATAATCTAAGTAGAATAATTAAAAATAAAGATCAGGCATCTACTTCATTAATTATTAACGAAAATAAAGATGAATATATCAATAGTATATCTAGAATAAATTATCAAAAATGGTATGTAAAATTAGATATAGTTATAAATGATGATTTTCATCTTTCTACCTTAGCATTAATAGATAGTGGTGCTGATCAGAATTGTATTCAAGAAGGTTTAGTTCCAACTAAATATTACGAAAAAACTTCAGAAAGACTTAGCTCAGCTAGCGGCTCAAAGTTACATATTAAATATAAATTATCTAAGGTTAAAGTTTGTAATAAAGGATATTGTTATAAAACTCAGTTAATATTAATTAAAAATTTAAATTCAGGAGTAATTTTAGGAACCCCTTTTTTAACTATGTTATATCCTTTTTAAGTTAATAATAATGGATTATCTACTATTGTTTTAGGAAAAGAGATTTTATTCGAATTTGCCTTTCCTATGACAATAAGAGATATTAATCAATTAAAAGATAATATTCAAGAAATAAATCTTATTAAAGAAAATAAGCGAAGTCACATAAAGTATTTAATCCAAGAAATAGATGAAAGAAGAATAGAGAATCAGTTAAATGAAGATAAAATAAAAGAAAAAATTAAAGAAATAGAAAGTACTTTTTTAAAGGATGTTTGTGCTCCTGTTCCTAATGCTTTTTGGAATAGGAAAAGCCACATAGTTAGTTTACCTTATGAAAAGAATTTTGATGAAAAACAGATTCCCACTAAATCTAAAGCTATACATATGTCTGAAGATTTAGAAAAACTTTATAGAAAAGAAATTCAAGAATTAAAAGATAAAGGATTAATTAGAGACTCAAAATCTCCATGGTCTTATTCAGCTTTTTACGTCATGAATGCAGCAGAATTAGAAAGAGGAGTCCCTAGGTTAGTTATTAATTATAAACTTTTAAATAAAGTTTTACAATGGATTAGATATCCTATTCCTAATAAAAGAGATCTTCTAAAAAGATTATATAATGCAAAAATATTTTCCAAATTTGATATGAAATCAGGATTCTGGCAAATACAAATTTTAGAAAAGGACAGATATAAAACAGGATTTAATACTCCTTTTGGATATTATGAATGGAATGTAATGCCCTTTGGATTAAAAAATGCTCCATCAGAATTTCAAAATATTATGAATGATATAATTAGACCTATTAATGAATTTTCTATAGTTTATATAGATGATGTCTTAATTTTTTTAGAAAATATTAGTCAACATTTTAGTCATTTAAGAAAATTCTATAATCTTATTCACAATAATGGATTAGTAATTTCTCCAACTAAAATAAAGTTATTTCAGATAAAAGTTAGATTTTTAGGTCATAATATTAATCAAGGAACAATTAGACCAATTAATAGAAGTTTAGAATTTACAGAAAAATTTCCTGATGAAATTAAGGATAAAAAACAGTTGCAAAGGTTTTTAGGATGTTTAAATTATGTTCATGATTTCTTTAAGGATTTAGGTATAATTTGTCAGCCTCTTTACGATAGACTTAAGAAAAATCCTTTACCTTGGACAGAAGAACATACCCAAATAGTAAAAACTATTAAATCAAAGGTTAAAAGTCTTTCTTGTCTTAGTATTCCTCACCTAGAAGCATTTTTAATAGTTAAAACTGACGCTAGTGATAAGGGTTTTGGAGGAATTCTAAAACAAAAAAGAAATAATAAAGAAGAATTGGTTAGATATTATTCAGGAAATTGGAATAATACTCAAAAGAATTACTCTACGATTAAAAAGGAAATTTTAAGCATTGTCTCATGCATCATAAAGTTTGAAGATGATTTATACATGAAAAAATTTTTACTCAGAATAGATTGTCTTTCAGCAAAACATATTTTAGAAAAGGATGTTAAAAATTTAATTTCTGAACAGATTTTTGCCAGATGGCAAACCCTTCTTAGTAATTTTGATTTTGAAATACAATTCATTAAATGACAAAATAATTGTTTGCCTGATTTTCTTTCTCGTGAGTTTTTACAGGGAAAATGAATAATAAGAAGGTTTTGAGCAAAGAAAGTATTTCAAAATAGAATAATAATCAGAATGTTTATACTAATCAGATGATTCCGGTATCCCCAAACCGTTTCTCTCCCATTGCACCTAGACCTAGAGCAATAACTCCACAGTTTTTCCCACCAATTTCTTCCAGCCTTATCAGGACACCACCTCTAGTTCAACCTTCTACTTTTAGACCACCAACCTATTCTACTATAGTTTCCACTCCTACCTTTGCATCCTCATCATCTCCCAAAAAATCTTCATCAGTTTATCAGTTGAACCCTCGAAGAAAATTTATCAAAGTCTTAGAAACAGAAGAACAAAGCTTAATAGAAAATCAGAGTTTCTATAAGTTAATTGAATTTATTTTCTCAAAAGGATTTCATTTTTTGGAAGAATGCCCAGAAAAAACCAGAGAATTCTATGAAATGATTCTAGTAGATACCGACTCAGTGGTTATTGAACATAACTATAATCAGGAATCTACTAAGATCAATTACAGCAATGTTAAGATTTTCAAGATCATGACTTTATCAGAATGGGGAATGAAACCTCACGCCAACAAGGTTCTAACAGGATTTTCTGCCAGAAATCATTTTAATTAATATGATTATCAGGAAGCATGGTTCAAAGCTTTTTATCTCAGAAATTATAATCATTCTTGGTTCTTTTATTTTTCCAATAAGTTTTCAGGATTTTATCCTAATTGGTTTCTAAGATGGTTTGATTATATGGGACCCATAGACTCTATATTTCCTCAGCAAGTTCTCCAAGGTTTTGGAAAATATCGAGAGCAGCACCAAACCAAGTTTAATGATTCCTTATTGCAATTCTGTAATGAATTTAAGATACCTTGGATCATTACTTGGAACTATCATGTATCAACAGAGTCAGTCATTCCTATCCTTTACCGAGAATACCGAGTAAAGTGGTGGGATTCTTTTCAAGAAAGCAAAGCTAATCCAGAAGCGGTCAGACAAAAGTTCGATAGCGACAAATTTTCTTATCAAACTCCTCATCCTCAGCATAAAGGAATCCAATCAGAATCCACTCAGGAATTCGCAAACAGCAAACAGCATCTCATCAGCCTCTTATCTTCAGCCGCGTCAGAACAAGAGGTAGCCGCTATCCTTAGCCAAGCTACTTCTGAAAAGGGAAACTCTTCTACTGAAAAGAGAAATTATTTTAAATCAGAATTAAGGAAATTGTTAGGTTGGTTAGATACTTTTTAATACATCAGGTATATTTTAAAATATACCTGATCAGAGAAACATACATATACATATATATATATAATATAAATACTCTAATTTACCATTTATTGATATGTATATGCATATACATATGCATCTATGTGTATGTATGTATATATATACACATATATATAGAAAATAATTACTCTAATTTTACATTTATTGATATGCAAACGCATATGCATATGTATATGTATATATACATATATATATATATATATATATATATAAAATAAATATTTTAATTTTTAATTTTTTGATAAATAAACGTATTTTTTAAATTTTTTATAGAAAATAAATATCTTAATTTTTTAAGAAAATTAAATATATCTATAAGTAAACGCACCCAAAACTATTTGTTACCGAATTTTTGTACCATGGAGATATTAAATGGTGGTAAAAATAATTTGTACCGTCGGGAAACATGTAATAAAAACCCTAACAAAATCGGCCTTCCCTTATGTCAAAACGACGCTTTTGTCCAAAACGCAGACCCCTTTTCTTTCTTCCCCTCTATTCTTCTCATCGGTTCCAACAGCTTCGCGAGTCCTCCCCCACCTGCATTTCGCCATTTCCGTCACCTCCCCCGTCACGAACCGGTCGCCGCCGGTAATTTCTTCTACCTCGTCTCTTTCCTTTCCTTCGGTTTCAACAGCTGCTCCCTGTAACTATCGAAATCACAAAGTCAAGCCATTTCAATCGAAGTAAGTTTCTTCCTTTATCTTGTAATTTTTAATTTGTTGTCTTTGTTTAGGCCTTTCAATCGCTGGTTTTTTAGTTTTTCTTTTAGGGGAAATATTGTTGTTGGTTTTCTAGTAATATGCTTGTGAATTTTGCTCGTAAATATAGACTTTTCATTGATTGCACTGCTTAGGTTTGTTTGATTTACCTTTTCTCCTTCTGAGTTTGTGGAAATTCGTTTTAGATTTTGCTGATTTCGTGTTTCTGGAGCTTAAAATCATTAGGTGTTTCTGATTTTTTTAGGTTAACTTTGTGCATTTAGTTGCATTTTTTCTTGTATTTTTTTTTCCAGAATTAGCCGATTATTGTTTGGTTGTGCTGCTCAATCAAGTGTTTAGTTTATTCTTCTTCTTCTTCTTCTTCTTCTTCTTTTTTTATTATTTTTTTTTAAGATTTCGCTCCCTTTTTGTAAGAGACGCTGTAAGAGTTTTTCTGAATGTAATGATGTTTTTTCCAGGGTTTGTTCACTTCTTAAAAAAAAAAATGCAGAGGTTTCTAGAGGGAGAAAGAGCAAGAATAGGAGAGAGAAATTTCATCTTTCTTAGCTTTTCTCCTACTGTTCTCAAGGAAATACAGAGCAAAGGAGATCTATCTTATGCTGTTGTTTTGTCTCTTTCCCCTTTTTCTTCAGTTGGTGATCTCAGTAGTATTTTCATCAACCTGTTCTGGTCTGTTAAGATGTTTATATATGCTTTGATATATTACTAGGTCATTCCAATTCTCACTTCTTATATGCTTAAGATATATAGGTGCGGAAGCTTTCTCGTTGGTTGTTTTCTCATGCCAGGCTTATGGCAATAATAAACGTTTATTTATAGTGTAATTCTAATTAAATTTAAAGCTGGAGTTTTATGTCAAATTACTAGGCAATGATGAAGTACATACCTTGGCTTAGTTGTTGGTTTTCACTCAGAAGTTATGAGTACTTTATCTGTATCTAACGGATAGATTTCTTGAGAAGTATTGTCCGGATATGCTTATGTTGCAGTGCTGGAATTATCTTTCTTCTTTCATACTACTGTGTCGTGCATTTGAGATCTTTGTTATCATTAGTGTATAATAGAGATTTTTCTCACCTTTATCTGTAGATCACTGCATCCAAGTTGTGGGGGCAAGTAGGAGAGTAATTCCATCACCTTAAGTAAGAAGTACAGAAGATTATTTTTTAAACAATCTTGCATATTAGACTTGGATTCTGAATGAGTTGCAATTTTTGTAACATTAGGTTTTTACGGATGAAAAACAACTGACATCTTATCTTAATATTCTGTTCTTCTTATCTTCATGATTCAGTTTCTTGTTTGTCGAAAAACAACTGACAGCTTATCTTAATATTCTGTTCTTCTTATCTTCATGATTCAGTTTCTTGTTTGTCGACCACATCTTAAGTTCTTTTGCAAACTCATGTTAGTTTCTTGTTTGTCGACCACATCTCAGGTTCTTTTGCAAACTCATGTTTTGCTAACATGAGCACATGGTTCGCTCTTTTTCTTCAAGTTTTTAACGGCGAAGAACCTGTAGGCATGAATACTATAGTCCATGTGCCATATGAAAGAAATCTACGATTCTAATTCTACTTGCATAACACTCACTATTCATTTATTACTGCATGGCAATTTAAATTATGGTTCAATGCAATGTCGTTTCTTTTTTGAGTATAAAATCTTGGTGTTTTTGACTTCCATAACATGTTGCTAAGAATTTGGATTTGTTGACTCAAGAAGTTTCTGTGTGCAGATGCTTTGAGCACATTGAAGAATTAATACATAAGCAGGTGTTTAGGAGGGAGCTACTCCACAGCTATGGGTTTGAACACATGGTTACTCTGAATAATTTAGATAAAGCGGGATTGTTTAAAAAGCAGGTTTTTATATCATTTGAGTTTATCATTTTGTTGGTTTACATACCCAAGTTTAAGTCAAATTACTGAGGACTATTTTACATAACCTGATTCTTACAGGAATTGAGAAGTAACTGGCTGGCAATCAAGCGTGCTCTGCAGCTTGTGGTTGAAGACACTGAGACCACCAAATACTACACCTCTCATGTATTTTATTTATTTATTTATTGTTGTGCAGCACAAATATATTTAGACTATAACTTGGCCTTTGTGGTTCTGCTGTGTCATTATATGTGTGTTTTATTATGTTACCTGAAGGTCAGTTGCCATTTTTATTTAAATTATTATTATTTTTCTTTTTGCTTCCATTTAGTCTATTAGAAATCAAAATACTACAGAATTTTGTAACTAGGTTTTTTGGCATCTCCTTACATTTTTTTTGGTGCCTTGCACTATCAATAGCTAGTTATTTTTAGTTTGATGGGTTTCATTTCAAAATATTCAATGACTTGTAAGAACAGCATTGAATGACTATATCGTTATGATGATTGCAAAACATTTTTAGCATAATAATCTGTAGATAAATTTCCTGACGGAAATATGGGCACTGTAGGTAAATTTTCCAATGAAAATATGGCCGTAGGTAAACTTACCAACAGAATGCTACATTCCGTCGGTAAATTTTGCAATGGAAATTGGCTTTCCGTTGGAATATTTATCTACGTAAGGTTAAGTTCCGTCGTAAAATTTCCCTACAGTCTTATTTTCCGTTTGGAAAAATTTCCCTTCGACCATTTCTCCGTCAGTAATGTTGTGTGCCTACTGATTATAATGATTTTCCGTTGGTAATTATTAATTTTCTTGTAGTGTTTGGAGCTGTAGCATTAGCCAAATGGCAGACCTGAAGAAGAAAACGAAAAACGCTAACCAGCAGAAGCAGTTGATACTGAATCCCAACTGGGCTCAACTCCAACAGGTCTCTGTTTCTCCATTTATGATTTTCTATCTGTACATATCAATTGCTAATTTTCTCTGCTGTAGAAATTACAGTACATAATACCTTTTTTTTTCCACATTTATGCATGTATTGGATTATGCAGAAGCTCAAAACCCATGGCTCTAGACCTTCAAGACCCTCTAATAATTTGAACTTAGAAACCCAAAATTCTGTTTTAGGTAATATTAAGCCATGTTATCTGATTTATGTTTCCTCATTTTATTTTCTCTTGTTGTTGTTATTCTTCTTCTTCTTCTTCTTCTTCTTCTTCTTCTTCTTCTTGCGATATCTGGTTTGATATGCATAAAAATATTATTTAATAAGTTTATAATTAATTTTTAGGGATTTGAAATTAAGTTTGGAAAAAAAAAAACTTAATTGAGTAAACTTTTGTCTGAAAATTTCTAGTGGGTATGCGCCATTTCGTTGAGGAACTTGATTTCATGAATTGCACAATATGAGCAGCTTCAAAGTAAGCATTAAATATTGATATATAATTGTATAAGTTGAATTGGGGTGTGGAGGATTAGAAGAAATCTGTTCTCTCTGTTGTTGAAGTTGTCTTTCTATTACTCAATTTTGCTAAACCTTTTACTCTAAATTTCTTGGTCCATGAATTCTTTTTCCCTTCTTTATTATATGACTGAGAAATCATAGAGGTAATGAGAAATTTTTTTTGGGGTTTCCCTATGCATGTCTTGGTCAAAATATGTCCAAATTCTTGCTTTGTTGGATGGTTTTCATATTAGAAGCTTCTGATGCCCTGCTTAGTATGTGCTTGTGAGTGTAAATAAACTTATTCTTTGACATTTTTGTTCCTGTATAAGCAAAATTCTGTCCTATTTTCTGTTTTTTCCTGGTTCATATGGAACCTTAAGTTTGAATTCTTCCATGTGCCACGCTAGAAAAATGTGGCTTATAGAGGAAACATCGCACATATCTCTGATTTTAAGATATGAATAAATTGGCCACATTTGTCCACATTTTAACATATTTTGCTTTCGTCATGCAAGAATAAATAAAAACTTTTGAGTATGTAAACAAGTATTTATTCTGATCAACTTCTAAGGTTACGTGGCATGGGATTTTATTTTACAGGGAAGCGTAAAGAGAGACCTGATGCTGTCTCTGATGAATCTCTGCCCAATCCTCTCAGTCCAACTAGTGATGATTTCAGGTGATTCTTATACTGTCATGTCTTGCAAAATATACGTATAGAATTAATTAGAAATATGAACTTGCAAAAAAAAAAAAAAACAATTTCTTTTAGAGGACATTTTCTTTTTAACTTAACCTTTCATGTGGTTGACATAACACTGGGGGTTCCCAACTTGTTGATATCCCTGCTTCAGTAGATCAGGAAACACATACTTCCTAGCAATTGTGAAATTTGAACTGGCAGAGACTGTCTATTTTGAGAGTTCGTCGTTAATCACTGTGTTTTCCATGGCTTTTCTATTTTTAAGTGTCCCTCTTGGCTAATCCTAATTACAGTGTGACAGATGTAATTGCCATGGATTGCGAAATGGTTGGCATTGGTCAAGGAAATAAAAGTGCTCTTGGACGAATAACACTGGTATATGTTAGTTGCATTTTTTTTTTCTCGCTGTCGTTCCTGTGCTTCTTGTTCTACATTGTTAAGTGTCAATATCATGGTTGATGGGTTTGTTTAATGTCAGTGATGAAAATGACATTGCTTCAGTTAATAACAGGTAAATCAGTGGGGAAATGTTATATATGATGAATTTGTTCGACCAATTGAACGCATAGTCGACTTCCGTACACAAATTAGTGGCATTCGACCCCAACACTTACGGAAAGGTGTACTTTTTATATCTTTTCTCATATCCTTTATATTTGGCTTGATGTGCAGAAAGCAAATTTTACGTGTTACATATTCTCTATTATTGGAGCTCCACTTCTTTTTTAAAAAAAGAGAGAAGAAAAAAAGAAAAAGAATTTTAAAAATATTTGTGGAAACTGCAAAAATAATACTTAACGAGAAGGCAACTCTTCTCTAAAGCTGTCTGAGGATGCTTTAGGCTTAAGATGTAAACCATCCACTAAGATAAGTGTGTTAATAGTTGATTTGTTATGAACTTTGAAGGTATTCTAAATTTATGAATTGAATTATGAAAGATTCTGCGTTATATAGTACAAACTTATGTATAGCATTGAATCCATCTATGGTTCTTAATGGAATATTGTAGGGATCTAAAAGCTAATTTTCACTTACATGTGGAATATTATTCCAGAAATTTGGAAACATCTGTTCTATCGAACAATTATTCGCATTAAAGCTTCAACTAAAGGTTGAAAATTAAAAAAAGTCCGTTCCTTGGAATAAATTGGAATTTGAGCAAAAACTAAGGTTGGCTATATTATGGAAATGCTGTAATATTTTCCTTCAATTGCATAAACTAAATGAAGCCTAAAGTTTGTTGAATTCCTTATGAATTTTGCAGCAACAGATTTTCGGACTGTTCAGAACAAAGTTGCAGAGCTCATTAAAGGAAGAATTCTTGTGGGCCATGCCTTGTCTAATGATCTTAAGGTCTACCGTATCTGATTTTCATAATTGGTTTACTTATTTGGTTTTTTAGACAAAAAGAAAGAAAAGAAGGGGACCTAAACTGCAAATCAATGAATGTAAAGTGATGTTTTGGTTTTTGTAAACAGGCATTGCTACTGAGTCATCCCAAAAAGGGCGTGCGAGATACTTCAGAGTACCAACCCTTTCTCAAGTACTTATACGGCCCTTGTTTACTTAATGACTCAATTCGACAGCATATCTATAGGTCTACATGTCCTTTGGTGTCTCTTGATAATTTTGTTGGTTGGTTAATCAGGGATAAGTGCAGAAAGGCACTTCGTCATCTTGCAGCTGAGTTTCTTGGTGTCAAGATACAGAATGGAGAACACTGCCCTGTAAGTTCTTTAGCTTTGAAAGGGGATTTCATTGAAGAGGATGTTTATTGTAATCTTAGCCCAGTAGCAATGTTTATAGCCACCAACTTATTTTTACTCTTCTAAGTAGGCTATCAAACTATTCCCCTTGTGGGCATTAACTCATACTTTTCTTTGCAATTCTTTACCATTTTGGGGGTGGGGAGTGGGATCGAATGTTAGTTTCAGATTCATGTACTATATTATGTTATTTCTAGATAAGAAGTTTTCTGTGACTGCAGAACATCATTGTCTTGAGTAGTCTCTAACGAATTTATTGAATCTTTGACATGACTTTTAACTAATTTTATTTCAGGTAGAAGATGCTCGGGCTGCAATGCTGCTGTACCAAAAAAACAGAAACAAATGGGAGAAAAGCATTACAGATCAAATGAGACTAAGACAAAAACAAAATAAACGCAAGAAGAAAAAGAAGAAATTGAAAGAGGGAGATGGTGCCGCTAGAAGCTAACCATTGTATGATTCCATTGTAGCACCTATGGTGGTGCCTCTAGAAGCTAACCATTGTACGATTCCATTGTAGCACTTGTGGCTGTCGATGGTTCTGGTAACATATTTCTACAGACAATGAAGACAAAAGAGGGAATGCCTTGGAATTCAACCATGCTGCCATTTCTTTCTAGCACATGTTGCTGCTCGTGCTGATGGTTCTGCTAATATATTAGACAGTTCCTTCTGTGGTAGCGCAGTTTTCCTTATGTTGCAATAAAAAGAAAAGGGTGTAATTTTCGCATTTATTAGGGAACCAACGTTGATTTTGAAAGCAAACAGGGATGCAAGAATTTTGTGCCTGCTTATCAGCAGTAACGGTGAGGGTTCCTTGCTTCCAAAATTTCCCTAGTTGTATGTCATTTCCCCTTTTCCCCCACTATATATATATGCCACACTCATCGCTTGGTATTTGATGTAGTGAGTGTAAATTGCCCTCTGGCCGTGAGCTTTTTTTTTTTCTTTTTACTCAATTTCAACCAATTGTGTACATGTTTGTGAGTTCATTTTATCAATTGGATAAAATGGTTAGTTTGATCAAGAAACCTCTATTGTAAGCCATATGTGTGGCCACTGTCATTGTGGAGCCAATTGTGTAGCTATTGCCTTTTTGAAGCTGTTTATTTTGAGAAAGAACTTGGTAATTCTATTTTCTAGTAGAAATTATGTAGCTTTACATAGATTGACAATTGGTCCTTTATCCTTGTATGCTTCCCCTAAAAGTGCTGATCATTTATGGTACGCTTGGTAAAATTGTACCATAAAGGCGAGCATTATCCTGTATGCGCTCCTATTGAGTGGGCGAGAAGAGCTGGGCAACTCCTCCATCTCCTCGAAATGCTATTTGACATTCCAGACTCCATTTCTAGTCCTTCAAATTATTTGAGAAGCTGGAGGAACGATGAGCACTGCTCAAAAGGGCATATGATGAATTGTTGCAAAATCATGATTTTGTGGTCAAGGCTCCAAGTGTCATGGATAGATTTGCACTGCAAGAAAATGACTGATTAGCAATGGAAATTTTTTTCGGAATTGTCGGTAAATAAATTATCGATAGTGATAGAAAAAGTTGTTGTCATGGTTGTTGATAGATTTACTGATGCAAAATTTTGATCGTAGGACAGTTTCATTATTTCTCAGTAAAATTTATTATGGAATATATGTTTTTGTCAAAAAAAATTATGATGGAAACTATGTGCTTGTTGATAATATTTACTACAAAATTAACTTTCAATCGGTAAATTTACGGATGAGCATTCTGTCCTGGTAATTTTAGAAATGCTAATAAAAAAAAATACTAGTTAAATAAAACAATGTACAAGTCAAAAAATGGTAGATAATTACTCTAGCATAAGAATTGGAGAAATATGTGATCTTTTTCTGTTGGTGCATGCCCAATTTGCTACCGTGAAATTTCTAGAAATAGATGAAAACAGATAAAAATAAGGCTGTAATTGTGCATGCCTATAGCTTGTTTCACTTAAACACAACCCAGCCCAACCCTTGATGACTACAGGCAGCAAGACATTTCATAAATTTCATAGCTTGCAATATAAAAATTGAATTTCAGCCTATGTAAAATGATTTTCATTAGTTTCCTTATATAACCCAATTACTCTTAAGTTGTGACTAAATTATTAACTGGGAATACTATTCACTAAAGCTCCAGTAAAGCATGGGGGGCTTTGCAAGGAGAGGCACAGCAGAAGACTATCTAGAAAGAGTAGTATTATTGGAGAGGACAATTATGTAATCTGAAGCTCCAGTAAAGCATGGGGGGCTTTGCAAGGAGAGGCACCGCAGAAGACTATCTAGAAAGAGTAGTATTATTGGAGAGGACAATTATGTAATCTGATTTTCCTAGTCCTAATTGCATAAGGAACAACACCAAGTGTTTTATAAATAAATTGCAATATAGTTTAAGCACGCTAGTTGGACTGCATAAAAAATAGTGTTCTTCTTTCTACTTTATGCTCAATATGTACGTGAAACAATGATTAAACCACCAACAGTTACAGAAGAATTTGACTCCTGGAATAACAGTCCCAGAAAAGGGAATACTAGCTTATGGCTGAAACGAAGAAATAGATGGTAAGATATCAAGAAATAAACAACAGTTTTTCAGCACAGACAATTTCTGTGGTGTCAACTGGAGTCCCTCTGATCTTCAATCGCACCTCACTGTCTTTCTGAATTTTAACCTGAAATCAATCGCACTTCACTGTCTTTCTGAATTTTAACCTGAAAATTGTTTTAAAATATTAATGAGAAATTTCAATTTTCCAAGTAGAAAACAAAAAAACTATTTCTCATTCATATATGCAAGAAACAAAATGTACCGATCCATCTGTAGTTGTATAGTTTGGCATATCTCCAACTCCATGTCATCTGATATTAACTATATCACAGAATGAAAAATTAACACCTGTGGCTGACATGTAGACAACATCTAGTGTAAGTGCATATATGCAGAGGAGACAGGAGGAAAGCTCCAAGCTCTAAAAATGAATGAAGTTGAAATGAGACAAGACGACAAAGCTTATATCAGGAAAGAAATTCAGCATCATCACTTAACTTACAGCATCGACAGCATAAGATGTAAAATTAAGCATCAAACCTCCTGTTTCACACACAGGTCTGATTTTGCATTCTAATATCCCCGCAACAAACATAAACTTCAAAAAATTGAACTTCTCACATAATAATCTGCATATTCCACAAAGCACAAAATATTGACTTCTAAAAGTTTTTATATTAATAGAAATGTTAGAAAACTGTACACTGAGGAATAAAATGCTGCAAGTATGCATTCTTTCTATATTTATTTTGAATTTAAATAGACACACATATTAACTTTCAAAATTGTCATACATCAACCAATCTTTTCTTTCATTAAATATATTAAAGATTTAGTGTTCAAGAACAAGTACCAACAATAGTAGCATTATCCCATCCATGCAAGAAGCTGCCAATGCAAGCAGCAATAGCAACAAATACTGCTCCTCTTATCCTTTAACCAATGCGTCAAATTCCCAACTTAGAATTAACCTGCAAGAAAACAACTCAAATAACAAAGCCTGTGTTTGGAACTCGCTTTGCACATACATTGCATCTGATGTTATATCCAATGAGAAGAAAATCATTTGAAAACTCAATGAGGGAAATTACTTTCACTGGCTGGAGTAAGCCACAGTGGAGTACACTTTCAAAATTTGATTGATCAGATAGCTTAGGCGATTGAAAATTAAAGACATTATTGAGCATTTCACAGTCTGAAACACTCCAAATGAAGAAATTAGAAAAATAAGAAAAAGAGTATTTTCGCAAGTGGTGGAATAAAATACGCGAGCGAGACGAGCTTACCTAGGGGAAGGCGAGAAATGAAAAAAAAAAATGAAAAAGGGGGGATTGCAGCGGGTGCACGAGGGGGACAGTGCGTGGCGAGCGGCGTACAACCTGCGGTAGAGTTGGCCACTAACAGCAAGGGGGGCGGGGGGGGGGGGGGGGGGGGGACATCGAGCACGAAAGCGGTGGAGCAGATCTAGATCTCTCGCTCTCTCGATCGAGAGGGGAGGGGGGAGAGAGAGGAAGGGGGAATTTTTTTAATATAATGGAATATACTTAATTTTGTCAGGGAAGAATAACATTTACCGACCACACATATTTTATCCACCGAATACTTTCTTTCATCGGTAAATGTAATATTTACTGATGATAATTGAAATACTGTCAATCTCTTTCCATTGTAAATTAATATAATTACTTGTAGAATTTTATATCAATAGGCAAAATTACAAAATCAAAATTTTCATTGGTAATTATCATATTTATCGACGAAAGATAAAATCCGCGGGTAAATTTTATAGTAAATTTTGTCAAAAATTATTGGTATTTTATTTTACGACGATTTCAAATTTTTGTCGCTAAATATCGTCGGCAAAAACTGGTGAGAATATTTACCTCTATTTTTAACGACGGAATTTTTTCTGTCGCTAAATTGTCAACTTTCTAACGACATTACCTACTAAAAATGAATTCTGTCGATATTTAACGATGGAATTTTTATTTGTCGCTAAATTGTCATAGCAAATTTGGTTTTTTCTTGTAGTGTTGGGTGGTTCCGTGACAAGAATGATGTTTATCTTTTTTGGATTGGAGTTTGTTCTACACCTATTCAAGATGGAGAATGTTTAAGCTATATTAATAACATGGTTCTCCTTTCTTTTTTTTTGGGGGGGTAAAAATAGGTGAGCAAACCTCACATAAATAATAGTAATAAAAAAAACTAATCAACAAAGGAAATTCCCACAATATCATGATCAATCCAAGCTCTTAAACCATGAAGAAGAGAATGAAGAATATGCAAGTCTTTTGGAAACTGATGAGCAAGATGTGACAAGTAATTTGTAGCAAAATTATCCTATATATGCACATAGATAATGCTAAGGGAGCTTAAACTATTTTGAAGCTCTTTGATTTTGTTCATAATGTGGTAGTACCATGGATCATATCAATAACAATTATGTAGTCATTTTCAAGCAAAATATTTTGAAGACTGTGACGCGTGCTGAACACCCGGAGCGCCCCAAAAGCCCGCTTTTATGGCGATCGAAAGAGATTCATGAAAACTTGTAAGAAATTTACAAGAGCATCTATTTTGGGCAACAAGGAGGTTTTTTGGAGTCGTCACCCAATAGAATATTGGGAAAGGTCGTCTAAGCTCAGTGAGCTTAAAACAGCGCATATGCAACCATTTTGGGCAAGTCAGAGATATTTTGGAGGACTCATCCCAATAGAATATTGGGATGATTTTTTAACCTCGTGGAGCTTAGGACTATACAAATTGGGCCTTTTTTGGGCAACAAGAGATATTTTGGAGATCCCATCCCAATGAAACATTGAGATGGTCCTCTAACCTCGTTGAACTTAAAACCAGAGAGGGTTCGGAACTTCCCATTTATTAATACCTTGATCAAAGATACGATTGAGTTTTGAATATAGCGTTTCATCACATTTCTCATTCAATTTAATGTAGTTAATTACAGCACAAATTGGCCATACAAGGAAAGCGGTAAACAAGAGCGTAATTAAAATGAAGTATATGAAAATAAATTACAATAAAACTAGGGGCGAAATACAACCCCCATTGTAAATAGCATGCGATTCATACATAAATCGGGATATACATTAAGGATGAAGACATTGGTCCTCGCATACATATTTATTTCAAAACAATTTTAAATTGTCGATTTTATTTGCTGAAAAAATAGGACATTGGTCCTTAATTTATTAATGAAAACTCCAATTTAATTACTATAAACTTTTAACCATTTTTACATTAGCGGGATGAAAACAATATTTACAATAATAATATATAAAGTAAAATAAATGGAGTAAAGTTAAAAGAATGGACCCGGATGAAGATTCTCGGATCACCGCGGCGACCGCCATTTCAACAACCCCAAATTCATCAAACAAGTCAAATAAAACTCACAAAATAAAAATCATGTTAGTGCCAAAATTAAGGGTAAAATAAGGTGCGAGAAATTAAATAACAAGGAAAATCCATGAGAAATTGCCATAAAAAATGATGGGAAAACAAGTAAAATAAAAAGAAAGAAAAAATGGTGAGAAAAGGCCCAGGGACGGTCCAAGACACTCGAGGGATGGGCGTCCCTGAGTTGACTGGCGGGTAGAGGCAGTGTCCATTGACGGCCCGTCGTTCGCGTGAGAGACGGCGGTCGTTGGACTCTTTGCCCGTCGGCCACACCAGATCTTGAAAAAAACGTAAAAATCAAGCAAAATTAATTTGGTTTTAAATAAATGAGATTTTTGTGTGTAAAATTATTAGAAAATGATTAAATGCGAAAATGACAAATCCAAAATATTTACCCTCGAATTTTTACCTATATAGGTGAATGTCGCGTGGTTTTCGTTCCTTGAGTTCTACAAGAATTGGTCCTCGATGTGCGATTTTCAGAAGATTTTTGGACTACAAAAATCAATTTTTCGAAAACAAATCAAGAGAAGAAAATTATATTTTTCTTTCTCGATATTTTGATAGCAGTTGTGAATGCTAAAATGGCTGAATTCGATAGAAACGAATTAGTGTCGTTCCCTCGGATTTGCCTAAATTGAAAGAATTTTTGATGATGATTTTTCGAAAAAATAAAAGTAAGAGCACTTTTGTAAGAAAATTTTTCTGTAAAAAAATAGCTAAAATCCTTTTTTTTTTATCAAAATCCCCCCCTAAACAATGAGCTCCCAACCCTTATTTATAGGTTTAGGAAGAAAATTCAAATAAATTTAAATTTAGAATTTAAATTTGAAAAAGATTTCTAAAATCAAGATTAAAACCGAATGATTTTCAGAATATTCTCAAAATCAAATCCGCGATTTGAACATATTTGAAAAGATTTAAAATATTTTGGGAAAATCTTAGAAATATTAGGAGATCTCCTTAAAAATTTGGAAAATCCAGCTCAAATAACGTCAGATCATTGACCGACGGGCATCGTTGATGGGGGCATGCTTGGTCTTTTGGTCGGTGGGCCCCTCATAAGGGACGAAATCGCGAGAGACAGGCGTCTCTCGAACGAGCGATGGGCATCGCTCCACACGAGAGATGGGCTCTCACGGGTGAGCGACAGCCGGCGCTCGTCGATCCCGCGAGAGCCTGAGCGACAGCCGGTGCTCGTCGCGAGAGACGGGTCTCTCACGCGAGCGACAGCCAGTGCTTATCGCGAGAGACAGGTCTCTCACGTGAGCGACAGGCATCGCTTCTACCGATGGTATGCCCGTTGGTGGAGCAAAACCCAATTTCCAAGATATTAACTCCCCCCGATTCCCCGAAATCTTCTATTGCCGAGAAAAAATCCTCAATCCTTGTAAAACTGGAGAATAAAAACTCACAACCTTCATCCATTTGTCAGGAAATAGACCTTGATGTTTTCATCAAGTAACTCTGATCTGGATTGTCTCAGGATTCGGTGTCTACAAAGACCATGAGATTTGCCAAGCTACCTAAGCTTCAGAATGCAAGATAGGGCAACAACCAATCTTTATGGCAAAAACCTTACTTATAGCACCCCATATTATTTCTAATTAAACCACCACTAGCTGTAATTTACGTTTCCTTGGAAGAAAGAAGCATCTGTATTGATATTGAAATAACCCTTTAGAGGGCAAGTCTATTTTAGTGTTATGCTATATTTTCCCAAACTTGAATTTTCTCATCGAAACGACATGAACCTTTTCCGAACTTTCTCGGAACTTTTTGACACTTATCCAAAACATGTTTAGAGGTGAATAATGACTCAATACACTTGTGACATGTGATAACACCTTTAAATATTAATGTAAATAAAGTACATATATGACAAATATATGGATATATAGCCTACTTTATTGCACTTTTACTAATTATAAATATATGGCATGTATACATGAGCATGAATAAAGAACATACGAATATGAATGAATATATATGTATAGACATGTTAAAGATATACATATATATGTTGAAATGATAAAGAATGACTAAATGTATATGTAATGTGTAAAAATGCATTAAGATAATGATGTGAATCAAGTGATGTGTATGCACTTTTGGTAACCATACTTGTATGACATGCATATGTGGATATGTATGTTGTTTTGCATCCACAAATTTGAAAATAAAATGGTCATGCACATATATATGTTTGATTTTAAAAAGGCATGTATGGGCAAATATCTTGACCCAATATTATTACATATAAACTCATGGCTACTTTAAGGTACGTATTTGTAGACACCGGGTCCCGAAACAGCCAAAATCAGGATTACCCAATGATGAAATTAAGTGTGTCTTTTTATAGGCAAAAAATGAAAGTTGGAAGTGACGATTTCCTTGTCAGTTTGATTTACTAGAAATAAATAAAAATGTATTTCAAAAAAATTATTTTGAGACAAAAAGGGTATGTTTTGAAATTATAGTATTTTAGCAAAATAAAAAAAAATTATTGCGAATGTTGGGGCTGCGGCAGCGCCCAGCGCGCGAGCCACACCCGTCAGGCGCGCCGACGGGCGTCGCTCGCCCCTGTGCGCGTCCCCGACAGCCCCTTTGGGCATTTTTGGTCCAATTTTAAGTGTTTTTCTTCATTTTTTTTGTAGAATTTAATTTTAAAACCTTTTGGATTCTAAAACCTTCAAATTCTTCAGTTTTTTGTGGTTATGGAAATAAAATTGATTTAATTTTTTCATTAAAAATATAATGTTTTTGGGGGCATAAAATCATTTTTAGAAAGAATTTTGAGGGGGGATTTTTTTTAAGAAAAATATATTTTCTCTTTTCTTCTTCTTCTTCTTCAAGAACAAATTCCCCAAATATTTTGAATTTTTCCTAAGTCAATTCTTGAGACAAATAAATTAATTATTTGTTCTTGTGAATTTTCTTACTTCTTTTTTACAATTTTTTCCTTAAGACAAATAAATTAATTATTTGTTCTTGGGATAAAATTTTGTTATATATTTTATTTTTCTAAATCAAGACAAGGCAAATTGATCATCTAGCTTCATTCATCAAACCAAAATTTGAGGGTAAGCATTCTAGGCTCAATTTTTAATTTAATTTTTTGTTATAATTTTTTTGTTTATAATTAATTAGCAATCATATAGGTTTTTGATCTTTTATTTTATTTTGTTTATGTTCATATGATTTAGTAATAGATTTAATATTTTAGCATATTTTATTTTATTCTTATTTATTTATTTGATTGTTTATCTTTTGTTATTTTTATTATTATTATTATCATCGCTTTTGTTCATATATTATTATTATTAGTATTATTTAACATGCTTTAACATATTTTGCTTTCTTATTTCTTTTATTTTTGCTTGCTTGATTGTTCATCTTTCTTATTGTTGATTTGCTCATCTTCTTTTTTGTTTATTATTATTATTATTATTATTATTATTATCATTATCATTATTGATTTTGTTTTATTATTATTATTATTACTATTGTGATCGTTATCATCATTAGTATTATTATTATCATTATTATAAATTATTACTATTATTATTACCATCATTATTTTTATTTTTACTATTCTTGCTTATTGTTATAATTTGTTATTATTATTTTTATCACTTATGCTTTTTATGCATGTTGAATTGTTAATATGATAAGTTACTTATTTTTATCATGTCATTTAATTGATTTGTCATACATGATGCATTGCATTTTATTTATTTCATTTATTTTCATATGTTATGTGTTTAATTCATTTTTTATCACTAACATTACTTTTTTATTTGTGTTTATTTTATTTTCAATATTTTTTATGTGTGAGCTTTTCTAATGCCAAGTGGGAGCCCATAGAGATTTGAAGACACCATTTTGGTGGAATTTGTCTTTTTTTAGCATTTCATTATTTTTCATTATTATTTTATTTGATGTAATTTGTAATAAATTAATTTCTTTTTATGTGCATTAATTAAAAGTCACAAAAAATATTTTTATTAAATTAACTTGGAACTTTTTCTAATAAAATGGGACCAATGTCCTAGTTTTTTACACCTAAATAAACTATCACCTTTAACACAATTTTTTTTAAGTGCATGTGAGGACCAATGTCCTCATCCTTAATAAATAGCCCATTTTATATATGATGTGTATTTTATTTACAATGGGGGGTTGTATTCCGTCCCTAGTTTTGTTGTCATTTATTTTCATACGCTTCATTTTAATTATGATTTTATTTATCGCTTTGCTTGAACGACCAACTAGGGGTGTTCAAAAATGGGTTGGGTGGGTTATGATAAAATTTGAATCAAATTTATATAATATATTTTGTAAGATTATGTATAATTCAACTCAATTTTTCTTCTAAAAAAATCTAATTGTAACCCATCTAACCCATGTAACCCATTTTTGAACACCCATATGACCAACCATGCGCTTTAATTAAATTGCACTGAATTCAATGAGAAATGGGATCAAAAGCTAAATTCAAAACTAAATTATAAACTTAACCAATGTATGAATAAATGAGAAGTCTCGAACCTTCTCGGGTCTTTGGGCTCAACGAGGCGAGAGGGCCATCCTAATGTTCTATTAGGGTGGGCCCCCCAAGAAACCTCTGGCTTGCCCAAGTGCGAGGCGACAGGGCCATCCTAATGTTCTATTAGGGTGGAGCCTCCAAGACATTCAAAAATGGGTTGAGTGGGTTATGATAAAATTTGAATCAAATTTATATAATATATTTTGTAAGATTATGTATAATTCAACTCAATTTTTCTTCTAAAAAAATCTAATTGTAACCTATCTAACCCATGTAACCCATTTTTGAACACCCCTATGACCAACCATGCGCTTTAATTAAATTGCACTGAATTCAATGAGAAATGGGATCAAAAGCTAAATTCAAAACTAAATTATAAACTTAACCAAGGTATGAATAAATGGAAAGTCCCGAACCTTCTCTGGTCTTTGGGCTCAACGAGGCGAGAGGGCCATCCTAATGTTCTATTAGGGTGGGCCCCCCAAGAAACCTCTGACTTGCCCAAGTGCGAGGCGACAGGGCCATCCTAATGTTCTATTAGGGTGGAGCCTCCAAGACACCTCCGGCTTGCCCAAAATGGACATAGCAGCGCTGTCTTAGGCTCACTGAGGGTAAACGACCTTTTTCAATGTTCTATTGGGTGGCGACTCTAAGAAACCTCCTTGTTGCCCAAAATGGATGCACTTGTAATTTCTTACAAGTTTTAATGAACCTCTCTCGATCGCCCTAAAAGCGGGCGTTCGGGGCTCCCCGGGGTTCGGCGCGTGTCACAATATTCCTTTTCAAATACAATATGAAGCTTATGTGCCGATGTGAAAGATTTTGACTTAAGCTATATTTTAATAGTTCATGTTAATGAATGATGTGATGTGCCCAAATTAGAACTATACATGGAAATTCTTGACATGTGAATATACATGTAAATATGCATGTGACTTGAGAATGTACTTGTTAAAAGTTAATGGTTCTATGCATGATAATATGAGAAGAATATGCAAAGATTTATAGATGTACCTGATTAATGCATACATGATCTAAATGATAATAATTATAAAGGCTTAAAGAAAGTATATGTACATGTTTGATATGAATATACAATTACATGAACTTCAAGCACATGTTGTGCATATGTGCGAATACATATTTTGATTATATAATCGTAGTTGAGAATATGCCAATGTGTTAAAGATTTAAAGAAAGAAAAATTTGATGATAAGAGAGATATGAGCATAGTAGCCTACCTTTTTGTCTTGGTTGTGGATAGATAGACATGCCTATAGGGTGCTTGAGTAACTGCTGACAGTTTAAACACCTTTGGTATCCTCTTTGAGACTAAATGTCTTCTATAGCTTTCGTACCTACCTTTGGGTATTTACATGTTTCGTATCTTTGGGTATGCCTATATATCACACCTTGTGGTATTTATATATTTCGTACCTTCGGGTGCACCCATATTACTCCTGCATATCCATACGTCTAGAAAAATGCAGGCTAATCACAATTGAAAGAGAACAAGATAACGAATAAGAAAAAAAATATGATATGAAGCAGATGAAATGCTTTATATGATTATAACATTTGAATATCTGGATACATGCATAATTATACATGCAAATGTATGACATATGAATGTCATAGTTAAATATGTTTACAAATGTTATACTCATCTTGGATGTGCATGCAACATGATTTATGTTTTGGATATATGAACATATGATATAAAAATGATCCTGTGAACTAAATGGTACATATGGAATAGAGATAAGTAATAATTGAAGAGTAAGTGAAAATGAACCCTTCAGATATCTAAATGGCATGAGAATTATTACAATGTGACTTATGAATGGTATATGGATGTTGGTATGCATATTTCTACTTGATATATGTTTATGTGGTATTTATACATGTATTTTGATATGGTCACTATAACTTCTGCATGATTACATATATGTATAATAGCGAGTGGCCTAAATCTTATTTGTAACTAGAATACACGTATATCAATATGGTCAATATAGATTAATAAGATTAAGAATATAAATTGTATAGAGTGGCCTAAATCTTGTTTGTAACTAGAATACACGTATATGAATATGGTTAATATAGATTAATAAGATTAAGAACATAAATTGCATAGACTAGTAAATTGAGACTCAGAATTATCTCTTGGATATTGTATGATTTTACTGCGAACATGTATAATTCTATTTAATGTTGCTATATTCTATGCATATTTGCATGATTAGATATGCTTGTATTTTTTACGGCTTCTGGTGAGAAGTCATCCACAACATGTTATTTTCCCCATTAAGCTAGTAAGCTTAGCACAAGTAGTTATCCGTGTAGGTTAAGCTAAAGAGAATTGGTCCTTGGATAATTCTGCAGTTTTGAGGCCAGTATAAGAGGAGACTTTGAGTTGAAGGTTTAAGTTCTGTACTTCTATTTATGTTACGTATATGAGTAAATGTATTCATAGCTTAGATATATAAATGGGTTGTATAATTCTATTTTATCGATGTATTGATATGTATATTTACAAAATATAGTGATATTAGCTAATAGTCGTAAATGGATGTGATAGGATGCGATTGATACTTATATGGGGAGACATGCTAGATGTACTAGGTTTAAATGTTGTAATTTTTCTTATGATATGTATTTAAGTGGTATCAGAGTATAGGTTTAGGCGGTTCTAAACAACAGGAGACTAGGAAATGTGTGTAATTGTCTATGAGAAATGAGATGTGTGCTGGCCTAATTCAGATATCCTTATTCCATTATAGGTCAAAGAATGAATAATTCAAAAAAAACTAGAAAGAGGATAGAGGTTAAGGAGTTAAAGTGTATTCAAAAGTTATGAGGTTTTAAAGTATATAAGCACAGAAAGAAGAGAATAGTGAATTCTGGAGGAATAAAAGGGGTTAGGTAAAATGAAAAATATGGAACAAATGGATGAAAAGTTAAAGTAAGAAGATCATTCTAAGAAACAATACATGAAATCTGGACTGGGATCTAGAATGAATGGTAGATAGTATAAGATAGAGGAAGTAAAATACGTGATCGGTAATAGAATGAAGTATGTCACAAGTAAATAGCATATATGGAGAACTTGTTGAGAAAGAATTTATGGAAAATCCTTTATGAGGAGATAGAAAGAACAACAAGGAATACATGAAATAAAACATATTTAAAACTACAAGCAATTAGAATTCAAAAAATAGAATTGTAGCTTTTACAAAATTGGCCAGATTTATCATTTTTGGGCCATCAAGCGTACAAGTTGCATGCAACGCTTGCGGCATTGAGACATACTATATCAATGACTCTGAGGAAGCAAAAGTATTTTCTTGTGCATGATATTTTCTATTTTTAAATGTTAAAGCTGCATTTTGACCATCAAATAGTATTTTCGATGATTTGTTAGCTAGTTTGATATTTATTAGATACAGAATAAGAATGATCACGGGGCGAGGAATACCCGACCCGAACGATCCCCAATTTTTTCCCTCGGGGGATGGGTATGGGGATTAAAAAATCCCTGTGGGTGAATTTGGGGCAAGGATCGGGGTATCCGCCCTGTGGGGATCCCCGTCCCGAAGTTATATATATATATATATATATATATATATATTACATGCCCATTGCCTAGTTGCTTGCCCTAATTTCCTAAAGAAAAGAAAACCCACCCATCCCACCGCAACTCCCCCTCCTCATGGACCTGCTTCTCCTCTCGCAAGCTGCAGCTACTCTAGCATCACCGTGAGCAACACCTCCTCCGGCTAGTCTACCACCACATACTCCTCCTCCTTTGGCTGTTCCACCACTACCAAGTCCTTTTGTGTCTCGCCTCTCCTCCCTGCTCCCGTAATTTCTGCTCCTGCTCTAATCAAGCAACAGTTCAAGGCTTCTGTGCCTCCTATAAACTAGTAGAGGTATTTTTGTTTCTTTATTTCTCATGCTGTCATGCACATAATTTTTTTAATTAAACATTTTAATTAACATTGATTTCACAAACACAGAGTCCACCTCCTTATTATTTTGGTCTCAGTCCACCGACGCCACCTACTCTCTCCAGCTCCGGCGAGCACAGATTTGGACTCCTAGTATGTACATTTCAACTTAAGTTTAAATATATGCTATTCAAATTAAATTTAAATGATATCCTCTCCTCTGTTTCTCAATTATTTTTTCGTTCCTTGACTACATAATTGGATTCTTCAAATTTTTTTTGATTTCTGTTAAAAAAAATGAAAACCATGGAAGTGAGTCTTGATTAAAAAATAAACAGAATGGAAGTCAAACTAAGAAAGTTAGTTGCATTTGATATAACAAATCAATTCAGAGAATATAAATTTCATTCCATGCTTTATAATGAATCAATTCAAAGATCCAGTTGTTAAAAATGTATAAGTTCAAGGACCTGAGGATGTGTTTTGACATTATATTCAATAATGTTAAAAATAAACAGTTTGTTGCCCCTTTGCTTGTACTTAGATCAGCAATATATAGCATCCACTCTTCAATGTGCAAGTACATTACATGAAAAGTTAAGAGGTATGGTATGAATTTGTATGCTATTGAACTGTGTTTTTGAAACAGAAAATTTTCAGCTTTTGAGAGGCCAAAACCCATTAAAGTCAATGTCCACAAAAAGGATATAGCTAGAATTTAAAAATAAATTGAAAGAGCATCATTTGTAACCATACAATACAAGCATCAACAGTAATAAAACAAATCAGATGATTTTTTTTTAAAATCATTAAAATCTCAAAGGATTGGTAGATATATATATTATTTATTAGGAATCCGATGAGTAGGATTAAAATTTTTAGTAAAATGTAACAGTTTCATAATATATAGTGAATTTCGAAATTCATAGACATTTTACAAGAGGGCAATACATTTAAAATTTCATAAACACACTTTAATTTTACTATTAGCATTTTAAATATTTAAAATTCAAAAATAATTTAATATAATGTTGTCTTCTAATAATCAATT
This sequence comes from Excoecaria cochinchinensis, assembly GCA_947683425.1. Classification (NCBI taxonomy): domain Eukaryota; kingdom Viridiplantae; phylum Streptophyta; class Magnoliopsida; order Malpighiales; family Euphorbiaceae; genus Excoecaria; species Excoecaria cochinchinensis. Next base: position 6,146,510 of record CANTUQ010000033.1, on the reverse strand, counting down.
TCAAAATATTTTAAAATTAAAGGCCAATGCTTATAACATAAGAATTAAATAATTCTAACACATGCATTTTCAATTTTGTGCTTCTTGTTATGATATATGCTTCCATTTTCTTAATTTAGGTGCAGTAGTTGTAATATCATGGATGAGGGTGAACAATCTATTGAACAACCAGTTAATCAATAACAAAGTAGTGAACAATATAGGGCGCAATTTGAATTACAGGCTCTTGTTGAATCAAGTCAAACTAATCCCATAAATGAAAGTAAAGAAACAAATGTTAATTCCAAAAGCCGTTTGAAATCAGTTGTATGGAATCATTTTAAGAGGCAAAAGATTGATGATAAGTGGAAGGCTATATGCAACTATTGTGGAAAGAAACTAGGAGGGGATATTAAAAATGGGACTAAGCATTTACATTATCTTTTTGGATCATGTCCTTTAAGAAAGAGTAGAGATATAAAATGATCATGTCCTTTAAGAAAGAGTAGAGATATAAAACAAGCAATTTTAAAATCTAAGGTAGATAATGAAGGGAGGGTTTAAATTGGGACATACACTTTTGATGAAGAGATAGCACGAAAAGATCTTGCAACTATGATTGTTGTGCATGAGTATCCATTAGCAATGGTTGAACATGAGTACTTTAGAAACTTTGTTGGAACTATTAAGCCAATGTTTAAAAGGATGAGTAGACATACAGTGAGGAGGGATATATTGAAAATATATGATGAAGAAAAGGAAAAGACTATGAAGCTCATTGAAAAGAATGATAGTCGATTTGCAATCACAACTGATATGAGGACCTCCAACAGTGAAAATAAAGGTTTTATGGCCATTATAGCGCATTTTATTGATGCTTCATGGACTTTACAAAGACGAATTATTAGGTACGACTTTTATTTATATTAAATTTAAATTTATAATATGTTGTTGCATATTTGCATATTTATGTATTTATGAATTTTAATAGCATATAGCATGAAATAATATTTAATATTTTTTTATTAAGTTCATTTATGTGCCATGTCCACATACAGTCAATGTACTTTGTGATGTATTGGCTAATTGTCTCATGGATTGAAATCTAGATAGCAAGCTGTCTGCACTAGCTTTAGACAATTGTTCAACAAATGATGCAATGTTTAATTTGATTTTGAGCAAACTATCATCTAATAGTCTTTGGTTGGATGGACAATTGTTACATGTGCGTTGTAGTGCTCATATTTTGAATTTGATTTCCAACGATGGTTTAGACATTATTTCAGATTGTATTGAAAAGGTTCGGGATAGTGTTGCATTTTGGAGTGCTACTCCTAAAAGAAATGAAAAGTTTGAGGAAACAACCCATCAATTAAGACTTCCTTGCACTAAAAAACTAATTTTAGATTGTAAGATTAGGTGGAACTCTACTTTTATGATGCTTAATGTGGCTATTTGTTACAAAGATGTGTTTACACGATTAAAACAAAGAGAGCCTCTTTATAGATGTCTACCCATGCATGAAGAGTGGGAAATGGCTGAAAAAATTTATGAGAAGTTAAAGATATTTTTTGATATCACTGAAATATTTTCGGGGACAAAATATCCTATTGCTAATCTTTTTTTTTTTTCAAAAGTATGTGAGATTAAGATGGAATTGATGCAATGGGTTATTTGTGGTTATCCTTATATTGAAGATATGGCTTCCAAAATGATTAACAAATTTGATAAATATTGGTCTCAAATTCATGGTGTTATGAGTGTGGCGACAATTTTAGATCCTACATACAAGATTAAGTTTTTAGAGTGTTATTATCCTCTTTTTTATGGAGACGAAATGGCAAAAATAGAGGTTGAAAACATTAAAAAAATTTGTTATAATTTGGTTGATCAATATTCATCAAATTCAAAGTCAAGTGGAAGTGGTGGTGTAGGTGAATTATCAAGAAGCAACTCTTCTCAATCATCAATTAGTTATAGTGTGGGGTCAACTTGTATGTGCAAATTTGAATTATTCGTTGCTTCTTCCTAGTCCCAAAGTGATAATGTGTGCACTGAATTAGACCTTTATTTGGAAGAGAAATTGTATCCACTTAACGATAATTTTGATGTACTGAGTTGGTGAAAATTGGCACTTAAGTACCCGACATTTCAATCAATTGCAAGAGATGTTTTGGTAATCCCGATATCTACTGTGGTTTCTGAATCTACTTTTAGTGCAAGTGGAAGGGTTATAAGTCCTTATTGTAGTAGATTACATGATGACACGATTAAAGCATTAATGTGTACACAAAATTGGATATTGGATTCAAATAAAGGTATGTGAAAATTGTTTATATAATTGTATTTAATAATTGATTTTGCTTTGCTGATTACAGTTTATAATAATAACTTATAAATAATATTCATACGTTTAGCTTTTTTTCAATTGCTCATTCACGATGTCATACAATGACTAAAAATATGTATGCAGATTATGAGGTGATTGAGATTGATTTATTCTATTCTATAATTGAATTTTTTGAGAAATTGAAATTGATTTATACTATTATATTAGAGAGCTAATTTGTTATATTTGATTAATTGATATTTCAAATTGATATTCGTAGGCATAAAAGTAATCTTGAATTATATGAAATATTTATATGTTTGAATTGTATGAGATATTTAAAAATGTGTATTTGAATTATATGGGATGTTTATAACTTTAAGTTATTAATTGTTAAATTTTATTAAGTCAAATTTAGTAATGTTTCCCCACATCCCTCTGGGGGGCGGGTACTTGGGCAGGACAATGGGTGGAGAGTCATTTCCTGCCCCCGCCTCGTGATCACTCTTCATACAGAAAATGACCCCTAGGCTTTCTCCATTTCTGACAATAACCAAGACCATTTCATTTCCGCAATAATAACATAAATTGAGAATACATAAACTGACTTATCCCCCAAAACAATAAATGAAAAAATACATCTTAAATACTAGCTTTATTTTTAGCACACATACAGCCGACCATGCAGCTGGGCAATCTCAACCCCTTGAAAGGATCAACGGATTGTCCACGAACGAGAAATTTACATCAAATTATGTAGCAGGCTAGGTGGTCAATTCCAATGGCTTATAAACCCACTAAAATATGAAGACAACACTGTCATGAACCCTGGATTTCTGGTTCTGGGCCACGCATTCCGATATCCACATCAAATTCCTTATCTCCTGCTCTCTCAACTTTATGTATGAGAAGAAGACAGCGTAATGGAACTGCAGTTCATAATGGATAAAAGTCATTCCATAATAAGTCAAGATGAAAAATTTACGGGCCCAACAAACTATAAAATGGGCCATTTGCACAATCATTCAATTTAGTTTAAAAGTAGACTTTCGTTTGCCAAAAACACACAATCAGTCAAAATGAAGGAGGAAAATAAGTTATGAAGACCGTTATGAAGACCGGCAATATCTATTCTATAGGATGTATTGCTACTTCACAAGGAATCATACAAAGAGATGAAGCATTTCAATTGGAAATTCAGACACTGAAACAAACCTGTTGCTCAAAAGCTAGGCAAAGCCTTTTCACCTCCTCCTCATAAAATGCCTTGTCAAGCAGCTGGCTCTCACCATAAGACAGTTTAGAAAAGATAGACTGGTAAGGAGGATATTTCTCCATCACAGCACGAACCTGCAAAAGCAATGTTTCACAACCGTGAAAACCAGCAAAAATTCAGTGATATCAAATATCCTAATGCATTGGAGCAATAGAAACCAGTCAATTAATGCTTGACATACATGCAAACAAAAGCAAATATTTCAAAGAAAAATGCCCATCTTCCAAATTCTGTCATCTATATCAAGAAACCAACTTCCCTAAGGAGGGCGGGGGAGTAAATATATAATGCTACAAAATTATCAATAGAAGCACCAAATGGCTCTAAGAAATAAATAAATAAAGCTCCAAATAAACTAGCAGTAGACAAAAAAAAAAAAAAAAAAAAAAAGGAGAGAGAGAGAGAGAAGGCTCTCCAGGTTCTTGTGAAACAGAGATTGAATGAGCAGGTGCCTCTCGAGCACCCGCCCCCCTCACCAAAAAAAAATTAATAATAAAAAATAAAGAAAAAGAAAAAACATACGCACACAACATTAACATTTTGTTTTTGTTTCATGATTCAAGAACAAAATAAACCTGATCTACATCCTCACAGATGGCGAGTTCTTCATGCCCATAAGGATAGCTGTTAGGCATAGGGACAAATTGTTAGAAGGCAACACTAAAGCATAATGATCCAAAATGCAACAATAAATAAGAAATTTTAGAAAAAAAAACTTACAGCAAGCCAAAATTAGAATACAATTTTCTGCGGTCATCCCGGGTAAGCTCAGTACCAATGCTAAACAAAGTAAGTGAACCACATTAACATCAGAATAACTCTTAATTAGAAAATTATAGCAATTCAAAGGAATGAATTATTCACAAGTAGATATAAGAACGATATTCATTCCTCCTCTACTTTTGGAGAAGAGTGGGAAGGAAGTTAACTTGACTACTACCTATTTATGGTTATATTGACAGCTCTTCTATCAGCCTCAAAGGCAAGGAGATCAGACATTATCTCTGCTGTAGCGCCACCAAGTTTCTATTGAAAGATCACATCAGAATTATAAGACAAACAAAAAAAATTGAAGAACATTGCATATGGTCATTAACATACAGAAATTTCAATCTCTTAAGTTCTGGAAGCCATCCTTACCTGACAAAACCTGTAAAAATCCTCAAGATACGCCTTGTAAAGGGTATTCCTCATAATTTCAATATTCATGTCATCCAAGTCCTATGAATATTGAAAGGCCAACGTTATTTCAATGAAATGATAACTATACTGCTATAGTTGCAGATAAGAACCTATAAATATTGAACTTATAAACACAAAACTGTGATGTTGACCCAAAAGAATTTTGACTGAAACTTATGAGTAAAAGAAACAATTCTAGTTTGTAAATGGACAATAGTCATTAGTTGTTCATTTATAAACATCAATTCATGTTATCAGTATGCACAAAATACAGCAATGCAGATCCAACAAAAAGTGAATGCAAAATATATAATTGTGCCAATTATGCTATGCATGAGAGAAGAAAATTACAGGAGATACAAACAGCAATCCATTTACCTCTGATGTGATGCACTCTGAAAAGTATGGAGCTAATGGAGTGTCAACAAGCACCAACCTATAGAGCTCCCGCATATTCTGAGCAACAGCCAGGGTGGCAATGCTGAGGGAGAAAAACAAACATTAAAAAACAAAAAAGTCTTATTGACAGTAAAATAAATAAGAAAAAATTTCAAGTGACAAAACCTGTCAAACATGCCTAAAGGGTGACACTTCTCCAGTAGCTCCTGAACATCCCTTTCATGCAAGGTTCCAGTGACTATAAGGACAACATTGTCGATCATATGCCCATATCTGGTGAAAATGGAACGAGGATTAATCTTGCGCATTATATATTGAACCATGACCAAGAATGTATCACCTCTATCCAATGCATTAAACATGCACAATTCCTGTAGCTTAAGCTGATGTCAACTAGCTAAGTTAAATAAAAAAGTGTCAAGTTGACTGCGAAAAGCCTTGGACCAAAATATGATTCAATCCAACAGTATCTTTAAGTTTGCCTCTATGCTTGGAAGAACTCTTGCAATTTTTAGGCATCAACTAGATCATAGACCAGAAATTATTGACCTATTATCAACTCTTTAAAGGAAAATGAATGTCCAAAACACATGATTAAAGAAACCCAAAGGAAAATGGATTGAAGTAGTGGCCAACATTGTGCACACAGATCTGACTTGGTCCAGTATCCTGTGCCTTAATTGCAATCCACCTCCCTCACCCAAATTTCATTCACCATCTAGTGATTATCCAAATTCTTCAAAACAAATGCCTATCAAGGTGTCCCCCATAGAGAACTCAAGTATTCAGCTGTTTTTATTTTTTTCTGAAATCTAATGGAATTGTTGAGGTTTGACTATTTTTTTAACAGATAAGTTTTCCGCAAAATAAAAGTTCACATACGTGCAATACTCTAAAAAGGTGGACAACGGCTCTGTTGCTTGACATAACATGTGCTTGTACTCGTCAACAAGTTTAAGAGTGCACTTTTCAACAATTGTGGTGGTGTGCAAGGGGGAAGGCTCTGCAAGCAGGTCATCAAAGACAGAAAACATAATGAGAGAGTAAAGACTTAAACAAGATATAAAATCAAAATAATCAATTTACAAGTGGAGAAATAAACACATGAATGTAGCTGGATAGGACACCCCTACAAAAGCAAGTGCAGACACACAAAAAAACAAAATAGAATAAAATAAAATAAAATAAAATGAAAGAGTAGAAGAGAGATAGAATATATGAACCAACAAAGAAGCAAATTAACTGTAACTTTGCAACAAAATAAAGCATTCTCAACGTCTCCTAGAACCACAAGGTGTAGGATGAACACTGGTGTCAATAAATGCTTCAATTGAGCATATAATTCCCATGGCGGGCCACTGATCAAAAATAACAAAAAATATTTGCATATGCAAATGCATATTAAAACTTAAAAAAAGCAACAGAAACTTCCTTTGTTTACATAATCAAAAGAGATGATGATGATACCATACTGATAATGGAAACATTCCACACATCATCTCTGTCACATTCCTCTTTATTCCCCTTCATATATAATATGTTTTCAAAATTGTTCCGCTTGTTAAAAAAAGAGTTTGATTGTCACCTTTCTTCATTTAACCTCTCCTAAGAAAGTACCCAAATAGCTCTCATACTTGTTGCTAACAATTTTTAATACAAATAAGTGTTCTTCTTAACTTATGTTCTTTTCACAACATTGAATTGTACATGCAGGTGATCCAAAAATTCTCAGTAAGATAATAGCTACAAGTTCCCAATAAAGTTCAACCCTTCACAGTGGCATACGTGATTGGACATGTATAGCATCAAAGTGCGTCTACTAAAATGCCTTCTAAACACTTAACTGACAACTCATATCCATCTGAATAAGTTTTATGGTACAAGAAATCAGCTTTATGATCTCACTGCGGCAAAATGATACAAAATACATAGACTGAATCAGGGGTTACACGAAATTGCAAAGTAATTCGTGTTATTCATAACTTCAAAATCTTATTGAGTATGAGATTCCCAATACTCGTCCAAGAGAAATGGCAGCATATGATAATCATCAGATTCATTCACCCAACAAAAGTTATCAGTCCACTGATCTCACACTACATATTATCAAAACACCAGGGACTCAGCTTATGCAAAAACAAAATAATTCCATTATAGAATCCACCAGTCAAAGAAAACAATTAACAAAATTGTAGATCAATTAAGCACAAATGGAACTCAAATTTGTTCATAATAGCAATAATTCCCATTGCTAATACAAAAGCCCCACATTTCACCCTAGTACCCATTACAATCAAATATCCTAATAAAACAAACAGCCACGGGACCAACTATTCACTCACTCGCAATTTTAATTATCAAATCTCTCACAAATTTCCCTCAATTTTCCTCGTAAAAGAACCATAAAAAAGAAAAAAAAATCAATCACACGTTGAAAAAAAACGCACCATTTTGAAGGTAAGGACCGTACTCGGTAGCAGAAAGATGCATCTTGATATCATCAAGGGTTTCACACTGACATAAATTATTGTAATCAGCAGCTGTAAGAAGGCCCGATCTATGGCCTCTCACGATGGCCTCCAAGTAGCCCCCATGAATGTTAAATGTAAGCGCCTCGAATCCGTACATTGTAAACCGATCAGAAGAGGAAGATCGGCGTGAATTTCGAAGAAAAAGAACCAGAGTCTCCTCTTCGATTAAACCCTAAAGTTGTTACAGAGAACTAAACAGGTTAGAGGAGATGATGTGAAGGATTGGAATGAAACTCCTGGCTGTTAGATGGGATTTCCACAATCCCTCACATAATTAGATTTGATCTGTTTCACTATTTTTTTTTTCTTTTTTTCTTTTTATTTTTATTTTTTATTTTTGTTCGAAACTACAAAAATAGTCACAACGTACAGGTGTTTTTCAATTTAAAGTCATATTCTTTCTTTCTTTAATATTTGAACCTTACTCTATTCATTTTGTTTTACAATTAAGCCCCTGATTTGGATTTTCATTCATATTTAGACTGAAATTTAATTCAGAGTTGGAAATGCAAACTTTTGTAAGCCAAAGTTATGGGTATTATATCTCTTTAAAGTAGGTATCAGCGTATACCGGTTAATCGGTCAATTAGTAAAAAATTTAAATTAATTTTTTAATATCGATTTTTCAAAATTATTAATTGTTAATCAGTCCATTAAATTTGATTAATTAATATATTGATTTCGATTTTTTCAATTTAGTTGATCAATATTTTTCGATTAATTATTAAAATTTATACCATACAATTATAAAAAAAAAAAGAGACAAATCTTTAATTTCAAAAGACCAAATTATTGAGCGGTTTATGATAGATTATCATCTTGAATATTAGAATTCATGGCTGTTACCAAAAAAAATAATATATGAAAAAAGTCTCCCAAATAACCAGTAAGCTGCACATGTTAGCAAATTAAGAGCATGTTTGATTCGCTGTATTGTATTAATCTGTATAGTATTAGCTTGTACAGAATTAGCCTGTATAGTATTAGCATGTATAGTATTAATCTGTATTATAGTATACAGTGTTTGGTATAACATTGTATTAGCCTGTAATATTTTATACTGTATTTGATGCACAATGGTGTACTGTATTATTTTTAAATAAAATTAAAAAAAACATGCAATTTTAAATTATTTTTAATATTACAAATTTAGACAAAAAAAATTGATTGTAAAATATAATTTTTCGTATATACATCACATTTATTTAAAAAAAAAAGTGCACAAATTTCTTGAAACATGAATATATATTAGTAGATAAATTAACAATCAAACAAATAACTTAATTAATAGCATTCAATTACATAATTGAAATTTATTAACAAATGTGCTACAATTAATAATTTTATACATGATTCAATAACACATCAAAATAAACTTCATCATTATTATTTTAAACATAATCTAAAAAATCAATGAATACAAAAATTTCAAATATCTTTGTGAAACATGAAATCTAAATAAAAACATAACTAATCCATTTAAAATTCATTCAATCACCCTTTATTTGTGTAAGTAACCTCTAAACAAATATCTCCCTAATTTCGGGTTCTAATGACCTGAATGATGCCACATGTTGAGATTTATCTACTATTGCTTGAAAAATATCAAGACGATCCTCGGGAGAAAGACCCATTGCCTTCAGCTCTTTAGAAATGTCAGAACGGTCATCATTTGCTCTAACAAACCTTTCAATAACTGTAGCTGTAACACCCCCTACCCATACGTAGGCGAACCCATCCGGATCGGAGTGAGATGCCGTAGGAGCAGGGGTGTCACACTAAACAGATCGATACAAAGCAAACATTCATACATCATAGACATACGGAAATACAGCGAAAATTAAAAATTTTGAGAAACAACAACTGATCATACATTAATATAACAAAATCATTATAATAATATTTTGATCAATCGCCAAAACAAAAGAACTACATATCCAAAATATACAGAGCGGAAGCTTACAAAATTCTGCTACAAAGAGAGTTCTATTACAAAAAGAATCATCATAAAGTACTACAAAAATAAGTCCTAACACTAATCCCTCTGTGTTGGCTTGACTGGCGGCGACTCTCCCAAAGCAACAGTACCTTCCGCACCTGCACGGATAAAACACCGTGTTAAGCGATAACGCTTAGTGGAAAAACACACAACAAGATAGTGGACGGCCATTCACAATGATCGTCAAAGCATAACACATACAATATGACATATGTGGAGAATCATGTCAGATATATAACCATACTTGCATAATAAAGACATATATTCAGAAGCTCATATCCACATTCATATACATATTAACGGATTTCTCATACTTATCATTATGCGCATTTGAAGATCATAGTCTTGCAGTAATTTCAAGGCAGAACGAAACAAATAAAGCACCTGCTGGCTCATAATAGTGCATAACGAGTAAACAATAACGGTACCTTACGGGTACGAATCAAACAGTAACAGTACTTTACGGGTACGAATCGAAAACCATTTTATTTTATCACATTCAAAATATTATACAGAGGGGACCTTAAACAAGATCCAAAACTTTTCAGGTATCGCGAGGATCTAAACGAGGACCTGATAGGGGTCCAAACGAAACAGAGGGCTGCAGCTAAAAGACTCTATTAGGCATGCCTAACTATCTACTAGACTGACTCTTGCAGGTCATGCGTAATCCAAATCATGTTCCAAAACACAGCATATAATTTATCATGGACAACATGTTATTTGTCATGAAGAAATCATTATAATACACATATAAGCAAAATAATATAGCATACAGCAATGAAAAGCCAAGAAAAGACATCTCAAACCCATTTTAGAAAAACAGAACACGTGAGAGAAACAGGGTATACTGGAGTCACTATCGCTATCACAACAAACTCGCGCTCGTGACAGAATGGCCAGGGACATGAACAACCTTCACAGAGGGTTGTTCACGACTCGTGAGCATGGCTCACGGCGCGCACCAAGGTTCACGACTCGTGAACCTGCTCTTAGCCTTCAGACGCGAGAGCTGGAAATTTCGTTCTGTCGCGCTCGCGACAGCATCGGGATTTCCTTTTCTCAATAAAAACGCAGGAAACCCGGAGAATTCAAATCAAAACCATTTTCACCCAAATCAAATTTAAACTCAATCTTACCTCAAAATAGGCCTTCCAAACACCATGACCAATATAAAACAACATATTTTCATAATTAATTACAATCAATTTATCAATTCACAAATCAATATCTCAATAATCACAAAACCAGAAAATTTTGCAACAAAGTCCAATCAACTTCACATTTGATTCAATAATTCAATAATTTTGCAACATAACTCATCAAAACTCAAAATCCATATCATATATACCAGTATAAGCCTATTTACACATCATAAATTTCCAGAAATTCATGCATATCTCAAAACCCACATATGAACATCAATTCAAAGAAAGTTCCCAAACCTGTTAACTCCTATGCTCCAAATCTAATGAGCACCACTTCCCGACGCCTTCTCCTTCCCTTTAGGGTCATGAGGAGGCTTAACTAACAAAAACAAACCCACAAATCACACAAACAATAAACCCTAGATCAAAACCCAAACCAGAAACATGAAGAAGAAGATGAAGGAGATGATAAAAATGCAAGAACTTACCCAAAGAAGACTAAGAGAAGATAAATTCCCACCACACCAACTTGGATCCAAGCTAGGGCTCTTTTGAGAAGAGAAAAGGATGAAGAAGAGTAGGGAGAAAAGAGAAATGGGAATGAAGAAACAATTATGCTTTTTCCCCTTTTTCTCTTTCTTCCTCTTTTTCTTTTCTTGACCCTAGACACATGTCATTTCCTCATTAGTGGGATTTGATCACTCACACTTAACCACATGCTCTACAACACACACTAGACCTTCCTCACTAAAACACACCCTAATATGATATGAGCACACACACACCATCACAACCCAACCTACTCACTCCCTAATACCATACATGCGCTCACACTATATTAAAGCCTATAAACATGCAATTTCCCAAAAATGCCCTTATCACATGACAAAACATATACAATGCACATGCACAAATATGGCTCAAACTTCTAGGGGTCAAATGGGGTGTGACAACTCTCCCCTACTAATAAGAATTTCGTCCTCGAAATTCTCACCCGAACTGAACAAATGCGGATACTGAGCCCTCATCGTCGCCTCTGGCTCCCAAGTCGCTTCTTCCACCCCGTGATGATTCCATAACACTTTGACCAAGGGGACTTGCTTATTCCTCAACTGTCGTACTTCCCGAGCTAAAATGGCCTTGGCTTCCTCATCATATGAAAAATCTAGCCGCACTTGCACATCTTGAATTGATAACACATGGGATGGATCTGATCTATACCGACAAAGCATAGAAACATGGAAAATATCATGTAACTTCGTTAAATCCATCGGTAAAGCCAACCTATAGGCTACCGGACCATCCTTAGCTAACACCTCATATGGTCCAATAAACCGAGGACTAAGCTTACCTTTCTTACCAAATCTCAACACTTTTCTCCAAGGAGAAACCTTAAGGAAAACTTTATCCCCGACTTCAAATTGCACATCTTTCCTCTTAAGGTTAGCATAGGACTTCTGCCGGTCTTTAGCCGCCTTCAGATTCAGTTGCACAACTCTAATCTTTTCCTCTGTATCCCTAACCAACTCTGGCCCAATAATTGAATGCTCGTATAACTCTATCCAACAAATCGTAGTCCTACACTGTTGACCATACAAAGCCTCATACGGTGACATACCGATGCTCACCTGATAACTATTATTGTAGGCAAACTCCATCAACTGCACATATCTGTCCCAACTACCCAGAAAATCCAATGCACAAACCCACAACATATCCTCTAGAATCTGAATAACTCTCTCTGACTGCCCATCTGTCTGAGGATGAAATGCCGTACTAAAATTCAACTTGGTACCCAAAGCTCTTTGCAATTCCTTCCAAAACTTAGATGTAAACCTTGGGTCTCGATCTGATACTATGGACAACGGCACTCCATGCAATCTGACTACTTCATCCACATAGATACCGGCTAACTTATCCATCGGATAATCCACTCTAACCGGCAGAAAATGAGCTGACTTCATAAGCCGATCCACAATCCCCCAAACCGATTCATGCTTCCTCTGAGTCAATGGCAAACTAGACACAAAATCCATAGCAATATCATCCCATTTTCACTCTGGAACGGATAAAGGAATGAGCAATCCCGAAGGAAATTGAAGCTCAGCCTTTACCTGCTAGCAAGTCAAGCACTTAGACACAAAATCCACAATGTCTCTCTTCATACCGGACCACTAATAGAACTACTTTATATCCCGATACATCTTGTCACTACCGGGATGCATAGTGAAAACCGTAGTATGTGCCTCTCTCAAAAGTTGTTTCCTTAACTCATCATTCTCGGGCACACACAAGCGATTTCTATACATTAGCACCCCATCCAGAACTGAGAACTCTGACTGCTTACCAGATCGAACCTCTTGCACAACCCGCTGTAACCTCTCATCAACCTTCTGAGCATATATTATCCTCTGTTTTAAAGTAGGCTTCACTCTCAACTGGGCAACCAAAGCCCCAACAGAATCAAACCTCCACCTAAACCGCCTCAAGAACAAAGCAGAAACCGACTTCCGACTCAAAGCATCAGCCACTACGTTGGCCTTACCAGGATGGTAATCCAATATGCAGTCGTAGTCCTTGAACAACTCTAACCAATGGCGCTATCTCATATTCAACTCCTTCTGTGTGAGGAGATATTTTAAGCTTTTATGATTTGTAAAGATCCTACACTCTCCCCATACAGATAATGCCGCCAAATCTTCAAAACAAAGATCACTACTGCCAACTCCAAATCGTGCGTCGGATAATTCCTCTCATGTAGTTTTAACTGACGGGAAGCATAAGCCACAACTTTCCCCTCTTGCATCAACACACAACCAAGACCGACACCGGAAGCATAGCTGTACATCACAAACTCCTTACCCGAGATGGGTTGAGTAAGTACAGGAGCTTCAACTAGCAATCCTTTCAACCGCACAAAACAGGCCTGACACTTATCCGACCACTCAAATTTGACCCCTTTCCTTAACAATCTCGTCATCAGAGCAGCAATGACAGAAAAACCCTTCATGAACTGACGATAGTAGCTTGCCAAACCGAGAAAACTTCGCACTTTCGGAACATTCCTAGGTGCTTTCCAATCAACAATTGCCTCAATCTTAGACGGATCAACTTGAATACCCTTAGCCGAAATAATATGACCCAAGAATGACACTTTCTGAAGCTAGAAATCACACTTATTAAGCTTGGCAAACAACCGATGCTCTCTCAAAACTTGCAAAACCAACCAGAGATGCTCCTCATGCTCACTCTCATCCTTGGAGTAAACCAAAATATCATCTATGAACACCACTACAAATCGATCAAGATATGGCCTAAACACTCGATTCACAAATCCATAAAAGCCGCAGGTGCATTGGTCAAACCAAACGGTATTACTAAAAACTCATAATTGCTATATCTAGTCCGAAATGCAGTCTTAACCACATCAGCATCCTGAACTCAAAGCTGGTAATAACCCAATCGAAGATTAATATTCTAAAAGACACGCGCACCTCGGAACTAATCAAACAAATCCTCGACTCTAGGCAATGAATACTTATTCTTCACTGTGACCTTGTTAATTTGCCTATAGTCGATACACATCCTCATAGAACCATCATTCTTCTTAACAAACAACACTGGAGCTCCCCATGGAGATATGCTAGGTCTAATAAACCCCTTATCCAATAGCTCTTGTAGCTGAGTTTCGAGTTCTCTCAACTCTACAGGAGCCATCCGATAAGGTGCTTTCGAAATAGGCAAAGTACCCGACACTATCTCTATGGATAACTCCACTTCTCTCTCAGGAGGCAAACCAGGCAACTCGTTTGGAAAAACATCTCCAAACTCTCTAACAACCGGGATATCCTCAATCCTAACTTGATCCCACTTAGAGTCCAATATCACTGCCAGAAAAGCCTCACAACCCTTCCTAATGAATCTCTTAGCTTGCATTGTGGAAATCACATTGCTCAAAGAACTAGCACCCAAATCTTTAACAACCACAGGAGACTAATTGCTATCCTGAAGCACAACCGTCTTCCTATGACAATCAACCATAGCCCGATGCTTACCTAACCAGTTCATACCCAAAATAAAATCAAACTCTCTGAAAGGCAACTCAATCAAATCTGCTGGAAACTCAACTCCCTCAACCAACAGGGGATAATTCTTATATACTCTACTCACATTGACACTATGCCCTAAAGAACTGGTCACACAAATCTCATAATCCAACTGATCTACAACATGCAACTTATCAAATAACTTATCTGTGCACAAATATGAGTGTGTGGAACCAGGGTCAATTAGAGCATATAATTCAATGTCATGGAGTAGGAACTTACCGGCAATCACATCTGGAGCATCCCGCTCCTCCAGAGCTCTCACTGCATATGCTCTAGCTGGCACTGCCAAAGGACGCTCAACTGACTCTGATGCAGGTCCCTCTCTAGGTCGACCACCTCGACCTCTTCTACAGCCTCTACCGCACTAGCTTGAGTAGCATTTGAACCAACTCTATTAGCCTCTCGCTGATCACCCGAAGCCTCATTCGATCTTGGATAATTAGCTAAAAAGTGCTCGGTGCTCCCACAGCGGAAACACCCACCTGTGAGACACCTATACTCACCTCTGTGCCGCTTGCTACAATGAGAACATTCCGGTAACATCTCAGTCCTTCCACCCGAATTACCTCTACCAGAACCAGATACCATAGTTGAATCCTGTCTTCTACCTCTCGTAGCTGGGCCTGCAGATGACTCATCCTGTGGGTTCCTTGACCTCTTACCCGAGGATGAAGAAGATGAACCTCCACGAGAGGGGTTTCTCCTCTGAGCCCTCTCTCAAAAGACATTCTGACCTCTCAGCCCGCACTGCAGCTTGCACAATCTGGTAATACCCCACTCCCAGAGTACCCATCAAAGAAATCAACATCGCCCGTAGCAACTCATTCAAACCAGCCTCAAAATGCCTACACTTGAACTCCTCTATCAAAATACCTTCTGGTGCATACTTTGCCAAACTGTTAAACTCTTTCTCAAATTCAGATACTGTCATGGCTCGCTGCTTTAAACTCAAGAACTATGCCCACTTCACATCCCTGTAGGTCTGAGTCACATACTTATTTGTGAACTCCCTCTCAAAGAACTCCCAAGAAACCGGGTTAGGCAATTGGGGATGCCTACAGACAGACTCCCACCAGTTAAAAGCAGATACTTGGAGCAATGCCACTGCACACTCTACTCGCTGATCAGGGGGACACTGGACCTCCCTCAGAGTACGCTTCACCTTATCTAACCACTTCTCAGCATACTTTGACTCATCTAAATCGGTCCCATAAAAATCCTCAACACCAGCTCTTCTCAGGCTTTCAATCGGGGCCTTAGGGGCAGTCACTCTCTCCAAGACTCGAGCCATGTCTTGAGAGATCTTAAGCATCACCTCAAAGGGCATGGCTACGGCCTCGGGCTGTACCCTAGTAGGTTGAGCCGACACAGAAGTTGAAGGATCAACAGCTTGGGGATTCATGTTTTCGGCTGATCCCTCAAGCGACCAGAATCGAAATCCATCTAAAAGAAAGACAAAGACAACTGCATCAGCCAACACAGTCCTAGACATATATACGCATCTATGCACAATAACACCCAAAATGCCTAAACCGAGCTCTGATACCAAAAACTGTAACACCCCCTACCCATACGTAAGCGAACCCATCCGGATCGGAGTGAGATGCCGTAGGAGCAGGGGTGTCACACCAAACAGATCGATACAAAGCAAACATTCATACATCATAGACATACGAAAATATAGCGAAAATTAAAAATTTTAAGAAACAACAACTGATCATACATTAATATAACAAAATTATTACAATAATATTCTGATCAATCGCCAAAAAAAAAAGAATTACATATCCCAAATATACAGAGCGGAAGCTTACAAAATTCTACTACAAAGAGAGTTCTATTACAAAAAAAATCATCATAAAGTACTACAAAAATAAGTCTAACACTAATCTCTCTGTGTTGGCTTGACTGGCGGCGACTCTCCCAAAGCAATAGTACCTTTCGCACCTGCACGGATAAAACACCGTGCTAAGCGACAACGCTTAATGGGGAAACACACAACAAGATAGTGGACGACCATTCACAATGGTCGTCAAAGCATAACACATACGATATGACATATGCGGAGAATCATGTCAGATATATAACCATGCTTGCATAATAAAGACATACATTCAGAAGCTCATATCCACATTCATATACATATTAATGGATTTCTCATACTTATCATTATGCGCATTCGAATATCATAGTCTTGCAGTCATTTAAAGGCAGAACAAAACAAATAGAGCACCTGCTGACTCACAATAATGGATAACGAGTAAACAATGATGGTACCTTACTGGTATGAATCGAACAGTGACGGTAACTTACGGGTATGAATCGAAAACCATTTTATTTTATCATATTCAAAATATTGTATAGAGAGGACCTTAAACAAGATCCAAAACTTTTCAGGGATCGCAAGGATCCAAATGAGGACCTGATCGGGGTCCAAACGGAACAGAGTGCTACAGCTAAAAGACAGTATTGGGCATGCCTAACTATCCACTAGACTGACTCTTGCAGGTCATGCGTAATCCAAATCATGTTCCAAAACACAACATATAATTTATCATGGACAACATGTTATTTGTCATGAAGAAATCATGATAATACACATATAAGCAAAATAATATAGCATACAGCAATGAAAAGCCAAGAAAAGACATCTCAAACCCATTTTAGAAAAACAGAACACGTGAGAGAAACAGGGCATACTGGAGTCACTGTCGCGATTGCGACAAAGTCGCGCTCGCGACAGAATGGCTAGGGACGTGAACAACCTTCACGGAGGGTTGTTCACGTCTCGTGAGCATGGCTCACGGCGCGCACCAAGGTTCCCGACTCGTGAACCTGCTCTCAGCCTTCCAAACACCATAACCAACATGAAACAACATATTTCCACAATTAATTACAATCAATTTATCAATTCACAAATCAATATCTTAATAATCACAAAACCAAAAAATTCTGCAGCAAAGTCCAATCAACTTCACATTTGATTCAATAATTCAATAATTATGCAACATAACTCATCAAAACTCAAAACCCATATCATATATACCAGTATAAGCCTATTTACACATCATAAATTTCCAGAAATTCATGCATATCTCAAAACCCACATATGAACATCAATTCAAAGAAAGTTCCCAAACCTGTTAACTCCTATGCTCAAGATCTAATGAACACCACTTCCCGAGGCCTTCTCCTTCCCTTTAGGGTCATGAGGAGGCTCAACTAACCAAATAAACCCACAAATCACACAAACAACAAACCCTAGATCAAAACCCAAACTAGAAACGTGAAGAAGAAGATGAAGAACAAAATGAAGGAGATGATAAAAATGCACGAACTTACTTAAAAGAAGACTAAGAGAAGATCAATTCCCACCACACCAACTTGGATCCAAGCTAGGGCTCTTTTGAGAAGAGAAAAGGAGGGTTGATTTCACCCATGGTCACTCAACTTATCACTTCTCGCGCAAAAGTAACCGACTTTTTTTTTCTTACTTAAATATCACTGAACTTTTAACATTATTGCACAAAAGTCATGTTGACCGGAATCCGGCGACGACTCTTGCCGGATTGATAAGTTCAACAAATGCTACATTTAAATTAATTTCAGTCACAGTCACTAGACTTATCATTTATGTCGCAAAAGTAATTAAATTTTTTTTTTCAACTAAAATGTTACTGAACTTTTAACATTTTTACAAAAAAGTCATCAATCCGGTAAGGGTCATCGCCGAATTCCGGTCAACATGACTTTTGTGCAATAATGTTAAAAGTTCAGTGACATTTAAGTAAGAAAAACAAATCGGTTATTTTTGCGCGATAAGTGATAAGTTGAGTGACTATGAGTGAAATTGACCCAGAAAAGGAAGAAGAAGAGTAGGGAGCAGAGAGAAACGGGAATGAAGAAACAATTCTGCTTGTTCCCCTTTTTCTCTTTCTTCCTCTTTTTCTTTTCCTAACCCTAGACACATGTCAATTTCCTTATTAGTGGGATTTGATCACTCACACCCAACCACATGCTCTACAACACACACTAGACCTTCCTCACTAAAACACACCCTACTATGATATGAGCACACACGCACCATCACAACCCAACCTACTCACTCCCTAATACCATACATGCGTCCATACTATATTAAAGCTTATAAACATGCAATTTTCCAAAAATGCCCTTATCACATGACAAAACACATACAATGCACATGCACAACATGGCTCAAACTTCTAGGGGGCAATTGCGGTGTGATAGTAGCAATTTGCTCAACACTTTCTTTCAATATTTCTCTAAATAATTCCATACTATTGGCATCAGATTCATCACCTACCTTGTTTTTCTTTCTCTTTATTGTTCGAAATGTATTAGTAGATACGTTTGGAACTGACATTGGTGAACTCTCATGAATATCAATCCCTTGCATATTATCCTCATTAATGTTATCTAAATTTTCATCTTCACGATCAACTGTAGTTGCCATATCAGCTGGTGTTTTTGCTCCTCTACCAGTTGCTCTTTCTTTCCCGAATATATTAGCAAGGCAATCAAATATAGGAAAGTGTTTTCCTCTCCATCCCATTGTATTAGTATTATGCTACAACAATACAAAAAGAATAGTAAGTTAAATTTAAGTTCTATGAAAAAACTAATTACTCGAATGATTAAATTTTAAACCTGGATATAAGCTTCCATGCCTCATCGCTGTCAACTTCAATACATTTGGTTATATCATTCCAAGCAAAACTACTTTTGTTCGTCATGTCATAGACTATTGCATAATCTTTTTTCCATTTTCTCATCTTTGAATTTATATGAGGATTAACTTTTAATCCACAATCTGGATGTAACTCTTGCATCTTTTTTCAATAGCTTTCATGGTTCCAGATCTGAAGGTACAATTTTCGCATTTACCACCATTAGCAACTATTTCTTCAAGACTTTTTAATAGTGACTCTTCTTCATTCTTATTCCATGTTCATCTTGTTCCTTTAGATTGAGAATTTTGTCCAATATCCATTCGTAAATAAAAATTTTGATTGTATGAAATATTCTTCATGTATAATGCACTCACAAAGAGGACCAGAATAAAAATATTCCAATTTAAACACATAACAAATATTCAATTAAATAGAAACATAATCCATTTAATAAAAATACATAATTTAGTCATCAAAATTACAAAATGGTAAGTACATGGATCAATGTAAAAAATTTATGAAGCAACACTAATGCTGTTTACATGCTCTCCACTCATTATACATCTTCATAGCTAAATTAGTCCTCCAGGCAGTCCATTGATTAGATGATTTAGTTGTGCTTAAGAATTCAATTTCTTTATTTTCTTCATCAATGTCTAAATCTTGTATTGTTTGCTCTAATGGATCAACATTCATTTCACCTCTAATAAGGTTATGTAGTAAACAACAAACAGTAATGATACGACATTGTATCTTAATGGAATAAAAACATGAACTTCTTAATATAGCCCATCGCATCTTAAGCAAGCCAAAACATCTTTCTATTACGTTTCTAGCTGAGGCATGTCTCATATTAAAATATTCTTCATAATTAGCAGGTTGACTTCCTGCTCTCCACTCTGATAAATGATAACGGGGACCTCTATATGGTGCAAGAAATTCCTCCCCATTCGTATATCCACCATCAACAAGATAATAGTTTCCTAAATGAAAAAGAAATATATAATTATATAAAATTTATTTTTAATATATTTTTAAGATAACTTAAATATAGATTTTTATTTACCTGTTGGGACCTTAAATCCATTTTATCTACTTAATGCATCTCAAAGCACTCTAGAATCAAATGCAGATCCTTCCTAACCAGGTAAAACAAATATAAACCTCATGTCACGTGAACAAACACCAAGTACATTAGTTGCAATCTCTCCTTTTCTAGTACGATATCTTGGTTTATTACTTTCATCCACACGAACCCTAATATAGGTCCTATCCAATGCTCCTAAACAATTCTACTTAGTTTAAACAAAATAATCAACAAATAAATGCCAACTATTAGTGATAATAAAAAAAAAGTCTTGGACTATAAACTAAATTATGCAATTAATTTTTTTTAACTAACCTTAAACCATTTCCACCTATCATCAGTACAATTGTCTTAGACAGGTTCAGGAATATGGAGCAAGATGCTTTGTAGTCGTAAAACTCCCTTTAAAATACAATTAAAATATCTACTAACAGTTTCACCCGATCTCAAAAATCTAGAGATAATTGTATGATTTTTCACGTGGTGGGCAAGAATATGTAAAAACATAGATACTTGCTCCTCCAACCATACCGGTCCATCATCTTTGATCCTTCCATAAGTTCAAAGTAGGTCACATAATATTTGAAATGTTCTTCTATCCATTCTTAATTGATTGATACATTGCAATTATTCCCAATTATACTATTTACATAGATAAAACGAATTTTATCCCTATCAATATTTCTATCTATAAGCATTTTCCTCCCTCTTAAAAGCTTTTTCCTCTTATTTTCCATTTGAATCATCATCATCAATAGCAACCACATTTTATGCAAATGCCATATCCTTATGATTATGTAGAACATAACATTTCTTTGATCCATATCTACTAAAAAATTCAAAAATTGAGAAGTATTAGAAGCAAATAAAGCTATTAAAAAATAGATAAGAAATATTAATTAGAAAAAATAAGAAAAAATAAATATTCAAACATATTCAAACATAACAAGAATAAAAAGAAATCAACCTTTTCTTATAAAAGAAGTACAAATAACAATTTACTTGGCAGAACATCAGAGAAGAAGATTTGCAGTGAAATTAAAGTAGTAGAAAAAGAACCAAATGATATGAAATAAGGGTTGTGTAATTGAATTTGCAAAGGGAAAATGTAGCTGAAATTACCTAAATTCTTTGAAGGTAATTAAGTGCTCTTTCATTATTTAAGTCAATTCTTTAATTCTAAGTAAAAAAGAGATATAGCTTATTATACAATGCAACATGAATATACTTCTGAAACTAATAAAATAATAAAATTTGCCAACTCGTTGTTCCTTTTAAATCATGTTAAGAGCTTACAGTTGCAGAGATATATACTCACTGTATGAAGAAATGCAACAAACTTGCAAGATATGCTCAAATGAGGTAAAAGTCCATTAATAATCTCTGCTTCAACATTAGAAAAGAGAAGCTTCAGAAGGGCCACATGAATTTTTCCAAGTAACAAAGATTATGCCACAATCTAGAATTCACATAGCACATGTCAATACACACATATATACTCAAATGATCAAAAAATGAGAAGCATTAGACATAATAAATCAATTAGAAAAATAAGAAAATATGCACATAAGGTGAAGAAATAATTACAAATAACAATCCAAATAATCAATACGCATACAATTTAAATAAAGCTAAACAACAAAGTGGACAATTAAATGCCACAGGGAACAAAAAGAAACATTTCAATAAATGATATGCTTATAATAATATATCATTAAATGCTTCATATTTTATATCCTGGACTAGATTTTTCTACCAGACCACTACTACGGGCAATATATCATTAAAAATCACTTAAAATTTACTTTATGTCAACATTCACATTACGGCTATGGTTACCACATATGTTAAATTCGGCCTCAACACTAACTTTTCATTTTGTTCACTTTAATTCCACTTAATCCTTCAATCATACACTTCACATGTTGTATTAGCCATAAATATCATTTACATGCAATATTACACAACATACCTTATTAATACCCTTAATAACCCATTCGGCCAAACCTTTACAAATTCATTATGTTCATATTTCAATTCTTTAATTAGTCTATCATCCATTATACAAGTTGTACACAACATATCCATCATTTATAAATCATAAACATCATTTATACATTATGTTTTCCTTAAGGTATCATTCGGCCAAAGAATCATCTTTACACTATGTTCATATTTAATTCATTTAATCACTCAAACCTTCCTTTTACATGTTATACTCCTTATAAATTCCATTTACAAGCCATAAAAACCTAATATACATTAAGTTTTCCTTATGTTTCTATTCGGCCTCACTTACCCATTTCATACTGTTAGTAGGTTTTATATAGGTTTTTATGGGTCATTTTAAGTAAATTTTAGGTTGGAATAGTTGTTTAGTAGCTAATTTTCATTATCTTTTAGTTATAATTTTTAATTCTTTTCTTTTGATTGCTAAGTTGGCTTAATTGTGTTAATCTTGGTGGTTAGGTTAATTTTATTAATCTTCAACGATTAATGAGTTAGGAGTTCATTTGAAGACAGAGAGAATTCATTGGAAGCTTTAGAGGTCCAAAAAGGGTGTTAAATGGTGAAAGAAAGCAACCAGAGAGTTTCACCATCTAAGGTTGTGATGGTTAAATGGACAAATTGTTTCACCACCTCAAGTGGTGACACTGGGCAGAAATCACCACCTGAGGGTATGGTGATTTGGATAAAAACGGAAATGAAGAATTTTAATTGTTTTCCAATTCCAACTCTATTTTGTTTCTTCCAAAACAAACCCTAGAGCTCTCCTATTCCAATTGGGACACTTTTTCCATAAAAAGAGGTCATTCAATCTCAAAAAGGGGGGACAAAAACGAGAAGAAGAATTGAAGAAACTCAAGATTTGGAATCAAAACTTCAAGCACCAAGATTTTCATCTCTATTCAATTTCAAGTTTGCTTTAACTATGTTATTGAATTTAAATTGTTATTTTGGATTCTTGAACATGATTAATATGAGCTAAATTTTCTTTAGGGTTATCTTTGATGTAACTTGAATTTTTATTTTTTTTAATTATTTCAATTAGCTTTCTTTACTTTTGCAATTGTTTATAATTATGCTTAATGCTATCAGTTAACTGGCCATTAATTGATTGATCTATTTTCTTAAGATTAGTACGGAAGGAAAATTTTAAGATTGAATTGGAATTGTAAACAACACAAGAATATAGTTTGAATGGAAATAATATAACTTGACTTGTGGGAATTTATTGAGAATAATCATATTCGTAAATTCATTCATGAACATCTGTTATAAAAGATTAATAGGCATTAGTGAATAACTTTAGCTTAGCTTGGGAAAGCATGTTAAATATCTTAGGATTATTTTTCCTTGTTTGAGTAATTAAAATTGATTGTTAATAGTTATAATTGAAAAAGTAAATTCAAGTGAACTCAGAGATATCCCTGCTTCTCATCTAGTGATTTCTTTCAATCTCTCAATTGTTTTTGTGGTTCTATTTTCATAATTACTATTTATTTTAATCAATTAAGTTTTGTCTGTCTAAATAACAGAAAATTATCACAGTTTTGGTACTTGATCATCAGTCCTCGTGGGAACGATAACTCATTCACTCTTTATTACTAGTATCGATTTCGTATACTTGCGAAAACCGACAACAAGTTTTTGGCGCCGTTGTCGGGGACTAATTAGATTAATATCAATACCAAATAATTTACTATTACTTTAGATTTTATTTTTAATTTCTCTTGATTTTGTTTTGCAGGTGTATGAGAAGATCAAAAAGTTTTGAACTATTGCCATTTGATCCTGAAATTGAGCGCACCTTCAAAGCTAGATTAAGGGAACAAAGAGAAAAGAAAGAACCGAAAAAGGGTATAGTAATGGGGGAGCCAGCCAGACGCGCATTGCGCGATTATTCGACCCTAACTATTGAAGGAGCAACATCAAGCATTGTGCAACCTACTATTGAAACTAACAACTTTGAGATTAAGTCATCTGTACTATCTATGCTTCAAAATTCATGTCAATTTGGAGGATTGACTACTGAAGATCCAAATTTGCATATTTCAAGATTTTTGGCTATTTGTGGCACATTTAAGACTAACGGAGCTTCTGATGAGGCAATTAGATTAAGACTCTTTCCTTTCACACTTAGAAACAAGGCTCAGAGTTGGTTGGAATCCCTACCAGCTAGGACAATTACTAATTGGAATGATCTAGCTAAGAGATTCTTAACAAAATTCTTTCCTCCAGCAAAGACAGCAAAGTTAAGGTCTGAAATTCATAACTTTGCACAACGAGAGTCTGAAGCTTTATATGATACTTGGGAGAGATTTCAAGATCTTTTGAGGAAGTGTCCACATCATGGAATAGCAGATTGGATGTTAGTGCAGAATTTTTACACTGGTCTCCATCCCAATACTCGAATCTTGGTAGATGCAGCAGCAGGAGGAGCTTTTATGGGACTAGAAATGGATGATGAAATGAAGCTTCTTGAGGAAATCGCAATGAACAACTATATGTACAACTCTTCCGACAGAAGCACCCTCAAGAAACCCAATGGAGTTCTAGAAATTGATGCTATTTCTGCTCTTAATATTAAAATAGATGCTTTAGTTAGCAAAGTTGATAAATTAGGACTAAATGCTATTCATTCTTATGTGCAGGTATGTGAAACGTGTGGTGGACAACATGAAACCAATGAGTGCTAAGAGGAGGTATCTTTTAATCAGCCAAATTCGGAGCAAGCTCATTATTTAGCTAATCAGGGCCGCCAACAGCACAACCCATATTCTAACACGTACAACCCTGGATGGCGAAATCACCCTAATTTCTCATGGACTAACCAGCAGAATGTGCAAAGACCTCCACCTGGATTTCAGCAGCAAGAGAAGAAAACTTCATTGGAAGATTTAGTTGGTAACCTGACCAAAGCAACAACAGATTTCATGGTCGATACCAAGACTACATTTCAAAATCAACAAGCCTCTATCAAGAATTTAGAGCTTCAAATTGGTCAATTGGCACAAGCCATGACAAATAGAACTCAAGGTAATTTACCGAGCAATACAGAGACAAATCCAAAGGAACAATTGAAGGCAGTTACATTGAGGAATGGTAGAGAGCTAGAAGAGCAAACGAATAAGGAAGCTGATGTATCAAGAAAGGAAAAAACAGACAGCAATGACAAGAAGGAAGAAGATGATATGAAAAAAAAGGAATCCGAGCAAGTCAAGCCTTATATTCCACCAGTTCCTTTTCCTCAACGACTTCAAAAGCATAAAGAAGATAAGAATTTCCTTAAATTTTTAGATATTTTTAAAAAACTGCACATTAACATTCCTTTTGCAGAGGCTTTAGCAGAAATGCCATCATATGCTAAATTTTTGAAGGAAATTCTTACCAAAAAGAGAAGGTTGGAAGAATATGAGACGGTGAAGTTGACAGCTGAATGCAGTGCCATTATTAAGAGAAAACTACCTCAAAAACTAAAAGATCCAGGGAGTTTTATTATTGATTGCAAAATAGGAAATAATGAGAGTAGTAAAGCTTTATGTGATCTTGGTGCTAGCATAAATCTAATGCCCTTTTCTTTGTTTAAAAAATTAGGATTGGGGGAAGTCAAACCCACCACCGTGTCATTGCAACTAGCGGATAGATCGATCAGACATCCTTTGGGTGTAATTGAAGACATTCTTGTCAAAATCGAAAAATTCATCTTTCCTGCTGATTTTATAATTCTTGACATGGAAGAGGAAGGAGAAGTACCACTGATTTTAGGAAGACCTTTTCTCCGCACTGGACGCACCTTAATTGATGTAGAACAAGGTAAGTTGACATTGAGAGTGGGATAAGAAGAGGTAACTTTTAATGTTTTCAATGCTTCTAAATACCCCTCTGATTTTTCTGATTGTAATCGGGTTGATATTATCGATGAATGTGTGGAAGAAACTTTAAATCAACCCGAATTTTTGTGTTCTAATGAGTTGCTAGAGTTTGATGAGCTACAGGTGGTAGGATCTAGAAAAAGTGGATCAAAGAAAGGTCTTGATAGGACTTATGCTGAAATGAAGCAAGTGTTTGAGAAACTTGAGAAGGAATCAACCCCTGCAGTACCTTCCATTGTTAGAGCTCCTACATTAGAGCTTAAGCAACTTCCAGCTCATCTTAGGTATGCCTTTTTAGGAGAATTTTCTACTCTTCCTGTAATCATAGCTGCTGATTTGTCTAAGGAACAAGAAAAAAAATTATTGCATGTTCTGAAATCACATATTAGAGCTATAGGTTGGACAATAGCTGACATTAAAGGGATTAGCCCTTCGTTGTGCATGCATAAAATTTTAATGGAAGAAAATCACAAACCTTCAATTGAACCTCAACAAAGATTAAATCCTAGTATGAAGGAAGTTGTGAAGAAGGAAGTCATCAAACTTTTAGATGCAGGAATTATATATCCTATCTCAGATAGCAATTGGGTTAGCCCTACACAAGTTGTGCCTAAGAAGGGGGGAATTACTGTTGTAGCCAATGAAAATAATGAACTAATACCAACTAGAACAGTAACAGGTTGGCGTGTATGTATTGATTTCAGGAAACTTAACAATGGAACACGTAAAGACCATTTTCCCTTACCTTTTGTGGATCAAATGATTGAAAGACTTGCAGGATATAAATATTATTGCTTTCTAGATGGATATTCAGGTTATTTACAGATTCCAATTGCACCGGAGGACCAAGAGAAAACTACATTTACATGTCCATATGGTACGTTTGCTTATAGAAGAATGCCATTCGGCTTATGTAATGCACCAGCGACTTTTCAAAGGTGTATGATGGCTATCTTTTCTGATATGATTGAGGATTTTATTGAAGTATTTATGGATAATTTTTCTGTTTTTGGTTCCTCTTTTGATCATTGTCTAACTAACCTTTCCCGAGTTTTACAAAGATGTGAAGAGACTAACTTAGTCTTAAATTGGGAAAAGTGTCATTTTATGGTGCAGGAAGGAATTGTTCTAGGTCATAAGATTTCAGAGCATGGCATTGAGGTGGATAAGGCGAAGATTGAAGTGATTGAAAAACTACCACCTCCAACCTCGGTTAAGGGAGTATGAAGTTTTCTTGGGCATGCGGGATTTTACCGCCGGTTCATCAAAGATTTCTCTAAAATCACTAAACCTCTTTGTAATTTGTTAGCCAAAGATATGCCTTTTGGTTTTAACGAAGAGTGTTTAATTGCTTTTAACAGATTGAAAAAGGAGCTTACATCGGCACCAATTATGGCATCACCAAATTGGGAGTTGCCATTTGAATTGATGTGTGACGCGAGTGACGTCGCAGTGGGAGCGGTTCTTGGACAAAGAAAGGACAAAAAGTTGCATGTTATCTATTATGCTAGTCGAACTTTAAATGATGTGCAACTTAATTATGCAACCACTGAAAAGGAGCTTTTAGCTATTGTTTTTTCTTTTGATAAATTTCGTTCTTATTTGATAGGAAATAAAACAATAGTCTTCACTGACCATTTAGCTATTAAGTATCTCCTTCAAAAGAAAGACGCCAAACCAAGACTAATTAGATGGGTGTTACTTTTACAGGAATTTGATTTTGAAATTCGAGATAAGAAAGGTGCTGAGAATGTGGTAGCTGACCATCTCTCTAGACTGGAATTAGAGAGAACTACTGATAATGAGTGCTCAATCAATGAATCATTTCCTGATGAACAACTGTACGCGGTCTTTGCAACTCAATTGCCATGGTATGCTGATATAGCCAACTATCTAGCTTGTGAAATAATTCCCTCAAATTTGACATATCAGCAAAAGAAGAAATTCTTTTCTGATGTTAAATATTATTATTGGGAAGACCCATACTTGTTTAGATTATGTGCTGATCAGATTATTAGGCGATGTGTTCCTGAGCATGAAATGAATGATATTCTAAAACATTGTCATACTCTTGAATGTGGTGGTCATTTTGGACACTCCAAAACAGCAGCTAAGGTATTACAATGCGGTTTTTATTGGCCTAACCTATTCAAAGATGCTTTTCATTTTGTTTCTACTTGTGATAGATGTCAAAGAACAAGTAACCTTTCCAAGAGAAATGAGATGCCACTACAAAATATCTTAGAAGTTGAGTTATTTGACGTATGGGGAATCGACTTTATGGGTCCATTTCCAAAATCTAGCTCAAACCAGTACATCTTGATGGCAGTGGATTATATGTCTAAATGGGTGGAAGCAGTGGCGTTGCCAAATAATGATGCTAAAAGCATTATGAAGTTCCTACGGAAGAATATTTTTGCCCGTTTTGGAACCCCACGAGCTATTATCAGTGATGGAGGTAAACATTTTTGCAATCGTTATTTAGATTCCTTACTAATGAAATATGGTGTGACTCATCGTGTAGGAACACCGTATCATCCTCAAACCAGCGGACAAGTTGAAATATCTAATAGGGAAATCAAAAAGATTCTTGAGAAGACGGTGTGTTCTTCTAGGAAAGATTGGACACGAAAACTCGATGACGCATTATGGGCATATAGAACAGCATTCAAGACTCCAATTGGGATGTCCCCGTATCGATTGGTATATGGAAAATCATGCCACTTGCCAGTGGAATTGGAACATAAAGCATATTGGGCAATGAGGCTGTTAAATTTTGATGAAGGAGTTGCAGGAGGAAAAAGATTGTTACAACTCAATGAAATGGATGAGTTTCGCCTTCAAGCTTATGAGAATGCCAAAATTTATAAAGAACGGACCAAGAAGTGGCATGACAAACATATTGTAAGACACGAGTTTTATGTTGGACAAAAGGTTTTGCTATTTAACTCTCGTCTTAAGCTTTTTCCAGGTAAACTTCGATCTCGTTGGTCTGGTCCATTCACAATTTTAAGGATTTTCCCTCATGGAGCTATTGAAGTTCAAAGTGAGGATCGCACTTTTAAAGTAAACGGGCACCGATTGAAACCTTATTTCGAGGGTGATAACATCTCATCCATCGAAGTATTCCGACTCGAGTAAAAGGAAGTAACTTGGTCTAGCTATAGACATTAAATAAAGCGCTAATTGGGAGGCAGCCCAATCAAAAAAAAAAACTTAGTTTAATTTATTTTATTTCATTTATCTATTTATTTAAATTTAAGTAGATTTTTAGTAGCTTAATATTTATTTATTTTTATTAATTAGAATTTGTTTATTATTTTTTATTGAAATTTAAAATCATTTTTTTTCTTTTACAGATGTGCATTTTTTAACAAAAAAAAAAGAAGAAAAATATTAAAAAGAAGAAGCAAAAGATCAAAAGTGAAGAAATGGGAAACCAAAGCTAAAGAAGGCAAAATAAAAAAAATGGTAACAGTGGTTTTCACATGGGAAGGGCGTGAAATGAAAAGGGAATTTGCCAAAAATTAAATAAGTTGCAACCATGTGACCAGTGGGTTCCACAAGGGTAAAGTGTGAAATGGAAAATTGGAATAAAAGACAAAGTAAACCTGTGACGCGTGCTGGACCCCGATGCGGCCGCCCGTTCGACCGCCCGAACGTGGGCGATCGGGGCATTTGCGGGTCCGTTGACAGCTTGCAATAAATCGCAAGTGCGTCTATGTTGGGTAACAAGGAGGTATCATGGAGTCGCCACCCAATAGAACATTGGGAAAGTCACTCTCGCCTCGGAGAGCCTAAGACTGCGCTTGGTATCCATTTTGGGCCAGCTAGAGGGATCATGGAAGGTGAACTTCTCACCCTAAAGAGCCTAAGATTAGCGCTAAAGTCTCGTGACCTAAGAAGTATTTTGGAGGATAACCTCTAACCTCTCGAGCCCAAAGACCAGAGCTGGGTCCGGGATTTCTCATCTATTTCTACCTCAATTAGTTTATGATCAAATTTTAATGTAATTAATTCGCTCTCTCTCCACACTATGCAGTTGATTAAAAGGCGCATTTATTCACATTCAGAAAGCCGTAAATGATCAAGTAAATAATGAAAGCAATAGATTACAATAAATACAAGGAGCGGAATACAACTCCCTTTTATAAATGTGCGAAGCATGCATAAATCGGGATATTGCTTATTTTGAGGACTTTGGTCCTCACATGCATCGTTATTAAAATTGGGGATTTTTATTTGTGATGATCTTTTTTTGATGATGGAAATAGGGCATTGGACCCTTGTTTTGTGTAAACCTCATTTTATTAAATATAAAACCATTGAGTCATTTTTATACATCAATGGGATATGAAAGGAGTACATCCATATACATAAGATAATCAATAAGAGAAATGAAACAAGAGGATTAGGAAACTAAACCGGATGAGATCCTCCAAACATGGTAGATAGCCGCTCAAGCTCGAGATAATCCAGGAGAACCGATGTACACTCACAGAAAGTTAAGAGAGGTTAATATACATAAAATTAACACATAAGGAATCAAGGAGACTTGGAAGAGATAAAAAAAGTTTAAAAGGAGGGAGACAGAACCCACCGACGGCCTTCCTTATTTGACCGACGGGCGTCGGTTCGGGTATCCGATATGCCCGTTTGTCACTCAAGGAGGGGCGTCTGTAGGTTGGTGACTGACGGGCGTCGGTGATAAAGATGACCCGTCGGTCACCTCAGTCTCCGAAAAAAACAGAATGGAGAGGGAGAGAAAAAAAACCTTTTCAAAGTAAAAAAAAGAATTTTATCCCAAAAAGAGATAAGGGAGTCAAGATAAAAGAAAATAATGATAGATATTCAAAAATTGCACAAAATGAGAAATAAATATGGAGAAATAACCCGGAATATTTACCCTCAGATAATCGCTTCAGGTGAGATTCTTGTGTCGGTTAGAGCCCCGCGCATTCCACGAGAAGCAAAGATGAAAAATTAAAGAGAGAAAATGAGATATTTCACCTTCAATCCATCAGAAAATCGATTTTGGAGTCAAAATCTAAAGAAAACTAATTAGCTTTTAGTTCCTTTTGATTGATTTGATCCTTGATTCAATAGATTTCTTTAGAAAAAGTATTTTTGGAAGAGAGAGAAAATGTGCTTGAAATTGGGCAGAGTTTCCTCTTCTGAAAATTTTTCCCACCCTTTTCAAATGAAAATCCGGAGCTTTTATAGCCAGACACGACCGACGGGCGTCGGTGTATAGAGGCGGGCGTCGGAAGAATCCTTCTGACACAAGGATTAGTCCGACAGTCCTGCCACATCCACCGATGGGCGTCGGAAGGGTTGCGTGCTCCGGGAAACCAGGCGGCATTCTGACAGGGGCGGTGATTTTTCGATGGGCGTCGAAAAATACCTAGAGCCGTCGGTGACTCGGAGCGATAGGCCGGCTTGAGAGACGGGCTGGCCGTCTGTGGAGGACAAAAAGCCCCTTGACTCGAAAAAACCTCTGTTTTCCTCTCCTTCGGCCCAGGAATGATAAAAAACTCACTTCTCATGGAACGCGGGGCTAAAACCTCTAAATCCAACCTCCCATACAGGCTTGGACACTGATTTCATCACAGGGCAACCTCTGATCCGGACCGCTCCGGGACACGGTGCTTACAGTTGCCCCCAGTTTTGGGGAAACTAGTGCACAAGCGCCTAGATAAGCCAAAGCTCAGAGAAAGGTCAGAAAGGAAGCGTACCTGCGACGGCTTTTCACCCTCTTTGCCTTTGGCCGGGTGGATCTCGTCTCGATCCGCTCGGCGATGCGAAAATACTCTCATCGGTCTTATCTCGACCTGCGGGTGTTTGGTGAGGTGCAGCAGGCTTTGGCCACGACCTCGATCTGGTGAGATGCAGCATGCTTTGGCTACAATCTCGATCTGGTGAGATGCAACATGCTTTGGCTACGGTCTCGATCTGGTGAGATGCAGCATGCTTTGGCTACGACCTCGATCTGGTGAGATGCAGCAGGCTTTGGCTATAACCTCGGTCTGGTGAGATGCAGCATGTTTTGGCTACAGTCTCGATCTGGTGAAGGGCAGTGTTTCTTCAACTGCAGCTTCGATCTTTGAGATGCAGCATGCTTTGGCTACGACCTCGATCTGGTGAGATGCAGCATGCTTTGGCTACAGTCTCGATATGGTGAGATGCAACAAGCTTTGGCTATAACCTCGGTTTGGTGAAGAGCAGTGTTTCTTCAACTGCAGCTTCGATCTGTGAGATGCAGCATGCTTTGGCCACAACCTCGGTTTGGTGAAGGGCAGTGTTTCTTCAACTGCAGCTTCGATCTGTGAGATGCATCATGCTTTGGCTACAACCTCGGTTTGGTGAAGTGCGGTATGCTTTGACCACAGCTTCGATCTGTGAGATGCAGTATGCTTTGGCTACAACCTCGGTTTGGTGAAGAGCAGTGTTTCTTCAACTGCAGCTTCGATCTGTGAGATGCAGCATGCTTTGGCTACAACCTCGGTTTGGTGAAGTGCGGTATGCTTTGACCACAGCTTCGATTTGTGAGATGAGGAAACCCCACCGGGTTCCTTGTTCCAAAGGAGATCTTCTTAATCGATGTCTGTGCTCAGATCGGTATTTCCCCGTACCTGTGTGATGAAAAATTTCGTTAGCTCATGCTTGAGTGGTCATCTTTTATCCCGTCTATTGATGGCATGATTTTGCTTTATTTGCTATGCCATGTTTCACCTTTTATTCATTCTTCTTATTGAGATATTATTGATTATCATTTTTTGTTGTTTGTTTTCTTTTGTTATATCATCATTTTTATCGACATATAAGTAAATATGAGAACATACACTTTCTGTAATGTGATTAAGCAATTAACAATCGAATGATCATGCAACAATGAAGCAAAAGTTTTCCACTAGAAATGTCATTTTTGTACAGTGCATATACAAAATATAAATATACAAAAGATACAAAAATAACTCCCTGAAGATCAGAGAGGTGTGTAGTCTGAGGGCTCATCGGGATCCTCGTCATCCGATATATGCACGGTCCCTGGAGGAGGTGGACGTGCCGGAGGTGGTGGCGGAGCTGTGGAGGATCCTGCCTCGTGATCATGGGCCCGCCTGAAATGGATCTGAGCGTAGCCATCCAAAAAGGGCTGGGTGCAGGTACTCATAAACCCTAAGGTCTCAGAAACCTTGTCTCCCAACTTCTTGAAGGCTTGGCTCAACTGAATGGTCTGCTCGCTGGCGGCCTTTCTCCTCTGCTCCAGGCTCTGCTCCGTTTGCTCCCTAAACTCCCTCATGGTCTGAGAAAGAGGGGGGAGAATCCCCTCCATCGCCTGGATGCGAGATCTCAGAGAGTCAAGTGACTCATCAATCATCTGTAGGGTCATATCGACCCTATGAGACGCCTGGTCCTGTGACGTCCCCAAATCATGAGTGAGCTGCTGCCTCAACTCCCTCTGCCCCTGAGCAATCTGCTCAATCATCCTCATCTGCTCCCCTCTAAAAGCCTCCAGGACTCGAGTCTGCTCATCCCTAAAGGCATCCATGGCCCGAGCCTGCTCCCTCGTCGTATGCTCAATGTAACCAGCCTGCTCCCGAGCCAAACGCTCCACCGACTGGGACTGCTCCTGAAAGGCAGCCTGCTGGCGATCCAACCTCTCATGAATAGCCCTGTCCCTCTCATCCTGCCGCCGCTCCAAGGCTATTAACATGGAAGTGAGGAGCTGAGAAAAGTCCGGCTGCACAGGCTGCTACGGTGCTGGCTCTGGTGGTGGTGCCGAGGAGGTGGATGCCCCTGGGTCACCTCGGGAGTACGGATGGTATCTCTCGGAGGGCCCGTGGATAGACCTCTGTACCCTGGCACTCGATGATGGGACTGGAGTCAGCGCTCTGGATGCCGGTGAAGCAGCAAAGAGGTCGTCCATCGTGATCTCAAAGTCGAAGTCCGAGGGGGTCCTAGGTGGCTCCTGCTGCTGTGGTGGAGGCACCGTCTGCGGCTGAGGAGGCTGATGCTTCGGCTGAGGCTGGGGCTGTGGCTGAGGCTCTGGCTGAGGCTCAGGCTGTGGAGGCTGAGGAGGCCGATGCTCCGGCTGATCAGGATCTGCCCCCAAGGGTGGAAGGTTGAACATCTGCCGGGTCTCATGGATGGTCAATACCCTATAGGCCTCTGCCTGGCCAGATATCGGGGCGATTATCCCCATCTGCACTGCCGCCGCGGCGTCCACATGGATCCCCTCCGGCAAGGGTCCTCTCAACCTCTCGGGGTTAACCCCCAGTCTACTTCTATGTGATCATGCAAAAAGTTCGGATTTAATTACAAAAATAATAATACAGAAAATTGGGCAGCATTCTCCCTAAATTCCTAAGGCATCTAAGGCATCCTAAAGTCAAAAGGAAAAGAAATGAAGAGATAAATTGAATAAAATTCAAAAAAAGTAGTTATTTACTTACTTGTAGTCGCGGGAAGTGTAGAAACTGGAGAAAATATGAATATCAAAGTGCCCGGTGAGTAGAAAATGCGAAAATATGAAGAAATCGCGAAAAAATATGAAGAAATGCTTGAAAAAACGCAAAAAAACGCAAAGAAAACGGTTTAGGAGAAGAAATGAAAGGGACAGCAACGTTTAAACCGTCTGTCACTCGCCCTTATATAGAAATTCCTTACAGACGGGCAGGGCGTCTGTACAAGCGACCGACGGGCTGGCCGTCTGTCATGCAATAAACGCTAGTTAATGCGCGTGATGAATGCAATGCTGACGTATGCGTCTGCCAGGTGGATCTATACCAATGGTCAGGCCGTCTCTGTGGGGAGGTGGGCAGGCCGTCCCTGTGTAAAGGCGGTTAGGCCATCCCTGTGAAGAGACGGGCAGGCCGTCGGTGACGCTTGCCTATAAAATCTTGCAAAATTTTTGTCTCTTCATTTTCCCACATCTTGAGTCCTTCATCTTTCTCAAAATGTCCTCTCCTCTTGCCCAAAGGATGCACCGTATTTTAGATGAAAAACACACTTGGGGAGAAGGCGCCCTCTCTTCTTTGTCTGGGCTGAAATATCTGTGCCGGGTGAAAATCGACCAGAACCTCCTCTTGGCGGCGACCCACTTCTGGAACCCCCGGTTCCATGTTTTCCAATTCACCTATCAGGAACTGTGCCCTTTGCCTGAAGAGTTAGCTTCCATTCTGGGAGCACGATTCCCTCCTAGCGCTCTGCCTTGCGTCCCCCGCTGTGGCCTATTCCAGACTCGGGATGCAGCCCTGGCCCTGGGCATATCTTCCTCGGAGGCCAACTGGCTGATTCCTCTGGGCTCTTCCTTTTCTTTGGAGCCACTGATCGAGGCTCTGGATCGGTTCACTGACATCCCCACATACCGGGTAAGCATCACATTCTTATTCTGCATGGTGAACTTCCTTACCGTTGTTCCAGGAGGTTTGACAAGTGACTCTCGTCTGTTCGGAGTCCTGAGCGACTTTCATCTGGGACTGTCACCCCTACCACTTGTCCTGGCTGAAACTATCCTGGGTTTGGACGCTGTGAGTTCTGGGTCCACTACAACCTTTGCCGGCAGCCCCTTATTACTCCAGGTACGTCATTATTTTAAAGGTAGTGCGTCCCTTATGGATTTTCACACTAGCTTTTCTTAGCGGGAGGTGCGTCCTTTCGGATTTTCACACAACCCTGTGCCTTATTTTTGCCTGAAGTAAACCCTACTTACCCCAGCGGCTTTTTTTTTTTTTCCAGATCTGGCTACAGGAAAAACTGAAGATGCTGTCTGAACCACCCCCTCGCATTACTCACCAGTACTCGCCAAGCCACTTCCTGCCTCGTTAACGACTGTACGGGTGTATCACCGCTGGTGAAGGCATTACCAGATTTGGCGAGCTGTCAGATGACGATATCAGTTTTACATCCGCTTGGCTCCCGCTGTCTCATGTAGTCATCGATGGGCCATCGGGTTGTGTTCCCCTCTGCGGCCTCCATTAGGCCACCTTCTGCATCACCTCTCGATGTACACGATAGCTCGGGATGACCCAGGATATAGTGAGGGTTCCCCTGTCCTTCCGAGGAGGAGATCTCTCGGCCGCATTTGCTTCTCAGTATCATGAGCTGTGGGGTAGACTACCCATGAAGACCGTTATCCCGAGGTTTGGCAATCATTCTGCATCTTCGACTAGTGAGTACAAGAAGTGGATCCTTAGTCCAGCCTCTGATAACAGGACCCGAGGGCTCAAGCATCTGATCGGCGAGAGTAGCAGCAGGACTTAGCTTAGCCTATATGTGTATTTCTTTTGGTACTACATTTTTTTTAATGCAGAACTAGAGAATGACGAAAGTGAAAAGAATAATATTCATCTTATTTCATGAGTTTTGTGTATATTTCCATATAATTTCAGCATACATGATCAGTTTTGGCATTTACTCAGCTGCTTACGCGCTGTCAATACATGAAACCAAATTTTAACAGCATCAACTCCTGTTACCAATCGGCCCTCTCGGGTTTTCACGATCGGACATTTTCTCTCACGCCTCTAATTTTTGCACAGGATGCCTTTTTTCAGTTTTCACCCTGTCGAGGTGCCCAATTTTAGCATAGCCGCCTTTTTTCGGTTTTCGACTTGCGGGGCATTTTATTCTCTTCTTTTTATTTTGGTCTTTAGCCGTGGAACCTTTTGAGTCTGTCGACATTGATCGGCTCTTTGAATTCGTTCCCATCGCTATCTGACAAGATTGCAGCCCCTTTGGACAACAGCTTCTTAAGGATATACGGCCCTTCCCAGGTAGGTCTGAATTTCCCCCTGATGTCTGGTATCCCTGGCCTCATCTGTTTGAACACCAAGTCCCCTTCTTTCAGCGGATGCTTCCTCACTTTCTTTCCAAAAGTTCTCGCCAATCTCTTCTGGTATATCTGATTATGATAATAAGCTTTCAACCTACTCTCATCCAGTAAGTTCAAGTGCTGCAACCTCTGCTGCGCCCATTCGGTTTCCGGGATTTGGGCCTCCATGACCACCCTTAGTGATTTAAGTTCTATCTCTACTGGCAATACTGCTTCTGTTCCATATACCAGGGAAAATGGTGTAGCGCCTGTAGATGCCCTTACCGTCGTTCTATATCCCCACAGGGCAAAGGGTAACTTTTCAGCCCAGTCCTTGTAGGTTTGGACCATCTTGGACAAGATCTTCTTCACATTCTTATTGGCGGCTTCTACTGCTCCATTCGCTTGCGGTCGGTAGGGAGAGGATTTATGATGCTCAACACCATGTTTCTCGAGAAGTTTTCTGGTTTCTCCCATGAACTGCACCCCATTATCAGACACTATGTGATGAGGGAGGCCATATCTGCAGATCAAATTTCTCTCTACGAACTTGGCCATGTCCCTTGCATCAATTTTCTTGAAGGATTCTACCTCGACCCATTTGGTGAAATAGTCGATCGCGACTATGATGTATCTGTGCCCATTGGACGCCGTAGGGTGAATCTCTCCAATGATATCTATCCCCCAAGCAGCAAACGGCCAAGGTGATGTCAGGTTATGTAGCTCTGATACCGGTAGGTGTCTCAGGTCTGCGTACTGTTGGCACAACTGACATTGTTTGACATACTTCGAGCAATCAGTTTCTATCGTAAGCCAATAAAAGCCTTGTCTCATGATCTTCTTGGCCAAGGTCAAACCATTCATGTGGGCCCCACAGACCCCTGCATGGGTTTCTTCCATTATCTTGCGTGCTTCTCTTTCATTCAAGCACCTGAGCTGAATCCCATCTGACCGTCTTTTGTACAACACCCCTTCTAAGGATATGAACTGAGTAGATAACTTACGTATCATCCTCTGGTCTTTTTCAGTGGCTTCCTCTGGAAATTTATTGTTTTCCAAGTAATTCATGATATCAAAGTACCATGGCTTCCTATCTGACGCCTCTACTTCCATTACAGGCTCGGTTTCAAAACTAGGCTTATCAGAGCTCGAAATTAGCACCGGCTTCATGGCCACTCCTTCAGGGTTATCCCACATTGACACTAAGGTTGCCAACGCATCAGCCAGACGGTTCTCATCTCTGGGCACAAAGTGGAAAGTGCAAGTCTCAAACTGCCCACACATCCCTTTCAGATATTGAACATAAGGGACCAGTCGTTCTTCTTTTACAGCCCACTCACCTCGGATCTGGTTTATTACCAAGGACGAGTCGCCAAATACCTCTACGTTCCTTGCCCCCAACACAGCTAGAGCTTCTAACCCGAAGGTGCACGCTTCATATTCAGCTTTATTGTTGGTTGCTTTGTATCTCAGCTTCTTAGCAAGAGGAAGTTTTTCATTATCTGGGGTTGTCAAGATGATCCCGACTCCGGCTCCTTTGTTATTCACTGCCCCGTCAAAGTGCAACTGCCATCCCTGAACAGAAATCGTGCTTATGCTCTCGTCAGGAAAGGTAAACTCGGGGGTGTCCCCTTGGATAGGATGTTCAGCAAGAAATTCGGCTACAGCTCGCCCCTTAATAGTCTTGCGGGTGATGTATTGCACATCAAACTCTTGTAGCAAGAGCAGCCACCTCCCCATCTTTCCAAGCAAAGACGGTGCCTCCTGCAAATATCTTAACGGATTTTGCTTGGCTACTGCCTGAACTTTGTATGAGTGGAAGTAATGTCTCAGCTTCTTTGATGCCCAAATCACTGCGAGGCAGATCTTCTCCACTTCAGCATATTTTATTTCATAAGGCAAGAACTTCTTGCTGAGGTAATAAATTGCAAACTCCACCCCAAATTCATCCTCTTGAGCCATCATGGCGCCCACTGAACCGTCTTCTACTGCCAGGTACAGAATAAGCGGTTTGACAGGTTGCGGAGGCCTTAGCACTGGCGAATTTAACAGATATTCCCTGATATTATCAAAGGCTCTTTGGCAGTCTTCGTTTCAGACTACGGGCTGATTCTTTCTAAGCAGCTTGAAAATAGGTTCGCATATCGAAGTGAGCTTGGCAATAAACCGGCTAACATACTGCAGCTTGCCCAGGAAACTCCTTACATCCTTCTCTTTTTGTGGCACAGGCATCTCTCTGATAGCTTTCACCTTGTCTGGGTCAATTTCTATCCCCCTCTGGCCGACGACATGTCCCAACAGCTTTCCTGAAGTCACTCTGAAAATGCACTTCTTGGGGTTAAGTCGCAGATTATACTTATCGATCCTGGTGAAGAACTTCTCTAGAGCTTCAAAGTGTCCCTCTCGGGTGGCTGATTTGACCATCATGTCATCGACATACACCTCCACTTCTTTATGAATCAGGTCACTTAAGATCTTGGTCGCCATTCTCTGATATGTGGCCCCTGCATTCTTCAGGCCGAAAGGCATGACCCGATAGGCATAGGTGCCCCACTCTGTGATAAAAGCAGTTTTAACCCGGTCAGCTATCTTGTTCAGGATCTGGTTGTAGCCCACATAACCGTCCCCAAAGCTGTACATCGCGCAATTGGCGGCATTGTCTATCAATACATCAATATGGGGTAGTGGAAAATCATCTTTAGGGCAGGCTTTGTTAAGATCTCGATAATCCACACACACCCTGACCTTTCCGTTCTTCTTTGCTACAGGGACCACATTTGCCAGCCATGTAGGATACTGGACTTCCACGAGGAACTTGGCTTCAATATGCTGTCGAATTTCCTCCTTAACCTTGTCAGCCCATTCTGGTCTTAGCCTTCTCAACTTCTGCTTCACAGGCTTGCAATCTGGGTAAGTCGGGATGGCATGCTCCACCACGTCTCGGTTAATCCTTG
This sequence comes from Excoecaria cochinchinensis, assembly GCA_947683425.1. NCBI lineage: Eukaryota > Viridiplantae > Streptophyta > Magnoliopsida > Malpighiales > Euphorbiaceae > Excoecaria > Excoecaria cochinchinensis. The sequence continues at coordinate 6,106,134 of CANTUQ010000033.1, read as the reverse complement.
GCATGTCCTCGTAGGTCCAGGCAAAGACTTTTTCATGTTTTCTTATTATTCTCTCAAAATTTTTTCTCTCCTCAGGAGTTATGTTTGATGCTATTAGAATTTCTCTCGGATTTTCTGAGGTTCCAAGATTAAAAGGCGTTGTGCCAGTGGAGTCAATGTCAAAAATTGATGGAATATGATCATGTTCATGCATGTTGAAATCATTAGAAACATCGCACAAATAAGTGAAATTGTTTATCTTATTAATAATATTATAGTTATCATTTACATCATAAAAGAGTTCTGGAATAAAAAGACAATCTAGGCTAGAGTCTTCTTCCGCCGCTCCCGAAGTTGATGCTGTTGCAGCTTGCTCATTAACTTTCTGATTTAGCAAAGGCCCTTCAGGCACATCGGGGGAAATCCTCAAATCTTCAACTTTCGGCCCTAACTCTGCTATCTTCTCCTTCCCTTTTAGCCTGGCAGTTACCATCTTTTCAGTAACGACCTCCTCAAGCTCACACTTGTCCCAAGTGATACCCTGAGTCATGACTTCCTCATCCCAAAAGTCTTCAGCAGTCTTGACGAACCCGACATACCAGTCATACACATCATTAAAAATCTCGAAGCCAGGGACAATCTTCCCCTCTACCCATTGCGGCTCATCTTCACCAGTATAAGCACAGACTGAGGATGCTGGCATAAAGCTCTCTAAAATGTGGGGGATCTTGTCTGCCACCCTCTTCTTGCCGAAGCCACCTCTATACCCCAGGCCTTTCCGGTTCTTCTGCCCTCGAGTGGTGATTGCGGTCTGCAATCCTTGGGAGTTTCTGCCCAATCCAGCCCCGGGAAGATAATGCATCTTCTTCATCATATTAACCACAGCTGGGCTATCCACTGATCCGCGCTCTTCCCTTATCAACAGATCCCAAATGGATATCTGAGCCGCGGTCTTCTTCAACTGCCTAACAATCTGCCCCTCCTCTGGCTCTTTCTCTGCCGATGGCTGTACCGGCTCAGGTAGCTTCATAATCTCGGGGATCACCCTTCCACTCCTCGTCACAGCGCTTATCTCTCCTTCGTCTCCATCGGAGCCCCACAAATCAAGGTTCAACCCTTCTTCATCCTCGGCTTCTCCACCGCTTTCACTGCTAAACCAGCAATCAAGGGTCGCCACAACTGCTTTCTCCTTTCTACCCTCGGAAATACCAGCAGCGGACTTCTCACTCCCATACAGATCTTGTAGCACGTACCACTCTGGCAGGCTAGATTGGATCATAAACACGGGTGGTGGTACGACATTGTAACCGGGCTTCTTCTCAGTTTCTCTCTTCTCAGGGTCAGAGATCTGCTTGCTATCAATCAAGTCTTGGATAGAGTGCCGGAGCGCCTTGCATTTATCAGTGATATGGCCTGAGTGCTGGTGGAATGCACAGAATTCGTTATCCTTATGTCCTGGTTTCCCTTGTGTCAGAGCTGGCCTAGGAGTCAGAGGGCGCAATTTTCCCTCCTTCATCAACCTCCTCAGGACCCAAGATAATGGTCTTCCCAAGTTCGAAAACTTCCTCTGGGTGGTTACCTCAGTAGCAGACACTTCACCCATTCTTCTAGTGCTGTTACTGGGACCCGCCGGCCTACTGGTTCCTTGACCGGGGTTAGCCCTTTTGGCGAAATTGTCATTGTTAGCTTTCCGGGTTAAGAACTCTCCCTCTGCTTCGATGGCTATATCTTTGAGAGACTCCTAGTCCTTCAACCCCTTCATCCTCAATCCCTCCTTCAAGTACGGGCTCGCGTTCTTAATGAAAAGACGAATCTGATCCTGGGTGTCAGGCTTTCGGCGCATCTCCATTACTCGGTTCCGCCATCGGGTAAGATACTCATGAAAAGATTCCCCGGTTTTCTGCTGAAGTAGCTCAAGGTCTTTCAGAGTCACCTCCATTCTGGTATTACAGTCATACTGCTTCAGAAACTCCTCAGTGAGCAGATCCCAATCTTCTTTAGTGCGACGGTCCAAGCCATGATACCGGTCTATGGCATGAGAGGTCAGACTCAGACAAAAGTATTCCACTTTCTGCTTCTTGGACAATGTGGTCCCCTTCATGACCAGAGAATATTGCTTCACATGTGCGGTGGGGTCAGAAGTACCATCAAACTTTGGCACATCCAGCATTTTGAAGTTATAAGGGATCGGGTCCTCTCCGTCAAACTCCCTATCCTCCGGATTCATCCCATGAGCTCTGCCTATCATACGAGCCATAGCCTCGAACCTCTCTTCCATCCTCTTTAGAATAAAGTCATCAGCTTGAGGCGCCTTCCCCTTCTCAGATGCCATGCTCAACCTATCATCCTCGATATCTCTATCGTCATCAATTCTCAACACTGGCCTTCTTCTCAACTCTCCCGAGGCCACTGATCTTAACTCTACCGGCGGCGGCCTAACGGGCTCTTCTCGCCTTTCAACCCTTTCTTCTTCAGGCTCATTCTGTCTCACTGGAGGAGGAGGAGGATTCTGTGGAGCGTTCTGCTGTGCCAAGGCGGTCAACATATTCATCATCCTGCCCTCGAATTCCTCAAAACGGCGGCCCACTTCTTCCGCAATCATGGCCCTGGTGGCGTCTTCCCCCCTAGGCGAGTTTGCCATCTGAGATACTGTACCACTGATTTCTGATAAGATCTTCGGTAGGCCCTCTCTATCTGACAGCTCAGGAGTAAGAACTCGGATTAGTCGCCCGGTTGGTGATCTAGTCCACCTGGGCAGATCTATGATGGCTGCAGGGACAAAAGTTAGAATGATGCATGAAATGTAGGTATAATGCATGATCGTGATATGCAACACTTACAGAGCACAAGCAGGCAAGTAGGTCCTTCCACCCTTATTTCTCCCACACTCATGGTCGTGCAGTCTCTTTCCTAGGTGGGATTAGCCCAAGGGTCAACGAGGGACCCGATGGACGCGTATGGTGCGCGGCGAAAAACCGGCAGCATAACACTCCTATGCTAATGTACAAGCGGATGGACAATGATCGTCACGTATTTGGATGTTCCATAAATTTCGACATGGCCCTACCGGGGCATGATAGCCTTTGGCTAGGTTACCAAGCGAGATATTTGGACTCATCCAATACATGAGGATCCATACAGCAAGCATGAGATTAAGGTTCATTTCACCTGTGGAAAGTAACTACAGCCATTACATGAGCTTTGGACAAGGGAGATGTTTCTTTGAGGCTACCCAAGCATGATCCCTGCCGACGGGTCTAGCTCATCACAAGCATAACGACCGATCGGGTCACCATTTTAATATACCATTAAGGTACGTGGCTTGGGCTGGTGATTATCCTTAACACTTCCCCAAATTGAGTGAAAATGAGGAGGTGCTTCAGGAACGCACCGGGGCTAAAAGAGGGACCAAACTAGCGTATTCTAAGGCTCTAATGATATGCGAATGCAAATTCGAGAGAAAGTGAATTTATGAATTAAATTTTGATCATAAATGTTAAGCGAGGTATTTTCGAATTGAAATCTCGAACCATAAACGTCCCCAGTGGAGTCGCCACTGTGACGCGCACCGGATCCCGATGCGGCCGCCCGTTCGACCGCCCGCACGTGGGTGATCGGGGCATTTGCGGGTCCGTTGACAGCTTGCAATAAATTGCAAGTGCGTCTATGTTGGGCAACAAGGAGGTATCATGGAGTCGCCACCCAATAGAACATTGGGAAAGTCACTCTCGCCTCGGAGAGCCTAAGACTGTGCTTGGTATCCATTTTGGGCCAGCTAGAGGGATCATGGAAGGTGAACTTCTCACCCTAAAGAGCCTAGGATTAGCGTTAAAGTCTCGTGACCCAAGAAGTATTTTGGAGGGTAACCTCTAACCTCTCGAGCCCAAAGACCAGAGCTGGGTCCGGGATTTCTCATCTATTTCTACCTCAATTAGTTTATGATCAAATTTTAATGTCATTAATTCGCTCTCTCTCCACACTAAGCAGTTGATTAAAAGGCGCATTTATTCACATTCGGAAAGCCGTAAATGATCAAGTAAATAATGAAAGCAATAGATTACAATAAATACAAGGAGCGGAATACAACTCCCTTTTATAAATGTGCGAAGCATGCATAAATCGGGATATTGCTTATTTTGAGGACTTTGGTCCTCACATGCATCGTTATTAAAATTGGGGATTTTTATTTGTGATGATCTTTTTTTGATGATAGAAATAGGGCATTGGACCCTTGTTTTGTGTAAACCTCATTTTATTAAATATAAAACCATTGAGTCATTTTTATACATCAACGGGATATGAAAGGAGTACATCCATATACATAAGATAATCAATAAGAGAAATGAAACAAGAGGATTAGGAAACTAAACCGGACGAGATCCTCCAAACATGGTAGATAGCCGCTCAAGCTCGAGATAATCCAGGAGGACCGATGTACACTCACAGAAAGTTAAGAGAGGTTAATATACATAAAATTAACACATAAGGAGTCAAGGAGACTTGGAAGAGATAAAAAAAGTTTAAAAGGAGGGAGACAGAACCCACCGACGGCCTTCCTTGTTTGACCGACGGGCGTCAGTTTGGGTATTCGATATGCCCGTTTGTCACTCAAGGAGGGGCGTCTGTAGGTGGGTGACCGACGGGCGTCGGTGATAAAGATGACCCGACGGTCACCTCTGTCTCCGAAAAAAACAGAATGGAGAGGGAGAGAAAAAAAACCTTTTCAAAGTCAAAAAAAGAATTTTATCCCAAAAAGAGATAAGGGAGTCAAGATAAAAGAAAATAATGATAGATATTCAAAAATTGCACAAAATGAGAAATAAATATAGAGAAATAACCCGGAATATTTACCCTCAGATAATCGCTTCAGGTGAGATTCTTGTGTCGGTTAGAGCCCCACGCGTTCCACGAGAAGCAAAGATGAAAGATTAAAGAGAGAAAATGAGATATTTCACCTTCAATCCCTCAGAAAATCGATTTTGGAGTTAAAATCTAAAGAAAACTAATTAGTTTTTAGTTCCCTTTGATTGATTTGATCCTTGATTCAATAGATTTCTTTAGAAAAAGTGTTTTTGGAAGAGAGAGAAAATGTGCTTGAAATTGGGCAGAGTTTCCTCTTCTAAAAATTTTTCCCACCCTTTTCAAATGAAAATCCGGAGCTTTTATAGCCAGACACGACCGACGGGCGTCGGAAGAATCCTTCTGACACAAGGATTAGTCCGACGGTCCTGCCACATCCACCGACGGGCGTCGGAAGGGTTGCGTGCTCCAGGAAACCAGGCGACATTCTGACAGGGGCGGTGATTTTTCGACGGGCGTCGGAAAATACCTAGAGCCATCGGTGACTCGGAGCGACGGGCCGGCTCGACAGACGGGCTGGCCGTCTGTGGAGGACAAAAAGCCCCTTGACTCGAAAAAACCTCTGTTTTCCTCTCCTTCGGCCCAGGAATGATAAAAACCTCACTTCTCATGGAATGCGGGGCTAAAACCTCTAAATCCAACCTCCCATACAGGCTTGGACACTGATTTCATCACAGGGCAACCTCTGATCCGGACCGCTCTGGGACACGGTGCTTACAAAACCCACAATTGCATAAAGGCAGTGGCTTTCACGATTTCACCCCGTGAAATCATTTATAGCATCTCTTGGGTTCATATTATTTCAATATTTCATTTTTAAGCAGACCCTTTCACATTACTGGCCCGTGAAGTACTTTCTTTTCCTTTAATTTAGGCACAGTAAAACCTCAAACCTCACTAATCCCATCGTGAACTGCATTCTCTCAAAGAACCCAAATTGCTTTACTTTGCGCTCCCGATTTTGTCTTGATCATTCTTTTCTTCTTCTTCTCATTGGTCTTCATCTAAGCAGAGATTCTACCCATTTTGGTTTGTGTTTTAAATCCCTAGTTTTTCTAATTGGGGATTTTAAAAGTCAGACCCCATCTCTCAACATTAGTTTCTTTTTTCCCGACGTAACTTCTGACGAAGCAGCGCCACCGACCACGACGAGGGAGTTCTGCCACCATCACCGTTACCTAGTGATGCGTGCACAGGGGGGTCAACATTTCAAGATTATAAACAATGGAAGTTCATATTCATGGAGATCAAATTTGGAGAAGTTAAAGAAGGCTTGAAGGAAGTCCATGGGCCAAATTTATGAAGAAGCCAAATTGAAGATGGACATGTGCTAGTCATGTGACGACTTAACATGTGCAGGTCATGTGACACTTGACATGTGCCGATCATGTGACCTTGACATGTGCTATGCATGTGAGCTAGAGCATGTGCAATGCATGTGCTAATTTGTGGATTAAGGGGCTGATTTATTTGGGCTTTTAGTTTAGGATTTTATTTATTATTTTTATTTGATTATTTGTAATATGTTAGGCCTTAATTTATTCTTTTGGGCTTATTTAAGTGAGATGGGCTTTAATTAGCTTGGGCTCATTTAATTAGTTCTTTTTAGGCTTTTTGGGCTAAATTTTAAGTTAATTAGTGTGGGCTTTAGTTATCTTAGTGTAAGGCCCATGTTTTAAGGCCTATTTGATTAATTAGGGTTTTATTAGCTTAAGTGAGTATAAATACTCATCAAAAACGAATTTGTAATTCAGACTTGGAGATTATGATATTTTGAGACTTTTATTTGGCTTGGCCAAATTCTTCATTAGAGAGGATTGTTTGTCTTCTTCTTTTGCATCAAGAACTTTAATTCTTATCAAGGTATTTGCTTTGTGGCGAATTCTGTTCTTGTGTTTTTAAATCAACCTAATTATTTGCGTTTCCTTTCACTTTATTGATTGGGGGTTCAATAGGGTTGGGGATTTACTCTTATTCATATCTATGCCATATTGTATGTTCAAGGGGTTTCGGGTTCTTTAGCCTTGGGGTTCCGCATCATTTGGTATCAGAGCCAACCTATACTCTCTCATCTCCCACGAGGTCGCGAGTTCGACTCCCGAGGGGCGCAGAAGGGAAAAAGAGTGTAAGTCCCGTTAGCCTGGCAAGAGAGGCGCTTGCGGAGCGTGGTGGATGGTGAGATATAGGATGGAGCTGGGCTGAATGGACATGATATCCTTTTTGTTCAAATGGTATCTGATACCAAATGATGCGGAACCCCAAGGTTTTTATGGTATCTAATATTATTTATATAGGTTTTTATGGGTCATTTTAAGTAAATTTTAGGTTGGAATAGTTGTTTAGTAGCTAATTTTCATTATCTTTTAGTTACAATTTTTAATTCTTTTCTTTTGATTGCTAAGTTGGCTTAATTGTGTTAATCTTGGTGGTTTTAGGTTAATTTTATTAATCTTCAATGATTAATGAGTTAGGAGTTCATTTGAAGACAAAGAGAATTCATTGGAAGCTTTAGAGGTCCAAAAAGGGTGCTAAATGGTGAAAGAAAGCAACCAGAGAGTTTCACCATCTAAGGTTGTGATGGTTAAATGGACAGATTGTTTCACCACCACAAGTGGTGACACTGGGCAGAAATCACCACCTGAGGGTGTGGTGATTTGGATAAAAACGGGAATGAAGAATTTTAATTGTTTTCCAATTCCAACTCTATTTTGTTTCTTCCAAAACAAACCCTAGAGCTCTCCTATTCCAATTGGGACACTTTTTCCATAAAAAGAGGTCATTCAATCTCAAAAAGGGGGGACAAAAACGAGAAGAAGAATTGAAGAAACTCAAGATTTGGAATCAAAACTTCAAGCCCCAAGATTTTCATCTCTATTCAATTTCAAGTTTGCTTTAACTATGTTATTGAATTTAAATTGTTATTTTGGATTCTTGAACATGATTAATATGAGCTAAATTTTCTTTAGGGTTATCTTTGATGTAACTTGAATTTTTATTTTTTTTAATTATTTCAATTAGCTTTCTTTACTTTTGCAATTGTTTATAATTATGCTTAATGCTATCAGTTAACTGGCCATTAATTGATTGATCTATTTTCTTAAGATTAGTACGGAAGGAAAATTTTAAGATTGAATTGGAATTGTAAACAACACAAGAATATAGTTTGAATGGAAATAATATAACTTGACTTGTGGGAATTTATTGAGAATAATCATATTCGTAAATTCATTCATTAACATCTGTTATAAAAGATTAATAGGCATTAGTGAATAACTTTAGCTTAGCTTGGGAAAGCATGTTAAATATCTTAGGATTATTTTTCCTTGTTTGAGTAATTAAAATTGATTGTTAATAGTTATAATTGAAAAAGTAAATTCAAGTGAACTCAGAGATATCCCTGCTTCTCATCTAGTGATTTCTTTTAATCTCTCAATTGTTTTTGTGGTTCTATTTTCATAATTACTATTTATTTTAATCAATTAAATTTTGTCTGTCTAAATAATAGAAAATTATCACAGTTTTGGTACTTGATCATCAGTCCTCGTGGGAATGATAACTCATTCACTCTTTATTACTAGAATCGATTTCGTATACTTGCGAAAACCGACAACACATACCATAATGTTTTAATTTATTCTAAGCTTATTTATACACTCATTTAAGTCCGTTAAACATGATTATCAAGTTAGATTTAATTAAGCATGCCTAAATCTCATGTTCACACTTAAATATAACCTAAAATTCACACATAATCAATGGAAAAGGAAGGATAATGTATCCACTCACCTTAGATTCTTATTCTCCACATCATAAACATGCTCTCCATGCCATAACTCCTTGAAACTCCATCATTTCCTTTAAATTCCTAAGGTGGTCGAATTCAAAAATCCACATAACATTAAAAACAAACTTCCAATATAAAATATAACATCATAAATGTGTTCTACACCCTCAAAACCCCCATAGGGACCAATAAATCAAATTAAAAATACCTAAATCTCTTACCTCAAATCTTGACATAAACTTTGCATACTTGATTTTTCCCACTTTTAGTGCTCCAAATGGACTCCCATAACTTCTATATGATTATAGAGAAGCTAAACTTTGTCTATGGGGTTAAATTTTGGGGAAAGATTGGAAGAAAGAAGAAGAAAAATGGAGGAGAAATGAAGAAAAACCATTTGATTTTGAAGAAGAAGAAGGATGTTGGTTTTTGCTAGATTTCTTTAGAGAAATCTGGCCTCCTCTCTTCTTATATTCCCCTCTAATGAACTGAACCAGCCCGACCGATTTGAACCAAAATTTCAGTTTTTCGTTTCATTTGCACTTTTTTGAAGCATCTATATGTTACTATCATTATTTCCACTTCTAACCAATTCCATTGATCTTAAAACATCAAAAATAGGCTCCCTACAAATTTTTAGCTCAATCGGAGTCCATTTGGGCCTCAGTTCACTTAAACCGGTTCGATTCAATTAATTTTTCTTCTGCCGTAAAATACAACTCTAAAACTGTCAAAATTCACAGATAACATTTTCATTGTTTTATTATACACACTCAACATCTATTAGGCCTTATTTATTATTTATAACCCCTCGGTCAAACCTCAGTCAAACCCCGATTCAAATTGAAAACTGGAGGCCAACTTCAGAATGACTTTCAGAGGTTAATTTGACTCCGTTTTCAACTCAAATTTCACCAATAGACTCCTTATGGCCAACAGATCATTTTCGCGAAATAATAAAAATTTTGAAAACGGACAGTCGAGTTCGTTGTATAGCCACCCCGGGGTTACCCATCCCAGAATCGCTATACTTTCGGCACACTTATCATTAAACTTTGACACTAGCAAACTCACTCCCTACACTGTTCGACTTTGCGATTATCATGATAACACTAAAATTATTCACTGACACTTTCAGACTGATATTTGGGCTATTACACGTAGTGTGATTACTGTGTGCAGGTTATAGAAAGATAGGAAGTTTAAAGTGGCCGAGGTTTAACGACAGACAAGATGGGAATTGAAAGCAAAGGTAAGGAGAATTAGGCATGACATGTATACGACTCTGATGGATGAACACGAGATTGTACAGGATAAGTATATGAATAGTGTGTTAGTATAATTGTTATGTTATTATATATGTATGTTTGTGATTGTTGAAAAAAAAAATTCACTAAATCTGATAAGTACATTACAGTTTAGTGTTGTGACATTTGATATCCATACCATTTGTGGGTGTAGGGTGTTACATTTCACATTCAAATTCAAGGAAAGGAACAATAAGCAAATCATCAATTAATTCACCATTAAAGCACAAATGCTGTTTGGCAGAAGTATTAGAGTGTCATATATCATCAATCTTAAGCAAAATACATGAGGAAATATAGCTCAAACAACCTGAATAGTATCCAAAATTGATGTCTTTACATTTAAATTATGACAGGCCAAAGAATGACATTTAGTGATAACCTCAAGACAACAAATACTGCCAATACAATCCATCAATGATATTCAATTTCCCAGTTCACAAAACAAATATTGTAATAAGGATTAGGAAATCAAATTCCCAGTATCAAACTCAAAATAAACATTGTTTTAAGAAAAAAAAAAGAAAGAATCCAAGACAAAAACAAAATCTATGCAGAGATTTTAATAAATGTCTTATTACCTTTGGTGGAGCTATTGCTGCGAATGAAGGCATAAAATTTATCATTTTAGCAGCTCATATTGAACAATCCCTCTTTGTTGGTTATGAAATACCGATGTAGATAACGTGGAAACCAATAGCGGAAGATAAAATAAATTCAAAACAACAAGCATATCACAACTATTAAGGTCTAATAATAATAATAACACAAACTACTACAATTAGATTAGATGCAACCTATCACAAATGAAAAAGTATGTCAGATCAACTATGGCCAATAGAAAGAATAGTAAGCAATAGATACTCAGATCAATGCCAAACATAATTAAAAAATGAAATATCCATTTAGTCAAAGAAATTAAAAGCCCTACCAGTAAGAATAATCAAAAAGAAAAAAGAAATTGAGCCTTATACAGACAAGATTAATCAAAAAGACAAGATTAATTAAAACAAAAATAGAAATTGAGTTTCATTTACTAAAAATCCCACAGACCCAAAAATTATAGACAAGATCAAACAAGATCATGAAAATTGCATCACAAGGTAATTAAACTTTGACCATTCAAATCAGCTATAGGTCCATTTACAATGCTTTTAAAAAGATCTATGTAGACATGCATTGAGAACCATAAAAACAAGTATCACTAAGATCATTAATTTTATTGTAACTTATTTTTGAAAGAAAACAGATTAGTTTCAAATTTTGAAATAGAAAAAGGCAGTCATAGGCAAACCTAGAGAAATCCCTGTGAATACGTGACCCTAGCTGGCATTAAAATGAAATCCCCTGCATTTCCAAACACACACAACAAAACACATAATAATCACAATAGCTTCATACTTTCGCTTCCATTCTTTCTCCTGCATTTCCTCCATAACCTTGTGTTCCAATTCATATATATATATATATATATAAACACACACACACACACACTTAAGATTGGGCACTGGTATAATTTAGACAAGAAATTCATGCTCCATCTGATAATCTAAAACCAAATCACAAAATAATTTCACAGCCAAACACATATTCATTAAAAATCTACAAAAATCAGAAACAAAAATCAACCAATATTCATTAATAATCTAAAAAAATCAAAGATAAAAATCAAACGCAAAGTTGAGGATACAAACCTATCTTCAATGACGGCGGCAGCAGCTGAGAGGAGGCACCAGCGAGGTTAGGAGGTGCGGCAAGGGGATCCAAAGAGGCGGTGCTGCGAGGAGGCGACACGAGACTCATCGGTGACGGGAGGATCGATGCGGGGCAGATCTCACTACAAGAAAAATGCCTTTTAATGAGGGGAAATCCGGTAGTTAAAAGTTAAAATCCGGTCGTTAAAACTCAATTTTCTTGTAGTGATCTGATGCAGAATAGGACGTGAAGCCCAGGACGCCAGGGACCTTTCGCCGGTGGTCATGTGCTCTAACACCCCGTCGTTTGGCCAGAATCATCATCGAAAGCTCGCGATTTCCTCAGCTTCGATCTCCTTATCGATGGCAAGTGGGGACAATCGGTGGGTACCAACAGGTGTGCCTCGCCTTCAGGAGTTTGATGGTGCAGATCATGTAGCCGTTCGACGCCGGGGCTGGCTGGAGAACGGGAAAGAACTTTCGGGTTGAGAGGAAAGAGAAAGGAACAGGGCTTCAGATGCGACACTGGGCTGACGATGAAGCAGGTGAGAGCATCGCCAGTGCTAGCGACCGGGTCGCTGGACTCTCCTTCTCTCTCTCTCCCTGGTTTCGATTTCTGCCTCCCCCTTTCACCTGCTTCATCATTTTCCCCTTCTCTATTTTTCTTTCATGTCTCCCTATTTCTTTTCTTATTTTCTTATTTTCTATCTATCTTTCTTTCTTTCTTATTCTTCATTTTGCTAGAAAAATCTAGGATTTTTTTTTCTCATATATATTTATATGTTCCTATATTTATTTAACTCGAATTATCTTTCTTTGTATTTGACTATTTACAACATCAAAATTTTTGAAGTGCTACATATTTAGTCGAAGTTATTAATTTAAAATCCGAAAATAATATCAACACATCTTTCTTTATAAATTTCTGTATTAATATTAATTTCAGTTCACCCATCTAATATTTCCATTAAATTTTTTAAATAATTGAAAAATAAAATATTTATTTTAAACAAATTAAAAATAAAATTCATAATATAATACGATTACAAGGGAAAAAAAGACAATTAAAAAATTTATCTCAATCAATGAAAATACTAAAAAAATTATTAAATTTTGTTTATAATTATTTTTGTTATATAATTTCAAGATTAAATGTTAATCTTATCGAGATTAGCAAAGTGACTGAATTTGAATATAATTTTATGTGCAAAGCAAAAATATTAAAAATAATTAATAAGTATAAGCACGTATGCATATTTTCATTAATATTATAATGCATAGTAAAATCAATAATCAAAATTATAAATTTTTTAAAAAATTTAATTGAAAATAGACAATTTATATAATATAAAATATTTTCAGCGACTAAATTATACAGACAAAAACTCGTCATTATATGAAATATTTTTTCCAATAAAAAAATAGCGACGGATACTTTGTCGCTATTCCATTGCTAAAATATTACTTCAATTTTTGAAAATTATTTACAAAATTAAAAAATTTTGAAAATGTTTTAGCGACTAAAAAATCCATCGCTAATTCAATTTTTTTGTAGTGTTTAGCGACAGCAACAATTAGTCGCTAAAATTGTCGCAAACAATTATGCTAAAAATTGCCTACAAATTTAGCGACTAATATTGCCATCGCTAAATTTAAACATCAATTTAGCGACTACAAAATGTCGTAAAATTATTTTCCAGAATAAATAATTGAATAGTTTTTAGCGACTAAAAATTTCGTCGCTAATTTAGTTGTAAAAAAAGGCGCCATCAATTGCCGCCAAAATTTAGCGATGGTTTCTTTTTTTCGTCGCTAAAATTGTAACCAATTGAAAAAAATGAATTTTCACAACTAAATTTAAAACAGTCGCTAATTAGCGACATAAGTACGTCCATCGCTAATTTTAGTCGCTAATTAGGATTTTTTTGTAGTGTAATGTTAATATAATATGCTTTGTCTTTTTACAATGAAAATTGGTTGGAGAGAAAAATGCCTCAACCACAAAACAAAATAACAATGTGATAATACTATGTATGTTTTCTAAGTGTCCTAAAAAATTTGCTGCTAATTATGGCAAAAGAACAAAACAAATATAAAACATCTAAGGTGAACTAAAGAATGCACACTCAACCCAACTGAGAATGGGATGCTGCATTGATAAATTCTGAATTAGTATATTGTTCCAATCATATGTGCCATGTTCATTGAGAATCAAGTGTTAGATATTGATAAGTCCTGGAATGTCAAAACTAAGAACGAGATGGTAGAGAGCCAAAACATGTTGGAGTTGATCCACAATACGCAATGGCCGATCGGCAATAAGCAGCGACCGATCTACAAAACAGATGAAAACTAACCCTAGCGTGCAGGGGATTAGTGCTTCAATGTTTAAGTCAGAAAGAGTTTTTTAGAAGGTGATAGAGAGAGAGTTTTTTAGTTGGAATCCTGATACCTGAGTGTCCCCAACTTAGTATTTGTACAAGTGCATAGATCCACTTGAGTGGTCTACTTTGGTGTCAGAGTAGGTTATGGCGGTGATGTGAAAGGAAGTAAGCTAGAGGATAAGGTAGTAGTGTGTGTTAGTGGACTAGCAGGGGATGCGCCATACCAGTCTGATCGGACGCACCATACTGACATCTTATTGACTTCCTTGGTTGTCTTGTGTGGCACGCCTAGGCCGTATGGCCTTAGGCCTGACCTAGGCCTTGACTTGAAGATAATGGGCATTATTATTTGTCCCCCTAAAGGATTCGATTGGATCGAGGGGAGCCTATCTCGAGGATCGAATTAGTTTCTATTTTGAAACTTCTAACTGCATCTTTTTGCTTTCCTTGCTGCCTGACTTGGTTCATTAAACTTAGGCATTCATCCATTATGCCTATTTATGGTGATGCTTCGTTTTTAATTTTTTTGTCACATTGAATGATAGACGCTTCATTTGACATCCTTATTAATGCAACCATTTGTTAGCATTTTTCCGTCTTTTTAGCTATGTCGGACTGTCATGTGGCTTAAGCCTTTTTAGCTACCCTTTTTCATAGAGGAAGTTTCATCTTATAAATAGGTGGTTTCACCTGTTGTTTCACTTCGCAAGCATTTCAGAGTCTCTTCTTCTTATTTATATTAACACTTTCTCATACGCTCGAATAACCCCTTCTTTCTCATAATAAGAATGTATATAAGCCTATTCCGATCTGGTCCAGTATGGAATGAACTTATAATTATAGAATCAACTCGATTATCAAATTCTAGATTATAAGTTCATAGCAGTCAAGCTCCCTTTTGCCTTTACACTCGAGGGCCAATCTCCGTCCGGTCCGAGGAAATCTTTGCACACCTCCATTACCTTTTGGGAGGCCTACATAGAAACTATCTACTCGAGACTGTCCCTTGGCCCGTAGATCCCGACACAAGGTTAGAATTCTAGCTCTTCCAGAATGGTATCTTATTGATGGTGCAGGGGATCACCCTAAGATGATCATCTCATGGCTATTGAGAATGAATCAAATCAGATGGTTCTATTTCTCAATCTTTCTGCAAATGACCAGACATCTAGGGGTAAAGCACTGTTTCGGTGCAGGCCACAAAAGCGGTACTAAACTTTTCTGCCTTCATTTTTCTCTATTTTTTCCATTTTAGGAAGATGAATGAATTTTGTTTCCTTGATGGAGGGAAGCAAGGCCCTCTGATCATAGTGCTTCACTATTTCAGATGAACGGGACGCTAAAACAGGGTGCTCTTTGCTCCCAAATCAGGGGCCTCTTTGTTCCCAACTTAGGGGCCTCTTTGCTCCCTTTTCTTGATCTCCGTCTCCACTTCTTCTTAGTCCTGCTCTACTTTCCATTTTTTTGCCGCTATGGGAATTTAGGAAGATGGTAGTTTAGAGCTGAGGAGGGGAAGGACAACAGATTCTAGGCACTTTTGTGGGGAGAAGCAAAAGCGAGCAAATTGGATATTTCTGAAGCATCCTGGCAAGTCTGGTGCCCCATTTTAAAAGCAATGTGCTCGGTGGGTGATGAAGTTTTAGATAGGATAATTTCCTTTGTATTTCTCTTATAATCTGGAAATTTTAATAAAATTCCAAATTTCTAGTTCATTGTTGTTGATTTCTGCTTCTTTTCTTTTAATTTCAAGTTTAATCAAGCTAATAACTCGATCGAAAAGCATGATTAGTTTTGTTATTTAACTGGGGAATTGAAACACATGATATTAGTGTTTGTAGCGGGTTGACCAGATAACCGTGATTGATGCTAGCAAATTATCCTTCATAAATTTCTTTAAATTAAAGTGCACTGATCAAAAAGTCATGATTAATGTAATGTTGTCCCCCTTCTAGTCAGTCCGATCAAATCCACAAGAGGGTCTGGATGTTATTTGCTCATTCTCCTGACGTTTTAATCGATTGTACGAATTGAAGGGTAGGAAGGGTAAGCAATTGGTGCTTGAAATTTTGAAAATGATAGCGTTTTCGTGAAGTGTGTTTTTTCAATTTGTTACCAACAACGTTTTGATCGGCCAGAAGGATCAAAGGAAAGGGGGTCTTAGGCGATTAATGCCTGGTTCTTGTGATAGCATCTTGGTATTCCAGACATTTTAAAATCCGGAATAACTTATTAACTGTGCTCATTATGGCGACTCTTTGGTTTTGGGTGCCTTCTAAAATGCTCCAATCTTGGGTTGCCATATGGCTTTGCCGTTTCAGCTCCCTGAGGAAAATTTCCCTATAAATAGGTGTCCTTATTCCCTATTCTTCCTTCTCTAAAGCCTTTTGCTTATTTTTTTTTCTAACTTTCTCCATCACGGAGTTCAAACATCTGAAACCCTTTGATTTCCGTGACTTTTGCATCTTTTTTCATTTTAAGAAGATGAATGAGTATGATTTCCTTGTTGTAATTTCCCTTATCATAACATTACCTGTTGAAAACAGGTAATGAGACATAAAGTTTATGCTTTCTTCTTTATTTTTACCATTTCTCTTTCAACTTCCCATTCTATGCCACTTTTGAGGTTCAAAGGGATGGCAGTTCAGAGCTAAAGAAGAGAAAAGGGAAGAGGAGGAAGATATTGGAGGAGAAGGAGGATGTACAACTCCGATGTTTGGGCCTCCGCGTCCTTTTGGCATTTTTCTTTCTTGGATGATGCCATTTTTAGGAGGTGCTCGACCCTTATGTTGAAATTAGAAAATCGCTTTATTGTTTGTACTA
Organism: Excoecaria cochinchinensis; assembly: GCA_947683425.1. NCBI lineage: Eukaryota > Viridiplantae > Streptophyta > Magnoliopsida > Malpighiales > Euphorbiaceae > Excoecaria > Excoecaria cochinchinensis. The sequence continues at coordinate 6,089,306 of CANTUQ010000033.1, read as the reverse complement.
TTTCTTGAAGAAATGAAAATTACTTTTAGTGTAATATCTCTTAAATCAATTGGATAGCCGTAATCAACCTAATTTTATAAATGATTGGATAATCGTAATCAATTTTTATTTTATTTTCGAAATGCAATCAATCTGATAATCGTAATCGATTAAATGTCTTCGTCTCTTCTCCTAATATTTTCATGCTACGAAATATTCATAAGGAATAAGCTTAAGAGTTTCATGATTAAACCAATTGAATAACCATAATTCGTTATCACCCTTTTAAGTTTGTCGAATTGGAAAATCTTGATTAAAAAGATTTTACTTTCTTTATTTTCATATTTTCTTCGATCTTTTTGATCGGAAGGCAAAAAATGATATTTTCCCATTTTTATCATGGTTCTCGGATTGGGGCTTCATCCTTCAAGAGTCTATGGACTTCTTTGAGGCTAGCACTGGTATAAATTTAAGAGTTGTCAACCGAAGTGATTGACTTGTTCGTCTTTTCAAATTTTATCGATTGAAGCGAATGTTTTGTAAATTGATTTTAGAAAGTTTATCGACCGAAGTGATTGTTTTATGGATCGACTTTCGAGAGTTTATCGATCGAAGCAATTATTTTATGGATCCGCCTTTGGGAGTTTATCGACTGAAGTGATTCTTTTATGGATTGACTTTCGGGAGTTTATCGACAGAAGCGATTATTTTATGGATCTGATTTTTTTGGCCTAACCTGTAACACCCCGATACCCCCGGGAAGGAATATCGGGTTGCTATAAGCAAACACACTAACGCATACATATACAAACTCAACTCGAAAGTGGAAGTAATAACAATACATTATTAAAATATCTTGGGCCAAAACAAAATACACTTATAATATATATAAACTGTACACATTATAAAATTTTGTTGCTAATACATATTCATCTTCTGTACATGTACAAAATAGTTAACATTTGCACTTCGATACTATGCTTCTCTATATACATAATAATGTTACTCAAAACAAGAAAACTCTATCTTATACAAAAAGATCTTAAACAAGCTCCTAGTGGCCATGACCTGCAGATGCGCACTCACTGATCCAATCCTATAAACCTACATGAAAAAAATACCCATGCTAAATGATAATGCTTAGTGGGGATAAACAGAAGAAATAGACTTCGATTGAAGTCATAGATATAAGAAAGGCATATCGATAGTCATGTCATATACAAATAACCATATTTATAACCTTGTAAGCAAATAACATCAAGCTTCAACCCATTCATGTGCAATAATCCATATATGGAAAACAATATCAATATCATGTCATACTATGTTCATGTACATATACAAGTCTCTACTTTACCTCTTGTACAGTACAAAATATACATTAGCAGCCTGAATTCTCAATAATGGTGGATACGGGTACTGTGGGTAATATTTAAACTTTAGAGAACTAACACAATAGTGTTGAATACATTAGGTATTCATCAAGTAGACACAACTAAGGTCACTGTGGCAACCGCCTCTAACCCTTTTATAAGCATGCTTATCTATCCACTACTATGACACTTCAGGCTTAACCCACTTCCTCAAGACATTTATCACTTGACATTACTGGAAATGCAAATCGAAACGCAATCATGTCAATAATTATTAATACAAAACTTTTTAAAGAGGTTTAAGCAAGTATAAACTATCCATTACTATGACACTTCAGGCTTAACCCACTTCCTCAAGACATTTATCACTTGACATTACTGGAAACACAAATTGAAATACTATCATGTCAATAATTATTAATACAAAACTTTAATTGTAATTTAAAAGAGGTTAAAGCAAGTATAAACCATGCACTATGGAGAAAACATGCAAGGCAAGGCAAGAAGAAAACATATTCAGAAGTAGAGCAGGGTGGGGAAGGGGCTTACTATCGTGATCAAGACAAGAAGTCGTGCTCGTGACAAAAGCCAAATGCACTACAGGAAATGGGGAAAATGCACGATTCGTGCGCCTGTGCACGAGCATGACTAGTGCACCTGTGCACGACTCGTGCACAGCAAGGCGTCCCTCTCCGAGTCGTGCTGGCTTTCACGACTTGGAGCACGCTGCCACTTCACGATGCGCACGAAGCATCTACGACGCTGAAGAAATCTGCTTTTATCGCGATCGTGACAGAAGTTGCGCTCGCGACAGAAGCGTATTTCTCCCCAAAATTTGCTCTTTCATACTCTATTTTCAAAATCAAACATACTATGACGCGCGCTGAACCTAGCAAAGGCCCTCTTTAAACCGGCTTTTAGGGCTCGATGGATAGCTTCGCATTTTTTTGATCTTGGGCATCATGAGACATTTTGGATGCCTCCTTGTAATGCCCCAAAAATTTCAGTATTTTTATTTATTAATTTGACGCGCTAAAAATCGTCAAATGTTGATTTTAACGCATAAGAGTGGAATTTTTCATTAAAGGTATGTAATTTAATTATTCAAATAATTTTTGATATATGCATATATGTATGTGTGTGTAACGCATATTTACATGTAATTGGATTAGAAAATATTAATTAGAGAATAAAGGGTATATAGACAAATAAAAATAATTATAAATGTGATAATTTATTATGGTCTAAATTATCTAGACAAGTGAAAATAGCATAAACTAGTTTAATGGAGATTAAACTAAATTAGTGAGAATTAAGCTAAAATTTGAGGGAATTGTATGATATAGAAATAAAATAAGAGAACAAAGACATTAGAGGAGGGAGAGGCAAAAACGGTGAGCAGCACAGGGGAAAGGAGACCGGGAAACCGAAGGAGAGAGAAAGAGAGAGGGAGCGGCGGAAAGCACCGCCGGCGACGGTGATCGGGGTGGCAATCGGACCGACGCACACGGCAAAGCCGTTCCGTGGCGTCTACCTCCGGTTCGCGGCGGCGTCAGTCCAGGAGATCGAGAGAGGAACCGAAGCTTCCTCAGCGTTTTTCGGCGAGCTCCGACGGCGAGAGGCGACACGAGCGGTGCGACTGGACTCACGACGGCAAGGCGAAGCTTCCGGTGGCCGTGGATCCCCCCAATCGCCGGCGACGAGTAGATCGGAGAGGGAGAAAATCAAAGCTTGCGACGGCGATTCCAGCTAAATGGCGTCGTGGATGGGAGCATGATCACCGGAAAAGGAACCCCGAGGCGTCGAGCTTCCTTCCGGTGGTTTCAGTGCCTCCGGTCGAGCTCTGGCGAGACTCCGGCGACGGTGACGGGACCAAAAATAGCAGAAAATTCGGTATGTGGCCACCAAAATTACTTTCTTAAGTGATTTTGCACAAGTTAAAATTTATTAAGAGTGATTTTGCTAAATACAGTATGTGAACAATTTTATTGATTTGCTGGCACTGTGTTAAGAGTAATGGGTTAGCTGAATAGAATTAAATTTGAGATTTACAGATTTCGGGTTAAATGAAAAGAATTGAAAAGTTTTCCATATTCGGGAATGTAGGACTGCATTTGTAAAATAGGAGAAATATAGATTAATTTGTAGTAGGATTTTAAATTGTATATAATCTTTATAATGATAAAATTCTGGCGTATAAACTAGATTAGTAATTAAACTAATAAATAACTTGACAATAATTAAATTTGATAATGATAGCGTATTTGATAATTCTTAAAGAATTGGTGGGAATATAAATGTTGAGTGGGAATTCCAATTTACGTTTATTGATAGTTTGAATTAAGGATTAAGTTGGGTTGAAGGCATGTGATTTTATTATATTAAAATATGATTAGTGCATGTTTTAAAATATTAAGTGAATGTTTGAAACCATTATTCAAGCAGTCAAATTACTGTTAAGACCAAATTAGAAGTATATGTGTACCCCTATATAAGTGCAAAATAACATAAATACAATAGTAAGTTTGTAATAAGTTTTAAACTGTATGGTGAAGTTAATTTAGATTAGTCAATTATTTTAAGCTGTGAGTTAAAGCTTAAATAAATTAAGCAAATTAAGTTAAACTGATGAATTGAGCTAAATCATTGAAATAGAAGCAAGTAGGGCTTGGTAATTGTGGAGTTCTGTTTTTGGGTACATCATGGGATTTCACTTGAATTGTGCATTTGAATTTATAAACTAAGAATGGATAATACACCTATTGTAATGAATTGTTACTGTAACCAATCTTTATCCCTATGTGTGTGTTGACTTGCACAAATTTGTTAAGTAGAAATTTTATTAAATGTTATGAATGATCTAGTAGAGTTAACGGTTTATAATTCGTGTCATTTAAAGTAAATGAAATTTAGTGTAAATCTATAAAGATAGGATGGAATTCAACATGAAAGAAAATAAATATATTTATAAGTAAAGACTAATAGAAGACAGCATCGTACTTTACTTAAATTTTAGAGAAGAAAATATAAATTTACTATATTACTGATAAATAAAGGACTAAAAGTATTTTAAGCAGGCTCATGACATGTTAATGAATTTGGGAAAAGAGTATAGTTAAGTATGCCTAAAAGACAATTATAACAATAAAGTAAATTAGTCTGTTAAGGAAGTCAGAATATCAGGTTATAAATAAAAGTAAAAATGGGTTATACGTGTTTAAATGGGGTAATTTGTAAGAAGAATTGGATAAATGAAAAATAGTGAATCCCTATTTAAACAATAATGTATTAATGGGTTCTATATGAGATAAACTTAAATTGATGAAATAAATGGAGGAGAATGAGAATGGAAAGAAAGGGTGGTGGCTGAACGTATACTCGCATATTTGAGATATGTTATAACTGTTAATGCATTTTAACTAATATAAACATGATTAATGGCTTGCTGTGAAGCAAAATCAGTGGAATGTGATAAGTAAATGAAGTTGTATGAGAAAATGATGATGGATGATACCGGGATAATTTCTGAAAAATTGAATTGAAATGTATATTGATCTTATTTTATGTAAAGATCAAAGTTTTGATTTATTTAAATAATATTCAATAATGTGGCCCTATTTGATGAGCTGGTAGTCAAGTCTAGTTCAGGATATAGTGGCTAGCCATAGGGACATAAGACCGCGGGTGTGAGCATGGCGACTCACTTTTTAGTAGGCCAATGATGGTCCTACTTCTGTATCTGAATATCACTTTTTAGTAGGCCAATGATGGTCCTACTTCTGTATTTGAATGTCACTTTTAGTAGGCCAATGATGGTCCTACTTCTGTATCCGAATATCTGTATCTGAATATCCGAAGTGTACTGTTCTGTATTAAAAGATAGTGGTGGTCACACAGGACTCCACTGGTATCTGAAAGACTGGGGGTAATCCTTTGGGGTTCCTTCAGGTTTGAAAGACTGGAGTGATCTCTCAGAGGTCTCTCCAGGTTATTGTGAACTCTTAGGGGTTCACATCCCGTTTATCCTGTGCTTAGAGTCTGCCAACATTGTACTATGGGCAAAACAGTAAATTACAAAGTGAATTTATGAATGTGAAATAATTGTGTGAATCAAGAAATTTAATGATGAACAAATGAAGTGAGATAAACTGGTGGGTTTAAATAATAAGTTTATAATCCATATTAAATGTATAACTTAAGAAGTTAGATGGCAAGTGTGAAAGTAAATGTGGATTAAGAAGCCATAAAGTAACTTAATAACAGAAGTAAAGTTGAAGGATGAAATAGTACAATTAGTAAAGAGATGTTAACTAAGAGGTATGAGTGAAATTTAAAGTTTAATATATATGTATATATGTATATATAGGTTTGGGTGAAAGTTAACTAATTTATAATATGATTTCGAATTTTGATAAAGTTGATGGTTCTGTGGTAAAAACTTTAATTGAATGAATAATATTAATAAATGAGCCTATGAAATTGAGATATGAAAGTGACTTTATGAAAATATATGAACCTTATATTCACCAACGTGTACTCCAGGAATGCAAATATACATAGTAGTGGATATTATTGGGTTGGATAAATGCTATAACAACCGATAATGTAGGAATGAAATATTACCTACTATGTTAGAAGTATATTGTCTGTTTAATATTGCATGACATTAATAAAATGATGCATGATAAGTGAGTTTTACACATTATTAAAATGCAGAAGGATCTTAGTCGTTGATGTGGAAATTTGATTATAAAGGTTTATGAAGTTTCAGCATTTGAAAAGAATATGGAATGTATCGCATAAATATGGTTTTATCCTACAAACCATTCATATTTAATTTGGAGTTAAATAGCTATTGGTATAATATTAATTATAAAGTATTATATTGATTATGAAAGGAAAAAGTAATTTGCTATATTAATGTATGAATGATCAATTACATGTATATATTATGTTTATGTCGTGGATAAGTAAATTTGGTAGTCACCACTAAGCGTAAAGCTTAGCGCGTGGTTTATCCTCGCGCAGGTATAAGACATAAATCAAGTGAATATCAGCACTGTTCCAAAGGAGGAACGTTGAATGGTAAGCATGACAAGCAGGTGATGAGAATGAAATTTCTGGGAATTGCTATTTTAGATTTTGTTCAGATCGGCATGTACACTATATTGATAAATAGGATAGTAGTGTATCAAGAGATACACTAAATATTTATTCATAGTAAATAGTTGATGTATTGATATTATGTTCTTGTATTTTGTATAATTGATGTAATAGTGAGCTGATGACATTGTGAGCTATTATACAAGTATGTGATTGGAATTAAATTGGAGGATGGGCAAAATTGTGTTGGAGTTTGAATTGGAGTAGGACGGATGAATGTGTATGCGATTATAGAAGTGTAAACACTTTCTGTTACAGGGGGATAGGCAATATTATAGAGGAGACTCTGCCGAAATTTCGGTAGAATTTAAGTAGCCTATTTGATAATGATTATGTGAATAGTAAAGTTAATAGTGATAGAAAAAAAAAAATTTCCCGGATTTTCATAATGATTTTAAGAATAGTTTAAGACAATTAAGTTATTATGTACAGTAAAAAGGGTGTTACACTCCTTTCCAATAGAACATTGGATAGGACATCTAACCTCATGATGCCTTTAGGCACCTTTGAGGTATTTTGGAGTCGCCACCCAATTTATAAGAAATTGGGAAAGGTCTCTAACCTCGGGGGTCTTAAACCAGAGAAGGTGTTCGGAACTTCACTCTTATTAATGACTTAAGTTTATAATTGAGTTTTTAAGAAATTAAAATTCCATCTCTCATCTCACACGATCATGCATTGAATTTAAGCGCATAACAAACACATTGGAAAGCATTTAAATAAAGCGATAAAGAAATAAATAAATTACATGTAAAAATTGGGACAGAACAATCCCCCAAAAATAAGAAAACGTAATAAAACTTGTCCCAAAATCAATTACAAGGGCCCAAAAATGAATAAATAAGCACATACGGAATAATTAAAAATGCATCATATATAAATCGGGAGATTTATTGAAGTTTTAGGAACGTTGGTTCCTTTTTATTAACTTAAAAAAGATTGAAGAACTATTTTTGGGTATTGATTGAGAAAACCGGGATGAGTGATCCCATTTTATGAAAATTAGTTCTCCATTTTGAAAGTAAGATTTTATTGGTTTAAAATAGGACATTGGTCCATTTTATTAAGAAAACTTCCAAGTTATTGATTATTGTAAAAGGCATGATTTTCTATAATACGGAGAATTTAAAAATACATTTTACATACAACGTAAAATAATATAATAAAGAAAATATAACAAAAAAATGCAAACCCTAGATTCGAAGGTCTTTGATCACCCGATCCTCCATCTCGTGCATAAATGTAATTCACATAAGTAAATAAATTTTGAGACAACAAAACAAAAAATAAAATAAAACATTAGTAAAGTAATTAAGTAGATAATATATAAGAAGTAGTCAAATAAAGATTAATAAATAAACAAAATAAATAAGTCAATAAAAATAATCAAACGGTGGCAAATGATTCGATGATAACATTAATAATTATTAATAGAGATAAATTGAATAAAACTAAAAATTAATAAAATGAATTAGGATAGATATTAACAATGAAAAATACAGCAAATTATATTACATCACATGCATTTTTGGGAACTTCTTATGTTCGGGCACTTGGAAAAAAAGTACATATAATGCACTACGAAGAGGTAGCACGGCGGTCCTATTCTGTGTACGTTCGGGTAAGACAAGAAAGATCTAGAGCTGAAGGAGGGTGAAGGGGAGCAGACGTGCACGACTCGTGCAGTCATTGCATGAATCGTGCAAAGAGTGCACGACTCGTGCACTCATTGCACGAGTCGTGCAATGCCTGCACGACTAGTCTGTGAGGGTAGTGACTGAGTGGATGATCGGGGCCAACAGGGAATACGATACGGACGGACAGTCACGTATTTGATCGGGAAAAAAAAAGTAAAACTTAGACCATGAACATTATCCGATCGGAAAGACACAACCCAGGCAAAAATGAAGACGCAGCTCAGACAAATGAAAAACAGAGACGAACAGAGTAAACTTACCAGACTTATTAAACGTGATAATATACCATCGAAAACATGCATAATAGAAAAACAAATATGTAGATTAATCATGATAAATATTTAAAATCCATGCTCACGTGCAAACAACAACATTCATACAATACACAGATTATTGAGATCAAATAACAAGTATATATAGTATATACATCATAGGAAACTGAATAAAGAAAAACAAGAAATAAAATAAAAAAGAATGAAAGAGGAGAAGGTTTAACCCTGTATTTACCCTCAGATATGATTTTAGATTGCAAGTTAAGAAGCTCTAGTTTCCTTGTTGATTTGCTTGAGAAGAAAACTAAAACAAAGACTCAAAGAAAAAACTTTAAATAAAAGTTACGTAAAGAAAGAAATGAAAGATCAAAGATGATTGAATATCAAACGCCAGGAATTAGTTCCCTGATTCAAGAACAACCTCAGAATGTTTTGAGCACAAAAATCACTTTCTTGCTCTCAAAAACTTTTCTCCCTGTGTTTTTCTTTCTTTTCTCGGCTCTAAAAAATAACCTCCTCTCTCAGTTTTTCAACTTTTCCTTTTTATATCTCAGTGGAAAACTAGGGTTTTCCTAGGTATATTCATTCTCCAAAAACCCTTGATTCCCTTTTCCAAACCAGATTTTTCCTTTTAAAATCAGACAGGCCGTTTGCAATTTCCAACCAAATCCCGAAAATAACGGAAAAGGAGGCGCTTGGGGCGGGCGTGTATCTCACATTGGTGAGATGCGCCTCACTAACGTGAGGCTGCATCTCACCATGGTGAGATGGGCCTCACGTCACGTTGGTGAGATGGGCTTCACCCCACAGGCCCCAAAATATTTTTTTTATATAAAAAGCGAAAAGTATTTTTTTCGAGGAAATCATCACTTCCATTTGTCTTTTGCCTGTGAACAGGCATCATTCTCATCATTGGGTAACTTCGGTCTGGGCTTCCTCAGGATTCGGTGTCTACACATACCCACTTAACTCTAACATGAAAAACTCTTACTTCATTACTCATATGCATACAAAACATGTTATAATCAAATTATAACCATCATGCGCTAATTATTAACAAGAAATACTCTCAACATACGAATTAAACCACAAAAACATTCAAATTACAATTTACCCTATCTCAAAAGTTCATATAAAGACCATACTCATTTAAACACTGCAAGCAATCAAAATGAGCATATAAACAAGTATACAACTAATAGAGCTATTGAACTAATCAAAGTTCACCATACATCACTACTCATGCATATCTCTATTTGAGCATAATTACTCAATCACCACACATGCAAAATGATTGAAAACACACTCGATCCCAACCTCTAGGTAGCTCAATCACTGCTCTTTACTCGATTCCAATCTTCTCCTTGCCTTTGTCCAGTCTCTTATCCACAGCTTCAACAAATCATACAAAACAATCCAAGAATCAATCCTTTTATTTCACTTTAAATCATATACACAAACCAAGTAGAAGAAGAAGACCAAAACCTGGAAGATCTACTACTTACCTCTGTACAAGAACAAATACTACCCTTATCTCACTCCCTTCAAACCAATCCAAGTGATCCACTTAAAGAGTAAATGAAAAAAAAAGAGAAGAGAAGGGAAGAAACACGAAAAAACCAAGAGCAAAGAAAAAGAAAAGAATAACCCAAAAGTAGAAAAAAGAAAGGAAAGAAGAAAGCCGGTCAAACCCAAAGAAAGCAGCCGGTCAAACCCAAAGAAAGCCAACCTCTCACATTAATGCCCACCAACTAGCCTTTAATGCCACTTACCTCATTTAATTGCACAAAACAAAACTCATGCCAAGTGTCCATTCCCTACAATGCCACTTGTCAAAGCCCCTATACACACTTCTAAGCTGACACGTGTCCGGTATCCATCACTTAAATTGACCTTTCGCTGGAGGGTTCTGTCGCGCTCACAACAAAACTCTCACCCAATCTTAAACTTGTTAAAATCCACCAAAATTTAGCCAAAACTTCTAGGGTCCAAATCGGGTCGTTACAAATCTCTCCCCCTTAAGAAATTTCGTCCTCGAAATTTCCCCCGTACCACATAACACATTCTATCATAAATTCTTGTGTACACAACCAAAACAATGTAAAACACCAAAAGACTTACCAGAAGAGCCAACAGGGGCATCTATAGCTTTTACAACCATTGCATTGACTCGTTCCCCTCGGTAGGAAATGGCTTCTTTACCCTTTCTGATGGCGATCTATTAGCTCCACTTCCTCTTCTTCCACTTCTAATGGTTCCAGATGCATTACTTTATCTTTGCTTGCTTGTGAGGCTAAATTCTCCCTCGACTTGGGGCACTTGGCAAGCAAGTGCTCCATGCTGCCACAACTAAAATAAGCTCCGGTGAGTTTCCTACACTCACCCCAGTGGTGCCTCTAACAATGAACACACTTTGGTGCTGCACTTCCTCTACTGGTAGGTGGCACAACACTCCCAACTGAAGTTGGCACTTGCACTGATTCTTGTTCATCTCTTCCTCTCATCACTTCTCTAGCTGTTGTAGCAAAACCTTCATTTCCTTTCGGGAACTTTCTCTGTTGCTCTCTCTTTTGCTTCAATAACTCTGAATCCTCTAATTTTATGGTTGCCAGTACCAATCTATAGTAATTCAACTGGTTGTAAAGCTACCATGGCCGATAGAGGGCCTCTGATACTTTCTCTTAGCCCGTCTTCAAATTGCTGACACTTAAAATCCTCTGTTAATAGAATATCAGGCACATATTTACTCAACCGGATGAACTCTTACTCATACTCCCCGACTGTCATATTCCTTTGCTTAAAGCTCACAAACTCTTTCCACTTTGGCTCTCTATATGCCTTAGTCACATATTTCTCTTTGAACTCATGGATAAAGAAATCCCATAATAAATCCACTGCCCGTTGTGGGTTTCTTAGTACTAACTTCCACCAGTCATATGCTGCACCCTGTAGCAATAACACAGTGCAAGCTACTCTCTGATTCTGTGGGCAATTAATCTCTTGCAGGATCCTTCCTGTTCTCTCAAGCCCAAACTCTACTATATCAGATTGGTCCAATGAGGTTCCCTTAAACTCTTCAGCTCCTCTCTTTCTTATTAGGTCCGTTGGTGCTTTAGGAGTTGTCGGTCGATCTAAAATCTGAACTAACCCTTGCATCAGCACTGGGTTATCCTGAACAGGATCAACTCTTTCATCTCTAACTTGTTCTTGCACAAGCGGATCCCCATGAACCGCATTCATGCTACCTGTCGTCTCTCTTATGTTCTCACTCGAGTCCGACTCCACTATACTCTACAAAATAAATAACATCTGCATTAGGCCACAACTCTAAACAAACTTTGACATTTAATCTATACTCTATATCTTATAGATCAGAACCTCTAACTTATGCTCTGATAACACTAAATTGTAACACCCTGATACCCCCAGGAAGGAATATTGGGTTGCTACGAGCAAACACACTAACGCATACATATACAAACTCAACTCGAAAGCGGAAGCAATAACAATACATTATTAAAATATCTTGGGCCAAAACAAAATACTCTTATAATATATATAAACTGTACATGTTACAAAAGTTTTATGCTAATACATATTCATCTTCTATACATGTACAAAATAGTTAACATTTGCAATTTGATACTATGCTTCTCTATATACATAATGATATTACTCAAAATAAGAAAACTCTATCTTATACAAAAAGATCTTAAACAAGCTCCTAGTGGCCATGACCTGCAGATGCGCACTCACTGATCCAATCCTGTAAACCTATACGGGAAAAACACCTGTGCTAAGCGATAATACTTAGTGGAGATAAACAGAAGCAATAGACTTTGAACGAAGTCACAGATATTACAAAGGCATATCGATAGTCATGTCATATACAAATAATCATATATATAACCTTATAAGCAAATAACAGCAAGCTTCAACCCATTCATGTGCAATAATCCATATATGGAAAACAATATCGATATCATGTCATACTATGTTCATGTACATATACAAGTCTCTACATTACCTCTTGTACAGTACAGAATATACAAATCGAAACACTATCATGTCAATAATTATTAATACAAAGCTTTAATTATAATTTAAAAGAGGTTTAAGCAAGTATAAACTATCCACTACTATGACACTTCAGGCCTAACGCACTTACTCAAGATATTTATCACTTGACATTACTGGAAATGCAAATCGAAACACTATTATGTCGATAATTATTAATACAAAACTTTAATTGTAATTTAAAAGAGGTTTAAGCAAGTATAAACCATGCACTATGGAGAAAACATGCAAGGCAAGACAAAAAGAAAACATTTTCAAAAGTAGAGCAGGGAAGGGAAGGGTTTTACTGTCGCGATCGCGACAAGGAGTCGCCCTCGCGACAGAAGCCAAGTGCACTACAGGAAACGGGGAAATTGCATGATTCGTGCTCTTATGCACGACTCGTGCACGGAAGCACGACTCGTGCTCATGGTGCACGACTCGTGGACCTGTGAAAGTCTCGTGCACATCAAGGCATCCCTCTCCGAGTCATGCTGGCTTTCATGACTCGGAGCACGCTGCCCCTTCACGACGCGCATGAAGCGTCCGCGAGGCTGAAGAAATTCGCTTCTATCACGATCGCGACAGAAGCATATTTCTCCCCAAAATTTGCTCTTCCATACTCTATTTTCAAAATCAAACATACCCACTTAACTCTAACATGAAAAACTCTTACCTCACTACTCATATGCATACAAAACATGTTATAATCAAATTATAACCATCATGCACTAATTATTAATGAGAAATACTCTCAACATATGAATTAAACCATAAAAACATTCAAATTACAATTTACCCTATCTCAGAAGTTCATATAAAGACCATACTCATTTAAACACTGCAAGCAATCGAAATGAGCAAATAAACAAGTATACAACTAATAGAGCTATTGAACTAATCAAAGTTCACAATACATCACTACTCATACATATCTCTATTTGAGCATAAATTACTCAATCACCACACATGCAAAATGATTGAAAACACACTCGATCCCAACCTCTAGGTAGCTCAATCACTGCTCTTTACTCAATTCCAGTCTTCACCTTGCCTTTGTCCAGTCTCTTATTCACAGCTTCAACAAATCATACAAAACAATCCAAGAATCAATGCTTTTATTTCACTTTAAATCATATACACAAACCAAGTAGAAGAAGAAGACCAAAACCTGGAAGATCTACTACTTACCTCTGCACAAGAACCAATACTACCCTTATCTCACTCCCTTCAAACCAATCCAAGTGATCCACTTAAAGAGCAAATGAAAAAAAGAGAAGAGAAGGGAAGAAACACGAAAAAACCAAGAGCAAAGAAAAAGAAAAGAATAACCCAAAAGCATAAAAAAGAAAGGAAAGAAGAAAGTAGCCGGTCAAACCCAAAGAAAGCCAACCTCTCACATTAATGCCCACCAACTAGCCTTTAATGCCACTTACCTCATTTAATTGCTCAAAACAAAACTCATACCAAGTGTCCATTCCCTATAATGCCACTTGTAAAAGCCCCTATACACACTCCTAAGCTGACACATGTCCGATACCCATCACTTAAACTGACCTTCCACTAGAGGGTTCTGTCGCACTCGCGATGCTTGTCGCGCTCGCGACAGAACTCTCACCCACTCTTAAACTTGTTAAAATCCAACAAAATTTAGCCAAAACTTCTAGAGTCCAAATCGGGTCATTACACAACCTTTAAGAGTCCATGGACTTCTCTGAGGTGGGCCTATGTTGACTAGTTTTGTTAAGTTTGACAGCCACATTGTTACTTAATCATTTTTGTTTTTTTAAGAAAATTGAATAATTGATTTGCATAATCCTTAAAGATCTGCAATATATACATTTAATAATCTATTTTATTAGTATACAAAGGGTACCTCTTTTGTTCCCGTGAATATAGTGTCATGCTAATGCTCTCATGATCTTTTGAATCTTCGAGAATTTTTTACTTAGCCAGAGTAGAATGTCCTAAGCAGGCATGTTGTTACGATTGATTCGTTGGTTGTGGCCTTTACCGATAATCATTTTAAAGCTCTAGATGTTATCTTTGAACAAGTTATTTGGAGGATGCCCTTCCCAGTTTGGGTTGACGACTTCTCCAATTGAACTTCCATTTAATGTATACACGTATGAGGGCCTTGAGGCTGATGTCTGGGAGATTTCCTTATTTCTCCCTTTTTCATGAAAACCCCAAGGTTGGTGCTTGGGAAATTTCTTGACTTCTGGCGTCGTTAGCAAATAGAGGGGGCCCTATTTTTCATCTATGTTGGTCCGAGGCAGGGCTCTTTTTGCTAGATCATTTTACTTTTCCTTGCCGGCCATATTTGTGGCTTGACAGCTTACCCAATTTACATTGGCTGACCATGCGGCAAATTTTAGGCCTTGGTGAATGGAACTTTCTTATGAAGCCTTTCTGCATTTAGGTGGCCGCCGACATGGAGAAAGCTAGTTTCATGGTCTTCTCCGATGCCTCTGCCAAATGGTAGATATTCATGCTTTCTCCAATATTTGTTCTACGAGGCGTCTAGTCTTTTTCCACACTAACAGATCGATCGATTACTAGTTCCCATGTTGGGGATGATCGATTTAGGTCTCTATTGCCATTTGAGTGAGAGAGCTTAACGAGAATCACTGTATTCCCGATTGGCCAACTTCTCTACTCAAATCGCATTCTCGTCTTTATCTGCCTTGAAAGGTCGTGAATGAATGCAAAAAAGAGCTTCTTGATTCTTAGGCCATTTTTCTCCTCCTTTCAAGTCATTTCTTATACTGAAAGATTTAACCAGCCCCATTGCCTGAATGTCGTGCTTTACCGATTTAGATTGGTGGCAGTGTTCTTATCAATGTTCCTCTCCCGCTCTCCTTCCAAACACACTCTTCCTATTGGATAGGTGTGATTGGCCTTTTAGTGTGCTTGAAAGCTCCACTCATTAAGGCAATTGTGAGCACAGAAAGCCGCTCATTTTATCTTAGCTTAGGACGAGTGTAGGTTGTTTAGCCTTAACTTGGAATTAGATGGTTTCATATGTCAAAGTAGTCCTCCCCCGAGGAGGGATCACTCATCTCCTACTAAAAGGATTCTTCGTGATTTGAGGAGGGATGTTTCATCTTCTGTCATGATTGACTCAACTTCTCGTCTCTTTAATCGTTGTCCGATTGGTTTGCTTCTTTAGAGGGGGAATTTTTGAGGTTTTCATGAGTGCACCACACAAATTCCTGCAGAAAGCCTTCTTGTAAAAGCCTTTCCATTTCATCCCTCAGTGCATTGCACTCATCGGTTGCATGACCAACATCCCTGTGAAAATCACAGTACTTACTCATGTCTCTTAAAACAAGTGTTCAGTCAGATAAATTTTTCTGCCATCTGACCTACTATCTGCCTCTTATCCATTAGAGAACTTTAGTAGGGCTAGAATTAAGCTTGGTATGGTTTTTAGCAAGATTTTTATCATGGGTTTCAGACCTTTCTCTTTTAAATTTTATTTGCTTAACCCTCTTTGGCTGTCGGCATGGGTATTGTAAAGACCTCAGTCGATCATCCCTGACTGGCAAAAATTGTAGCCTATCGAATACATTCATTTGGGGCTATAGTCCATCAGCCACGCTAGGAGGAAATTGAGGGCATTTGTCTACTCGTGGTGAGAACTGCAGCCTTTCGGACAATGTTCGCTTTCTCTTATCGGTGATGATGGATTCGTCCAATGGAATGAATAACTTAGCCCTCTTTATTAGGTCGCTTATGTCTGTTGGAGCCTGAGAGACTCAGATAAAGGGAAGTTTCTAATGTTTATCCATAGTGCTTTTACTGCCTCTTTGAGGCGGACTTCTTTGATTTTTGTGATGAGCGCTTAAAACCTCTCTTTATAGTCTCTGAGACTTTCATGGGGTCTTTGGGTCATACCTTGTAGATCTTCAATCATTTTCACCATCTGAACTTGAGTGAATCGTGTTATGAAAAGCTCTTGGATTTGCTTAAAGGAAGTAATTAAGACTTGGGGAAGGCTCTGGAACCACCTCAATGCATCATCCATTAAAGTTGTAGAAAAGACTCTACAAAATACTCGGGTGTTGTAAGAACACGTTGTAATTTGCATCAGGAACTCATAAAGGTGGGCCTTCGGGTCGGTCTTGCCCATATATTTTGGCATTTGGGATTCCCAAAGTCTTGGGGGAAGCTCTATCTCTTTCATTTCCCATAGAAAGGTGAGACAGCATCGTCATCTGACAAAAGTCCCCAAAGGATACGAAATCTCTGTGAGAAACAGGTGCTCGTGAATATCTTGGTTTGCGACGGGAATTAGCATCCTCTCCTAAAGAATTCTTTTTTTCCTTTCCCTTGTTCCTCAACTCATGTGCATTGGAGCGGGTGCTGGGCTTTCCCTGGCTCGCGTTTCCTGATTCTCGAATTTCAATCCCTTGCTTTCTTTATTTCTCTTCCTTTCTTCTTTCAAAGCTAGCTTTAAAGCTCTTTGTCGATTCCCAAGTTGTTTATCTCTTCAGATAGATTGCATTATGCTTTTGGTAAAGTCCTTAAGGATGGCATTCATTTCACTTATGGTGATTAGGGTATGACTTGATTATGCCATGAGCTCGCTGTCGAGCTCAAAATTGAGGCTATCAAGAATGGGGGATCCCGGGGGCTCATCCCGTCTTTTGGTAGTCCCTGATCTTACTCAATTGTCATTGAATTGGTCATTTCTCTCTTCCCTGGAGCATCTAAAGTGTTTTGACTCTACCATCGACTCACAATGAGAGCACCAAATAATAAGTCTTGGAATGTCAGAACTAAGAATGGGATGGTTGAGAGGCAAAATACGCTGGAGCCGATCCACAATAGGCAATGGCCGATCCATGATAAGTAGTGACCAATCTACAAAATAGATGAAGACTAACCCCTGGCTTGCACGAAATTAGTACTCCTATGTTTAAGTTAGAGAGAGTTTTTTAGAAGGTGATAAAGAGAGAGTTTTTTAGTTGGAATCCTTATAGAATTTTTTAGTTGGAATCCTTATACATGAGTGTTCCTGACTTAGTATTTGTATAAGTGCATAAATCCACTTAAGTGGCCTACTCTGGTGTTAGAGTAGGTTATAGCGGTGATGTGAAAGGAAGTAAGCTAGAGGATAAGGCAGTAGCATGTGTCAGTGGACTGGCAGGGGGCACGCCATGTCAGTCCGATTGGATGCACCATGCTGACAACTTGTTGACTTCCTTGGTTGTCTTGTGTCACATGCCTAGGCCTTATGGCTTTGGGCCTAACTTGGACCTTGATTTAGGCCTAAATATAATGGGTATTATCATATATGAATGGATTGCATGAACCAAATATAAATTATTTAGCATCATAATGTTAATTTCACAGAAATGATAAGTTTCGTTTAGTAATTATATTTTTCATTTGGAATATGAAGGTGATGAATCCCTAACCCAAAATTATCATCCAACAAAAAGGAACTACTAGAGGCATCATTTGAGTCTTCTGTCACAAGTATCCTTATGCTTGAAATGACCTGAGAGATTTAAAGGCACAGTTACTAAGCACTCAAAAATCTAGATGGCAAAATAAACTCTTGAAGCACCACTACACACAATCTATAAACTTACAGCAGGTGAAATACTTTGAGTGTTAAAATTGTCATCCTAGTATAATGTACAGATTCTGTATAGCTGCTGCTGTAATGGCCCGAATTATACCCCAGTAGTAAGTTGACCTAATTGGGGTAATTGGGTGTACATAATTTGAGTTTGCTAAATTTGGATTTAAAAGTAATTGGAAGAGAGGACTTAATTAAATAAAAGAATTTAGTTTGGTGGCTGAAAAGTAGTTATGCATGCCTCAGTTAAAGGTGGATTAATTAGCACTAATTAATCATGGGGATTAGATTAAAACTTGATTAGGGAACCCATAGTGGAATCCAAGTGTTGATTGCTGGCCTTGCCAACACACCCTTCCACATGCAATATAAGCGAGTGGAGAAGGCAGAATTTGTCCATTGTGTTCTCATTTGTCCGGCCCTATTGAAGTTCCATTTTCTTCTCTTTTTCCATTCTATTTCTGCATGTGTAGCTTAAGTTCATCAAAGTTCTGCTAGTAGATTTTCGTGGGTTGATTATAGTTGAATTGTGTTCTTATGTAAGGCAAGCAACTCTAGTTCTTCATCTTCTTCTACTCCTTCTCACTTCTGAAATTGAGATTGAATTGGTATTAAACCCTTGTTTTCATTTTTGGATTGAGATGATGGTTGTAGTGGTAGAATCCAGCAAGCTGAGGGTAAAGAAAAAGTTGGAAAACCTTGTGGCAAGTGAGCTTTTGGAGCATAGGAGAACAGGTTTGGGAACAAACTGATTTGTGTATGCTAATTGATAGATTGTGTGTTTAAATGTGCAAATTATGTTATGGGATATATTGAATTGAAGAAATGAACATATTAAGTTATAGTGAAAACTATGAATCAAATTGACTTAGTTTGAACCTTAATCTTGGATGAATTATGAAATTGCTGTATTTTATGAGCAAATGAATTAGCTGAGAAATTGTGAGTGGTATGGTATGCATGATTGGGTTAGGAATGTGTAGCTTCAATTTATTGCGAAAGTGATGTTGAATGAGTATAGTACAGTGACCAAAATGTGAACTTTAATTTCAGGGATGTGAGTATTGATTGTGTCAAATGGCCTTTGAGGTCTATTCTGACCCATGTGAACTGTTTATGCTGTAAAATGAGTTCTATAACTCTAAATTGGATGAGACTAACTGGGTTGAATCCGTGAATTCTATGTCTTTAAATGTTGTAGAAATAGTCTTGCTCATTGGGGGGCTCTAAAGTCTCCAAAATTACATATAAGTGAAGCTAGAATCTCTGTAGGAGGGTTTTAGGACAAGTCATGCTCGCTAGACCATAACTCCTTGAATTTGAGTATAAGTGCTATCTAAGTTGTTTCAATTGGAAGTTATCTCATATATTAGTAAATTATTGGTAGAGAATGTTGGTTAAAAATGCCATTAAATTTGGTTTAGAAGTCATGTGTGTGAAATACAAAAAATGTACCTGTAGGGTAAGTTCTGTGTAGGTCTCTCTTGACCTTTGGTTACTATTTTGCCCATAGATAGAGTTATAGTGATGCAAATTGGTTGCTTCAAATTGGAACTAAAACCTAATATCCATAATATAAATGTCTCAGAAATGTGGTTGAGATAATTCTAGCTCTATCTGTCCCAAAAGTGGCCATAATAGAGGTGTCTCTACTTTGACTGGCTCATTGGAGCAGTTCCGGTTGTATAGCTCATATCTAACTTTTCGGATGTCAAAATGACCTGGAAATTGTTCAATTTGAAACTTAACATCCTAGGTAACATATGTTAATAAGGGAGTTTTGTCTAAAAATGTGGTTTAGACATCGTTATAGGCTTTGCAAAATTGGATAGTGAAGCAGTCCCGAGATTCTGCTTCTGTTTTGCTAAATTTTGGTATGTCACGGTGACAACCAATTCATTGCCACCATGACCAATGCCTAGAGAAGGCAGAATGCTTATTTTTGGACCTCATGGTCACAATAAAGTCATTGCCACCGTGACCCCTTCTGTTTTGACTATTTTATGTGTTTTTCTTCCCGAATTGAACTTGTATCGCATCGAAACTTTCTAGAATCTATTTGATGCATGTTTAGGACTATAAAATGAGTATAAGAATAATTATCACTTGGAAAATATACATGAATATGATTAAGATTAATAGCAAACTATTAAAGTAATAATGTATAGTTGGATGAAATAGAATTCAGTCAAGTTTAATGACATTATTGAGAATTATAATACCTTAATCCATATGAGCATGTATAATATGAACAAGTATGCATAATTATGAGTTGAGATTAAATTATACACATAAGAAGGATATCAAATGAAATGAGTTTACTTAATGTGAATATAAACCATATGTATGTGTGTAATGAGGTTGGACTGTATATGATGGAAATATGGGCATGATTGAAATGAATGAGATGTGTAAGAGTATGACCTAATGTTTGTAATGAAAACATGTAAATTTGACAAACTCAGTTATTATTACGGAATATCCAAATATGTAGACGTTAAATTGATTTTGTTGATGTTATACTGGTTTTTGTGGATATATGAGTGATTATATATAAGATATTGACTAATGTAGACATTGAATTGATTTTGTTGATATTATACTGGTTTTTGTGGATATATGAGTGACTATATATAAGATATTGACCAATGTGATTTATGGCCTTGAGCTTATGAGTTACTTATTATATGAAGACCAAAAATGTGGCAAAATAGGTGAGTGTATGTCTATACACATATATATGTATAAATAATTGATATGAATCGAATGATGAAGTGTGAGGTGTGCACGAAATGCATTCTGTTTTGATAATTATTTATGTCACAGTCACAATCAAATGGTTGTCACCATGAGGAATATGAATGAAGAGTAATTCTTTATACATCATTGTTTAATGTGGTATGATGATATGGAATGGAATCTATAATAGTGTATCAACATCATATAGACTTGTGAAATGACCATGAGCTATATGAATGTGCACTTTGGAAAAGAATGTGAACATGATTGTATGCCTTCAATGCGAAATTATTGATAATGTTGATATTTTGTACCTTAGGGTACCAATGCGAATGTGAGGTATCCACGGATACTAATGTGATAACTGTACCCTTTGGGTACCAATGTGATACTTGTTATCCGCGTCTTTGAGTTGCAGGCAAGGCAAAGAAAGATTAATGATAATTATGTGGTCATTTGAAGGAAAGTTTTAAAGATGAGAATATGAATACCAAGTTACATAGTTTAACATGAGATGCATTTATATGATTGATTCGCATGAATGCATATGGATATATATATATATATATATATATATATATATATATATATATATATACACGTAAATTGCGATGCATAATGTGCTATAATTGTAATAAGTTATGGATATGTTATATTATCATAGCATGTTTGTAGAAGTGTGACTTTAGGTGCTTGTCTATTAATTACAATCAAGGTCAATGATAATATTGAGCATTTTAAAAGAACGTTATTGTAGACATCGGGTCCCAAGTAGGCTTGATCAGGATTACCCGATGATAAAATTTAGCTATGCCGGCTTATAGGCAAAAAGATTGAAGTTCGGAAGTGAATTTCCTTGTCATTTTTCTCGAAAATGAGCAAAAAAAAGTGTATTCTAAAAATATTTTTAAAATATTTTTAAAATTATTTTGGAGAAGAAAAGTGTGTTTTAGATTGGTGGTATTTTATATAAAAAAAAGAAGAAAAAAAATTGAATGAACGAAAAATGATGAAAAAATGAAAAAATGAGGAGAAATGTTCGCGACGGAACAGCGACGGCAGGGCGCCGTCGCTGTTGTACGTGCGCGGAGCACGCGCTCCATGCGAGCGACGCCCTTGGCGTCGGTCGTTCTGTGCGAATGACGCCCAAGGCATCGCTCGCTCCGCGCATGATGTCCCTGCGTCATGCGCGGAACGCGCGCACTCCACGCGTGACGCCGATTTCGGCGATTTTCGCCCAATTTTTGCCCCATTTCGCGCATTTTCGACCCCCACTTGATTTTTAACGATTTTTGAACGGTTTTGGGTGGTTTTTGGGTGGTTTTTGAGTGTAAAAAAGGTAGAAAAAATTTCAGAACAGGGAGAGGACGAATTAGAAAGATTTAGAGAGAAAAACCTGAATTTTTTAGCTTTTTAGGGAGAGAAAAAATCAATCTTACACACTTGCTTCCAAGGGTGAGTTTTCAAGTTTCCAAGTTATTTTTCAAGCATTTTTCACAAGGAAAAGACAAGGAATTCAACACTTCTACCTTCAATTCTTCAAGATTAAATTTGAGGGTAATTATTCATGGCTTAACTCCTTAATTCTCTTGTTGATTTTAATTTCTTTTGTTTCCAATTAACTTTTAAACATGTAAATTCTCTTAGTCTCCATATTCTTCTTATTATTTTATCTTCAATTGTTCATATAACAAGTAAAATTTTTTAAATCCTATTATATTTTCATGTCAAATTGTTTTTTACACATATCAATATTTTAATTTTTACTCATAGTTGTTATTATAATTATTTATTTGATATATTGAGCATGGTTAATTTTTTATTTTTATGCATGTTAAATTGCATCATAATTATTTTATGCATGTTGTAGTATCTTATGCATGTTATATTTTCATTATAAATATTATCTTTTATGTCATATTATTTCTTTGGGTTAATTTCTAACATGAATTTCATTTTTATTTTTGGTTGCAAATTGTTATTTTATTCTTATTTGAGCATCCATGCACGTGAAGGAGGAGATGCGGGGTTCGGTATCTTCCTTATACATTTTAATTCTCATTTTGTTTATATTTTTAATTTCTTTGTATATATTCATTAAGTAAATGGTTTTTTATGCACGCCCAAATAAAAATCACAAAAATATTTCTACTAAATTAAACTTGGATTTTTCATAATAAATGGGACCAATGTCCTGGTTTTCATCTCATTAGAGCCTTAGATAAAGTTAGTTTGGTCCCTTCTCAACCCCGGTGCATTCCTGAAGCACGACTCTATTTTCACTCAATCTAGGGAAGTGTTAAGGATAATCACCAGCCCAAGCCTCGTACCGTCAAGGTATATCAAATGGTGACTCGATCGGTCGTTATGCTCATGATGAGCTAGACCCGTCGGCTGGGATCATGCTTGGGTAACCCAAAAATATCATCACCCTTTGACTAAAGCTCATGTAATGGCAATAGATACTTCCACTAAGTGAAATGTACCGTAATACTATGCTTGCTATATGGGCCATCATATATTGGACGAAGTCAATTTAATTAAATTTTCTTCATTAAAGGCTTTCATGCCCCGGTGGGCCCATCTTAGTTAAGTTGAATTGTTTAAATACATAATGGCCAAACACCTATATGTATGTACATTAGATGAGAGCTGTTATGCTGCTGGTTTTCCACCGTGCACCATACGTATCCATTGGGTTCCCCGTTAACCCATGGATCAAGCCCACCTAGGAAAGAGACTGCACTACCATGTGTGTGGAAGATATAAGGTTGGAAGGATCTATCTGCTTGCATGTGTTTGTCTATATTGCATCAGCACGAGCATGCATTGCATTTTAATCATGCATCATCTTAACAATTTTTGCATTTCAGCCATCATAGATTCTCCTGGGTGGTCTAGAGTCCCGACGGACGATTAAGAAGGACTCCGCTTTTGGGGTTAACAGAGTTAGTGTCGGATCAGAGTTCAGATTCAATCTTAGAAGACAGTGTGGGGTTTTCTTTCGAATCATCAATAGAAGTAAGCATGGCTAATCCATTAAATGAGTCTGATGCAACCCGGGCAATAATTGCTGAAGAGGTAGGAAAGAGAATGGAGGAGTTTGAAGCCCGAATGATTGCAATGATGGGCAATCTTGCCACCACCATAGCTGGACAACAAGTTGCTGCTGCCCCTATCCGGATGCGAGCTGAACAAGAGGCTGTTAGAAAAGAGCTCCCTGCTGTAGTTAACCAACCAGTGGTCGATCCACCTATTATTGAGCAAATAGTACCTGCACCTATTGAGCGCAGAGAGGGCCTCAGGTCTGAAGCTGAGTTTGGGGGAGATGAGCAAGAGGAGCATACAGTAACTAAAGAAAAGTCGCCGAAATTGGAGGAGGCAATGTGGAGGAAAATGGAAGAGAGGTTTGAGGCCATGGCAAGAATGATAATAGTAGGGAAAGGAATGAACCCAGAAGATCGAGAGCTGGATGGGGATGACCTGATTCCCCAGAATTTCAAGATGCCTGATATCCCAAAATTTGATAGCACCTCTGACCCTGCCGCACACATCAAGCAATACTTGCTGGTCATGAAGGGCACGACCTTAACAAGAAAGCAGAAGATAGAGTATTTTTGCTTGAGTCTCGAGTTGCTACAACAGAAGGCTGGAGAGTCCTTCCACGAGTACCTTACTTGATGGAGGAACCGGGTTATGGAGATGAAACACAAACCGGACACTTCTGATCAGATCCGATTATTCATTCGAAATGCTAGCCCGTACTTGAGAGATAGACTAAAAATGAAGGGACTGAAAGACTGGGAATCCCTAAAGGACATTGCCATAGAAGAAGAAGGTGAATATTTAGCCAAGAGGGCAAACAGTGAGTCCTATGCCAAGAAGGGATACAGCAATCAGGGGGCAGCCAAGCAGCGATAATAGAGGTGGGAAGACAGCCGAGGTGTCTGCAACAGGCGTGAATCAGAGGTATTTCTCGAACTTGGGTAGGCCTTTATCATGGGTGCTGAAGAGGCTAGTAAAAGAAGGAAAACTGCGATCCCTATCACCTAGGCCGGCCAAGACCCAAGGACAGCCAGGGCACAAGGAAAATGAATACTGTGCATTTCACCAACATACCGGGCATTTGACAGATGATTACATAACGCTAAGACATCGGGTCCAAGATCTAATTGGCAACAAGCAGATCACCGATCCTGAGAAGAGAGAAGGAAAGAAGAAGTCCAGCTATAATGCAGTGCTACCTCCAGTCTTTATGATTGAATTAAGCCTACCAGAATGGTATGTGATGCAAGATTTATATGGAAATGAGTACGTCGCTATCACTCGCCCTGAAGCAAGTGAAGAAGGGATTCCCGTGGCGGCGATAGACTGTTGGTCCACTAGTGAGAGTGGAAAAGATGAAGGTCAAGAGAAAGATGGACAGTTCATGGATCCATGGGATTCAGAAGAAGAGGAGAGAGTTGAGGCAGTAACGAGAAGTGGGAGAGTAGTTCCCGAAGTTGAGAAGCAACAGGACCTAGTGCAAACACCCGCAGAGAAGGAGCCGAAAGACAATTCAATAGTGAAGCAGCTGAAAAAGACCACGGCTCAGATGTCTATTTGGGACCTCTTGAGACAGTCCCCCTCTCACAGACAGAAGTTAGTTGAGGCATTGAGTGTATCCACCGTAGCAACTACAATCTCTCCATCTGAGCTGTTATACCTAGTAAAAGGGGAATCTGGGGAGAAGCTGGTATTTTCTGATGCAGACCTACAAACAGAGGGTCGCAACCACAACCGACCTTTGTACATCAAGGCACAGATCAATGGCAAACACACCTCTTGTGTCATGGTTGATGACGGGTCATCAATAATTATTTGCCCTTTAGTGGCGCTTCAGGCCTTTGGGATGGATGAGAGTATGTTAAGCAAGTCTGACCTGACCATCACAGCCTACGATAACTCTAGGAGGCAAGCATCGGGAATTTTCAAAGCTTTGGTAAAGACGAGGCCCATTGAGACAGAAATGGATTTTGTGATTTTGCCGATCCCAGCAAACTTTTCAGCTCTACTTGGTAGACCGTGGTTCCACAGGTTAGGGGGAGTACCATCCACCTTACACTAGATAATTAAGATACCCCATGAAGGAGAAGTAATGACTATTAAAGCAACAAGAGAGAACCAGGTGTCTGCCTTGGAGATCTCTAATCGATAATCGGAGAAGAGCAAAGCTTAGAAGGTAGCCCTCAGGTGGTGAACATGCTAAAGAAGATGCACTTCCTCCCAAGTGTTGGTTTGGGAAAAGAGTCACAAGGGATGCAGGATGCTATCACTACACATGGTCAGAAAGATCGAAAGGGGTTGGGCTACAAAGGAGAGTATGGTAAGAAAAAAGTGTCAGAGAAGATCCCCCATATTTCGGAGAGCTTTGTGCCATCATCATCGGTTTGTGCTTACACCGGAGAAGAAGAGCCGCAGTGGATAGATGGGAAGATCACTCCAGGTTTTGAAATTTTCAACGATGTCTTTGATTGGGAGATCAGAGTTGTTAAAGCTGTAGAGAACTTTTGGGACGAAGAGATTATGAACCAATGCAGCATCTGGGACAGGGATGAGCTCGAAGAGATTGTAACTGATAAGCTGTTAGCCAACAGACTCAAAGGGAAGGAGAAGATGATAGAACCAGAGCTGAAGATTGAAGATCTCAAGATTTCACCAAGTCAAGAAGCCAAAGCACAGTCGGCTGCAGCATCGGCGTCGACTGAAGTTGATAGTCATTTAAATTCTCTTTTTATGCCAGAACTCTTTGAGGACAATGTTAATGTTTCTGATTATGTTAATGAGATGAATAACTTTGCTTACTTGTGTGATGTTTCTGATGATTTCATTTCGCATGATCATAAGCATGATGCATTCATTTTTGATATTAATTCAACTAGCACAACCGCATTTAATCTCGGAACTTTGGAAAATTCAAAGGAAATTTTGATAGCATCAGACATAACTCCTGAAGAGAGAATAAAATTTGAGAGAATATTAAAAAAATATGAAAAAGTCTTTGCCTGGACCTATGAGGATATGTCGGGAATAGATCGAGACGTTGCTGAACATACCATCCCAACTTACCCAGAGTTTAAACCAGTCAAGCAAAAGCTTCGGAGACTTAGGCCAGAATGGGCGCAGAAAGTAAAGGAGGAGATCCATAAGCAGATTGAGGCCAAATTCTTAATAGAGGTTCAATACCCGACCTGGCTCGCTAACGTGGTTCCTGTAGCCAAGAAAGATGGTAAGGTTCGATTATGCGTTGACTATCGAGACCTGAACAAAGCTTGCCCTAAGGATGATTTCCCGCTACCCCATATTGATGTGCTAGTGGATAGTGCTGCTGCTTGTATAATGTACAGCTTTGTGGATGGATACGCAGGTTACAATCAAATCTTTAACAAGATAGTGGATCGGATCAAGACAGCTTTCATCACCGAGTGGGGGACATATGCCTATCGAGTTATGCCTTTTGGGTTGAAAAATGCAGGAGCGACTTATCAGAGGATGGCAACTAAAGTTCTTAATGACTTAATCCATAAAGAAGTAGAGGTGTATGTCGATGACATGATGATTAAGTCGGCTACTAGGGAAGGTCACTTTAAGGCTTTAGAAAAGTTCTTTCAAAGGATTAGTAAGTATAATCTGTGCCTCAATCCTAAGAAATGCATCTTTGGGGTTAACTCGGGTAAGCTATTAGGCCATGTGGTAAGCCAGAGAGGAATTGAAGTAGATCCCGACAAAGTCAAAACCATAAGAGAGATGCCAGTACCCCAGAAGGAGAAGGACGTTAGAAGCTTCCTTGGAAAGCTTCAGTACATCAGCCGGTTTATTGCCAAGCTAGCTTCAGTATGTGAACCCATTTTCAAGCTTCTTAGGAAAAATCAGTCGATGATATGGAATAATGAGTGTCAAGTGGCTTTTGATATTATCAAAGATTATCTCTTAAATCCGCCAGTCTTAAGACCACCATGTCATTCTAAGCCACTAATCTTGTATCTGGATGTAGAGGATAATTCAGTGGGTCCCATGATGGCTCAAGAGGATGATTTTGGTGTGGAGTTTGCGGTTTACTATCTTAGCAAAAAGTTCCTACCATACGAAGCCAGATATGTAGAGGTGGAGAAGATTTGTTTAGCAGTTATATGGGCTTCTAAGAAGTTGCGACACTACTTTCATTCCTTCAGGGTATAGGTAGTAGCCAAACATAATCCTCTTAGATACCTCCAAGAAGCACCCTCTCTACTAGGGAAGATGGGAAGATGGTTACTACTGTTGCAGGAGTTCGACATTGAATACATAACCAAGAAAACCATTAAAGGAAGAGCTGTAGCAGAATTCTTAGCCGAGCATCCTATTGAGGGAGATAAGTTTGAATACAACTTTCCGGATGAAGATGTCACGACCATAGCGGTGCAAGGGTGGCAGCTATTCTTTGATGGAGCAGTCAATAATAAAGGAGCAGAGGAGTTATTCTTACGACCCCGGATGGTGAAAGGCTACCATTAGCTAAGAAGCTGAGGTATAAGGCTACCAATAATGAAGCAGAATACTAAGCTTGCATTTTTGGATTGGAAGCATTACTCGCTTTGGGGGGCAAAGACTGCAGAAGTATTCGGAGATTCTTCTTTGGTAATTCATCAGATCAGAAGGGAGTGGTCAGTCAATGAAGAAAGGTTGTTGCCTTACATGAAGCACTTGAGAATATTGAGCAGCCAGTTTGAGACTTGCACTTTTCACTTCATCCCCAGAGACGAAAATCAGTTAGCTGATGCTCTAGCAACTTTAGTGTCTATGTGGGATAATCCAACAGGAGTTGCGATGAAACCCGTGCTAATCTCTAGCTCAGGAAGGCCTTGCTTTGAAGTTGAGCAGGTGATGGACGTCGAGACCACCGATGGAAATCCATGGTACTATGACATTCAAAATTACTTAGAAAGGTCAGTCTTTCTAGAGGAAGCCACTGAGAAGGATCAAAGAATGATCAGGAAGTTATCCACTCAATTCATCAGTGTTAATGGCACTCTGTACAAAAGGCAAGCTGATGGTATCCAGTTAAGATGCCTCGCGGAGAAAGAAGCTAAAAGAGTTATGGAAGAGGTTCATGCCGGGATCTATGGAGCTCACATGAATGGCTTAGCATTAGCAAAGAAGATCATGCACCAAGGGTTTTATTGGCTCACAATGGATACGGATTGTTCAAAATTTGTGAAGCAATGCCAGTTATACCAACAGTATGAGAACTTAAGGCATGTGCTAGTTTCAGAGTTATATAACTTGACATCTCCATGGCCATTTGTAGCTTGGGGAATAGACATCATAGGCGAGATCCATCCTACAGCTTCTAACGGGCACAGGTTCATTATAGTTGCCATTGACTACTTCACTAAGTGGGTTAAAGCTGAATCTTTCAAGAAGGTTGATGCAAGGGATATGGCTAAATTCATCAAGCGTAATCTGATATGCAGATATGGTCTCCCACATCACATTGTGTCTGATAATGGGGTGCAATTTCTGGCAGAAACTAAACAAATGCTCCAGAAATACGGGATCCAACATCACAAGTCTTCCTACCGTCCTCAAGCAAACGGTGCAGTTGAAGCAGCGAACAAGAATGTGAAGCGGATATTGGCCAAGATGGTTCAGAGCTATAAAGATTGGGCTGAAAAGTTACCCTTCGCACTTTGGGGATATAGAACTACAATCAGAACGTCTACGGGGGCAACACCATTCTCTCTGGTATATGGAACTGAAGCAGTCCTGCCAGTTGAAATTGAGTTGAAGTCTTTGAGGGTAGTCATGGAAGCCGAGATTCCAGAGACAGAATGGGCGCAACAGCGTTTGTTACAGCTAAATTTGCTAGATGAAGATAGGTTGCGGGCCTATTACCACAATCAAGTTTATCAGAAAAGGTTGGCTCGGTCATTTGGCAAGAAAGTACGAAAGCACCCATTGAAGGAGGGGGATTTGGTCTTTAAGATGATGAGGCCGGGAGTGCCGGACATACACGGAAAATTTAGGCCCACCTGGGAAGGTCCGTTCATTTTGAAGAAGCTGCTAACAAAAGGAGCAGCAATTTTGGCAGACAGTGATGGGAATGAGTTCAAGGACCCGGTCAACGTCGATAGACTTAAAAGGTTCCATGGCTAAAGACCAAAAAAAAAAAATAAATAAAAAGAAGAGAATAAATGCCTCACAGGTTGAAAATCGAAAAAAGGCGACCTTGCTAAAATTGGGCGCCCTGTCAGGGTGAAAACCGGCAAAAGGCATCCTGGGCAAAAATTAAGGGCCAAGAGAAAATATTCAATCAAGAAAATCCGAGAGGGCCGATTGATAACAGGAGTTTGATGCTGACCAAATCCACTCCGAGATTAGGTGTAGTCATAAGCTTTTGAATTCTTGTCAAATGAAAATCATGTATGATGAAATCATATAGAAATGTACACAATTTTGCAATGAATAAAAGAATATATTTTCATTGATCTTTTAGTTCTGTCTTAAAAAGAGATATACCAATCGTTCATCTAATGATTATTGCTCAGTCACTTCATCGAATATGTGCTATTTTCTCTTAACAGAAGCTTTGATGATAACCTTATCTGAATAAAAAAAAAAGGCCGTTAGAGATGAAAACCGTAACTGGCTTTTTAAGCAAAAGTTAGGCCAAAGGGCAGGGTGAAAACCTGGAAACAGGCAGTCTGCCTTACAAAAAAAAAAAAGAATAAGAGCCGCTTGATTGGGTTGGGTCCATTCCATGCAAAAATTAGGCAAAGGGTTGTGTGAAAATCCCTTAAGGGACGCATTTCGGGCAAAGAAAAGCTAGTGTGAAAATCCACAAGGAACGCACTACCTTTAAAACAATGACGTTCAATGCCTAGAGCGATAAGGCGGCATTATTTCAGATGAGCCTCTTTTAATCAGATAGCACACAACACAGAACATGAATCAGAATCCCGGGTAAACGATCATTGACCAGGGGGGCAAAGGATGTACACTGGACGTCTCTTTCAGAAAACTTGTTGACAATCCTCAGGATTTCGGGGGCATGGTAGAGCAGACAAGCTACAACCTCAGCAAACCTTGGACCACCTAGGGCACGATCTATACATTTTTGCAAGCATTTGCATTCCATATCATATACACATGATTTCTTGTATATTCCTACGCATACAATCTTGAGGGAGAAATCGGCGGGGAACACCAACAAAAGCCGAGCGACGACACCAATCCAAATGTCTAAAGGAGCACAGCTCCAAAATTCACAGTGGTTAGCACAATGACGACACTACCCACAAGAGGTTAGCACGACCACGGCACTACCAATTCATAGCGGTTAGCGCGATGGCCGCACTACCCAAAAGAGGTTAGCACGACCACGGCACTACCAATTCACAGCAGTTAGCACGATGGCGGCACTACCCACAAGAGGTTAGCACGACCACGGCACTACCAATTCACAGCAGTTAGCACGATGGCGGCACTACCCACAAGAGGTTAGCACGACCACGGCACTACAAATTCACAGAGGATAGCACGATGGCGGCACTACCCACAAGAGGTTAGCACGACCACGACACTACCAATTCACAGTGGTTAGCACGATGGCGGAACTACCCACAAGAGATTAGCATGACCACGACATTACCAACTCACAATGGTTAGTACGATAGCGGCGCCACCCATAAAAGGTTAGCGCACCTACGGCGTCACCAGTCACAACCAAAAGACAGCCTGCCTATAACACGGCAACAGCTATTCTCATAACTCCATCCAGCAGGAAGGTCGCCATTTCAGGTACGCGCTTCTTTCCTTTCCCTGATTTTTGGCTCACCTAGGCACCCATGCACTAGCCTCCCCAAAATTGGGGGCAACTGTAGACACCGGGTCCCGAGTAGCCTTGATTAGGATTACCCGATGATGAAATTTAGCTATGCCGGCTTATAGGCAAAAATATTGAAGTTCGGAAGTGAATTTTCTTGTCATTTTTCTCAAAAATGAGCAAAAAAAAGTGTATTCTAAAAATATTTTTAAAATATTTTTAAAATTATTTTGGAGAAGAAAAGTGTGTTTTAGATTGGTGGTATTTTATATAAAAAAAAAAGAAAGAAGAAAAAAAATGAATGAATGAAAAATGATGAAAAAATGAAAAAATGAGGAGAAATGTTCGCGACGGAACAGCGATGGCAGGGCGCCATCGCTGTTGTACGTGCACAGAGAGCTGCGGAGCACGTGCTCCGTGCGAACGACGCCCAAGGCATCGCTCGCTCCCCGCATGACGTCCCTGCGTCGTGCGCGGAACGCCCGGTGTGACGGCGCGGAACGCGCGGAGTGACGCCGATTTCGGCGATTTTCGCCCCATTTCCCCCATTTTCGACCCCCACTTGATTTTTAACGGTTTTTGGACGGTTTTGGGTGGTTTTTGAGTGTAAAAAAGGTAGAAAAAATTCAGAACAGGGAGAGGACGAATTAGAAAGATTTTAGAGAGAAAAAACTGAATTTTTCAGCTTTTTAGGGAGAGAAAAAATCAATCTTACACACTTGCTTCCAAGGGTGATTTTTCAAGTTTCCAAGTTATTTTTCAAGCATTGTTCACAAGGAAAAGACAAGGAATTCAACACTTCTACCTTCAATTCTTCAAGATTAAATTTGAGGGTAATTATTCATGGCTTAACTCCTTAATTCTCTTGTTGATTTTAATTTCTTTTGTTTCCAATTAACTTTTAAACATGTAAATTCTCTTAGTCCCCATATTCTTCTTATTATTTTATCTTCAATGTTCATATAACAAGTAAACTCTTTTAAATCCTATTATATTTTCATGTCAAATTGTTTTTTACACATATCAATATTTTAATTTTTACTCATAGTTGTTATTATAATTTTTTATTTGATATGTTGAGCATGGTTAATTTTTTATTCTTATGCATGTTAAATTGCATCATAATTATTTTATGCATGTTGTAGTATCTTATGCATGTTATATTTTCATTATACATATTATCTTTTATGTCATATTATTTCTTTGGGTTAATTTCTAACATGAATTTCATTTTTATTTTTGGTTGCAAAATGTTATTTTATTCTTATTTGAGCATCCATGCACGTGAAGGAGGAGATGCGGGGTTCGGTATCTTCTTTATACATTTTAATTCTCATTTTGTTTATATTTTTAATTTCCTTATATATATTCATTAAGTAAAATGGTTTTTTATGTACGCCCAAATAAAAATCACAAAAATATTTCTACTAAATTAAACTTGGATTTTTTATAGTAAATGGGACCAATGTCCTGGTTTTCATCCCAAATAAGTCACCACATCCAAAATATTTTCTTTAAATACACATGCGGGGACCAAAGTCCTTATAGTTAATAAATTTCCCGGTTTTATGTATGTTTGCACTTTTTTTAAAATGGGAGTTGTATTCCGCTCCTAGTATTATTGTAATTTACTTTTAATATTTTACTGCTTTCGATATGAATATTTGTGCATTTTAATTAAAATTGCATCATGTGGAGAGAGCGAACTAAAAAACTCAAAACCAAATTGTAAAATTAATCAAGGTAGAAATAGATGAGAAGTCCCGAACCCATCTCTGGTCTTTGGGCTTAAAGAGGCGAGAAGTCTATTCAATCACTCATTGGAGTAAGACTTCCAAGACCCTTCTTATGCTCTAAGACTTAAACAAATCCTAGGCTCCAAGGGAGAGAGATTCATCCTCCAAGACCCTTTGGCTTGCCTAAAATGGATAAAAGCGTTGTCTTTGGTGCAAAGAAGCAAGAGGTCTATCTGATCATTCATTGGAGTAAGACCTCCAAGACCCTTCTTATGCTCTAAGACTTAACAAATCCTAGGCTCCAAAGGAGAGAGGTTCTTACTCCAAGACCCCTTTGGCTTGCCCAAAATGGATAAAAGCATTGTCTTAGGCTCTGCGAGGAGCGAGAAACTTTCCCAATATTTTATTGGGTGGCAACTCCATAAAACCTCCTTGTTGCCCAAAATAGACACACTTGTAATTCGTTGCAAGTTCTCAACGGACCTCAAATGCCTGATCGTCCTTGAGCGGGCTGTCAGAGGGGCCGCCGTAGGTCCGACTCGCGTCACAGTTATATTATTTGAAATGTGAATACGATGGGTTAAAATTTGACTTGTGATATAGCTATATGAACATGACTCATTAGTAAGGCTATGAGTAAACTAAGATGTGTGATATGCTATGTTTATATTAAGTTGATCCCAAAGTGTATGTGTGTTTAGATATATATGTGAAAGAGGTATTCTTATGTGCATGGTAACATATCGTTATTCATTTCTAAAAGTGATGAAAACAGAGTTTAGAATGAATGTTATGTTGTGAATATAGCAATGTAAATTTATGCATGATGCAAGAATTATACTATAAGAGAACTTGAGTATGGGACGTATATGTATAATGACTTATTATTGCATCGATAAGAAAGACATATATTATGTATATATTATACTATAAGAGAACTTGAGTTTAGAATGATTGTTTTGTATAAGAATGTTATGTTATTGTTCCCTATTAAGCGTTATCGCTTAGCATAGATGCTTTATCCATGTAGGTTTCTGAAGATAGAGCTTTTAGAAGGCAGTCCTGCATTGCCAACAGCCAACACATTAGGAATTCGCTATTTACATAGATCTTTTTTTAATAGGATGGAATGTGTATTTGTAATTGACATGTTAATGAGAACTACAGATTTTGCAGCATAAATTGTATTTTTGTAAAGTACAAACTGTAATAAGACTATAAGAGTTCTGTAATTTAATGCATGAATTATCATAATGCAATTGAACGTTGCCTGTTAAAGAAATTTATTATATCTAAACCTTGTATAGAATATTGTTCTATGCGCATGTGATAGTGTTGTGACACTCCACAGCCA
Source organism: Excoecaria cochinchinensis (assembly GCA_947683425.1). Lineage (NCBI taxonomy): Eukaryota > Viridiplantae > Streptophyta > Magnoliopsida > Malpighiales > Euphorbiaceae > Excoecaria > Excoecaria cochinchinensis. The sequence continues at coordinate 6,054,501 of CANTUQ010000033.1, read as the reverse complement.
TCGTAGTAAGATCTACATGTGGTTAGGGGGTGTTACAGCTGCACACTCAGGATCTCAAGAAAGTATCATATAGATTGAGAAAGGGATGTGAGGCTCATAAACCTAATTCTGATAAAATACAACCGGTAGAACAAATAAAGTTTCATAGACTCTCCTACCCAAGACATGCACAATTTATGAAAAGCTACAGATATGCATGTGCTTATAGAAACAAAAAAGAGACTTACAAGGTACAAATCATTAGTGATTTCATCATAGGATATTATGTATTTCTGGTGTATAACATGATGAGTAAGAGAAGAAAATAAAATAAATAACACACCGTATAACCATTATTTGGGGACCATAACAAAAATTTGAATAAAAAATGTCATTAGCATACCAAAACTCCAACAACATGTTTGATGTGTTTTAGTTCCTCCCAAGATGAACCAGCATATTGCATTCAAAGGATTGAAAAGCATGAGAATCAAAGACATTAATGCACGTGAAGAATCTAGATAGTGTAAATACCATAATATACCTTTGACAAAGCAAAACAAATGATGAACCAAGATGAAACTGACAAGATAAAGCACATAAACTGATAGGATTTACACACGGGAGATGGCGGATTTGCACGGGGAGGGCAGATTTGCGACAGGGAGACAGCAAATTTGCGCAAGGGGGGCAGATCTGCGCGAGTGAGACCGTGGATCTGTGTGAGGGAAGAAGGCAACATGTGAGGGAGACCGGTGGTGCCCAAGGGACAGAGACAGCTGTGGGGGCATCCGATAAGAGGGGTGGGGGGCATGGCGGATTAGATTTGTAGGTGCAAATCAAGGCCAAGAGATCGAGGGAGGGAGGGAGAGAAAGGGAGAGGGGAAAAAAAAGGGAGGGATTTTTTTTTTATATATGGCATTTTTAGCGACAGAAATAATTTCCATCACTAAAAATCACTTTTATCGATGGATTTTCATATCCATCGGTAAGTCCTATTTTTTACAATGGACAAACAATTTCGTTGCTAAAATTAGCTACGAAATTTTAGTTGTCCGTTGCAAATTGACATTTTTAGCGATGGAATGAATATTCTGTCGCTAAAACACCAATTTAGCAATGGAATATCCTCTCCATCGCTATAATTTAGCGATGAAAAGCATATTCCGTCACTAATTTCGGTAGAAATTTCTACCGCAAATCTTTGGCGCCACATTTAATGGTGTTTAATTTTTACATTGCTAAAAACTAGCGAGAGTTTTTGACTCCATTTTTAGCAATGAAATTATTTTTTCGTCACTAAATACCGACATAATATTTTGTCCGTCTCTATTTAGCGACATAATTTTTTTTCGTCACTATTAGCGACTAATTTTTCATTACTAATCTTTCAATTTCTTATAATGATAAACTACCATTGGTTCTACTTTACTTGAGCCCATTGGGTACAGAAACTCAATGCCTATTGAGCTAATTGAAAGGCCGTTGGATTCTAATTTCAACACTTATTCAACAATATGAATGTCTATTAGATGTTTATTTCCAATGGCCGTTCATCAACATGAACAACCATTGAAAGGGTAGAATATCTAACTTCATACTTAGCCTTTCTGACTTTTAATAAACCCCATAACTTTTATGGTGTTTAATACAATGCCCTAATTCAATTTCTTTGATTTAATAAGTTTCCCCTAACATCATATGTCTAACTTATACACTGCATCTTACCTCGGACATATATTTTGTTCTTTGTGTGACCCATTGATTTTTTGTGCATGGTGGCAGTACACATCCATAAATCCAAGTTTGTATGACTTAAACTCTTTAAATCATATTATCAATCTCTATTGATATTTTTATACATCCTTGGACAAGTCATGAAAGGTTTCTTGTCAAGCATTATGACTATCCAAATGACAAAAAAGGTTAGTGGTTTTGACTTTACCCTTCCATGTTCAGTTACCATGCAATATGTCATTTCACCATGCTTATATCTCATTCATGAATTAAATATAGACTCATATCCATTCATTCATGAACTTATCCTATTCTTACATTTATGTCTTTGTTCTAAAAATGCCCTTGTGAATCTCATTCACCTTGCATTCTACTTTGGCGAAAGATTCATGGATAAAAACTATAGAATACTATGAGATAAAACTCCCCACAACATTTGGGATAGCAAATCCTCTATTGATCACTCAATTACTTCTAGATAGTTCATCCTATACTCAATTACTAAGCTATGTATACACCTTTATAGAGTAAAAGCATAAAAGTCAAAGTACAAGACTTACTACTTAAGATAACCTTAATGATTTCAAGTCCAATGATAGTTGCACAACTAACATGATGAGATATGTCACTAATATAGATAAGTGTACGTGTAAAGTTTCTAATGCTAGGTCTTTAATATACTTGTTCTTGTAACAAGCATCCACACATTAACTTTGATTAACTTTTGATCACAAATAATGAGAACTATTGCTTGATCCAGTCAAGTAATTTAACATGTGCTAGTCTATCCAAATTAATAATGTATTGTCTTGTTAATCTTATAACTAAAATATTCATTCGATATCATAAACTATTCATGATTGACTTTTTATTATGTTTATATACCAATGACTTCATTAATTAGTTTGAGTATATACAAGCAAATGTATTTAAACATTAGCATTAATAAATAAAGAAATGCCTTTGTTATATAAAATAATAACATTTACACATGAAAAACATCCCTATCATACATGGGCTTTAAGGCATATATGTAACAAAAGCTATATGATGAGTAGCTAAGAATGCATGTACGGTATGCATATGTAGGAATGACATGATTTATGTGAATGCAATTAGCTATTGTATGTATGCATGCATGGTACTTATGCCTTACATGGAAAGAATGGCATATGATTTTATGAATGACCTACATGCATGGAAACTATATGGTACATGAGATATGTACATACGAAGTGTGTGCATGTAAGGTGCATGGTTTATACATTGTGCATGTAATGACTTGCATGAGTGCATTATATGTGTGTATGGGTGGCAGGCATACACATGGCCTATTTGTATAGCTTTTAGTAGTATGGTATACATGCACGAGACATATACAAGTGGTATGTAATGTATGTTCATGATATACAAATGAATGGCGAGCATGGAGGATGGAGAGTCTAGGATGCATGATGCAATGATGTTTATGCGATGCAATGATGTTTATGCAATGATGGGATGAAAAAATGTATATGAGCTATGACAAACACTTGGTGCAGCATGATGATATGTACATGATATGTGGTACATGGTAGATATATACATTTGTATGTCACATGTACAAGCACATACATACCCTTCTAACCTTATTGCTCCTACACACATTGTAGTTTCATCCATTTCTTAGGTGGGCTTTATTCATAGGTCAACAAGGTACCCAATAAACTAGTAACACCACCTACACATGTATAACCATGTATATATCACATAATCTTATATATAAAGCGTAAATGACATATAACCATGTATATATCACATATAGACATTTGACTTATCATTTATAATACCCAAACACATTTATTTAAAACTACTACTATACACATGCATATTCATATCATGTTCATGTCATTCTTAGTTATATCAATATTACTAGTTCATGTTCATACACATGATATAAATTTCATTTACATGTACAAGATATAATCCTTATATTATATTTACATATACTTAATTTTTTTAATTTACATGTTACATAAACAATATTTGCTTATGAGATTTAAAATACCAAAAGAAATACATATAAATAGTTCTACACTCTAAACCTTAGTTGGCCTTGATTTCTGTAGATTGTCCTTGAATGCAGCTCTAATATTTATACCTACATGGATAAACACTCGTGATAAGTCTAAAAGCTTAGTAGGGAGCAATAAATTTTTGGATGACCACTCACAGCAGTCGTCGGTCAAGCACAAAAAACATAATATTCATAAATACATTATCATTCACAATATATGCATAATAATACGATATAACAATATGATTATATTTCTTTTGTTACGCCTAAGGCTACGTATATTATCTTACTTGCATGTAGATCATATATGGAAACAATCATTCCATAACGACCCTATGACAAGAAATACTTACATAAATCCCAGTTACACATTTTCTTTGTACACTTATTCATTAACTATATTTCAAATATCCTTGCCATGTGTAATGTATTTACATATACTTATGTATCAATATCTATATATGTTTGTGCTTTAATATGTTTTTTCCCTTCATTCATTTTCCTAAATCACGTACATTAGTAAATGTTACTGCATATTCATGCATAGTGATCATGTAAGACATATTATCTACATTCAAGTTATTACTTCCATTATTTATTAATTAATTGTATAAGAGTCATAATCGTGACCATTAGCACGTCAAATGACTACATGATACTTTTCCATCATTATTGGTGTCATTTATATGTACATAAAACATCACATGTACATGTGCAGTAAATACAAAATAAACGTCAGTATTTTATCTAATTAATTAATCCATAATTAAATCATAATCATAAGCACACTTTACTTTAAACCAAGTATCAAGATTGTTCAGCACATCAGATCATATAAGTAGTCATTTAAAAAAGAGATAATGAGCTTAAATTGAAACAAGAATAGACTATATATTGACTTTTGCTTGCCATCATTTCGACACGAAAATAAGGTACAAGAGATACCGATAATTGGAATCAATCAGATATACCGAATGGGGTATTAATAAGAGAGGCATCAGCCTCGAGTGCTAATTTTAGCCAAAAGTGCCGAAGCACAAATCAAGATTCAAGAGAGACACAACTCTCATAAACAAGAGACACTGCAGTGTCGCAAGAGCAGCTATAAGACCTTACTAGACAAGCATATTTACCAATAACTAAAACTCTAGCAGCCTTTATTTTCTTTATCAAGACATATCTAATAACTATCAAGAGTCACATTATGGTGACAAACATGAATTCATATATAAGTACATGTTCACATTTCTTTCATTCAGACCAAAAGATACGAAGTATAAATCAAAACAAGAACAAATCATTCACTAGCATCCAAAAGGCACATTACAGTAACAAGTTCGTGTTCGCATGCACACATATTCACAATTCTTTCTCTTTTCATGATCATCCATAACATGTTTACAAGCAGGTTCATAGGTTAATTTGTATTCATATATTAGCTTTGCATACATGATTATACACAACTACTCATACATCATATACATTCAAGTTTATACAATCATTGTACATGCTTTTATTCCTCATTTTATTTGCATTCAAAATATGTCTAGATATATCCATTCATGATTGTACAGCTATAATATATACTCAAATCACATGTCACATGAATTTCGAGTAATGTCGGAATATAAATATCAATTTAAAGTGTAATATATTATTTACGAGCAATAGTTATATTAAGATTCTCGGGTAATTACATGTAGCATTTACATATATAATCACCATAAAACATTAAACATGCATCAAACAAGTCTTATAAACTTCCAGTGAAGTTCATGTCATTATTCTCATGCAAGACATTTAATCCTCAATTAGGTCTTAACTCGTACATATAAACTTAATTAAGATTACCTAGCCATTGTACAAGCTTAACGACACATGCCATACATTTTTAGTTATATAAAGGCATAAAAATGTACCTTGTATTTGTATTTGCATTTATTCAAATCAATATCTCTTTGCCTTATAACATGTTGCATGTATATTTGGTCGACATTTATCATTAAACATATGTTAGACAAGCATTAAAAACATTCGGGAAGGTTTGGGTAAAGTTCGGTGTTGTTTTGGCAAGTAAAATTCACATTTGAGTAAAAATTAGGGGCCACACGATGGGGAAAACTTTCTTCCCAATTGTGTGGGTGCATTCTGGATGGGGGAAAACAATTCACACAAACCCACATGGTGGAAGCATTCTGGTAGGCAGAATCCAGGAAGCTCTCGAGATGTTGCCTTAATAAGAAAACTAGTCATGGTGATCCTATAATAGAATTCTTCCTAGATTAATCCTTAAAACAAATCCCACCAATTTCGGATGAAACAATATCAAACAATATCCATAAGACAGAATTAATGAAAGTTACTCTAATATATGTCTCGTTTATGTATAATTTTGACTTATGTCATATGGAGTTCTATAGAGTAAGTTACACTCAAAATATTGTAAGCTGTCCCCAAAACAGGGGCAGCAATAGGTCTGTGTTTTCAATTCCATTTTCAAGTACCTTAGAGGCAAAATTAGGTCTTGGTTCCTCATTGGAAATTGTAGATATATCTCTTAAGGTTTATCTCCAGCTAAAATTACTCTATTTGGAGGTCTTTATGCCGAAATGTTGCCTTAACAAGAAAATAGGTCATGGTGATCCTATAACATAATTTTTCCTAGATTAATCCTTAAGAAAAATCCCACCAATTTAGGGTGAAACAATATCAAACCAACACTCCAACAACTATTTCACATCCACATAACATACGTATCACTTCAATTCACAATAAACACATACATGTAAATTCTTAAAGTTTTCATACCTTATTGCTAGGTTATTTGCCTTAAACCTTCCCCTTTCCTTTCTCTTTAACTTGATCTTCCACTAGACACACAAATCACACACACATCATATATATATATATATATATATATATATATATATATATATATATATATATATATATATATATATATATATATATATATATATATAATCAAATTCTTGAATTAGAGAAGAAGAGATGGAGGAGACTAAATTCCTACCTAAAGCATGTAAATTCTTTACCTTAAATTATCTTAAGCACTAATACTTGCTTCTCCTCTCTTAATACCTAAATCCTTCTAAGTTTGTGTGTGTACTTTGGTTGAAAGAAGGGAGAAGGAATTCAGAATTCTTGATTCCCATTTCATCCGGCCACTCCACCAATTTATATGCATGAAGTTTGTTCATGCCTTTTAGAGGCACACTTGCCCATTTTTAATTGGCTTTACTTTTTACTAAAATGTTACTATAATTTGATCCCTCATATTTATTTATTCACACTTTGGCATGTAATTAGACTTTATTAATACACATTGGCCCATGATATAATTCCTTTTATGTATGCATGACATATTTTAACATTTTACCAATTTACCCGTCTTTTTAATTAATGACAGTTGCATCCTTTACGACACACTAGTCATTTAATCATGCATATTCGGTTACGATTTCACCTTAAATACACTTTTATACGGTTAGGGTATAATTTGGGGCATTATAGAACTTGCATCATAAACAATGAAAAATTGGCATTATAATGCTTTTATTGCTACATAAGGTTGGCTCACATTTATTGGGTAGGTTTAACCAAATTAAGATGCATACGCTAGCCCATCCAAATCATAAAAAGGCCTAATGGACTTGTACAAGCATCCTAACATGTTCGGACAAACTTCACAAATAAAGGCTCAAATAGCACATAATTGATATTATTTAAAAGCTTAGTGGATGTAACTAGGGTAATTACAAGGGCTTTGGTCATGGTTTGGTCATGATGATCATCCAAGCACGATCCCTTTACAATAGGTCTATCTCATAATGAGAATGAAACCTATTAGTTCACCAATTTATTATATAACTCAAAGGTACTTTGGCTTGGATTGTTGATTATCTCTAACACTCTCCCAAACTAAGTGAGTCTAGATTTGTGCTTCGAAATAAAAATCGGTAAGAATAGGGACGCTTAACTTAGTATAAGGCTCTAATATGTAATGCAATTTTCAATGGAGGATAAAACTTCACAATTTAACGATCCTTGATTTAACATTAATCTAAAGCACTTTGTGAGCATGGTCCCACAATTCCCTCATAGAGTTGCCATTGTATGCACTCGACCTTTTGATTTTCCCTTATGGGGTGATGATTTCTACTTTTAGAAAATGCTCAAAGGAGTTCATGGTTTTTTACTAAAACTAATCGCTTTGCAATAGGTGAGAATTCGATTTAGTTCTCCCAACTCTAGTCTTTGTGGATGAGTCCAGCGTTTTAAAAAATTTCCATTCTATTACCCATGATCGATCTTGGTGCAAGTTATGTACCACAACGTAGACTAGAGTTGCCACCCAATAGAAATTAGGAAATTAAAGCTTATAAGGCTAAACTAAAGATTGTTTCAAAACCCTAATCTTATTCATGCTTTAAATTAATATGGAGTTAATTTAAACCTTTAAGTTTGTTGGTTTTATCCCTCCTCTTACATGTGTAGAGGTCATGGCATTTTATTTAAAGCACACTGATTAAAAAGTGTTTAAATTACATTAATATAAAACTATTATATAGAATTCCTTTAAACATAATATAAACATCCATATTCAATCTATTAAGCATGGGAAATGTGTAAGGCTCCAAAATACACCATAACAGCATTACGACATACTTAAGATGGATTAGAGAAAGAATATTGAAGGTTAAGTAAGTTAGAGAATAGCTAAGGGACATATACGAGAATAGTTTAAAAGTTGGTGGCAATTTGGTAATTTATTTAAATTAAGATGCAAATGCATAAATGAATATAATACATACGTTAATATGTCAATGAGATAAAATTACATGCAAATGTGTGATTAAAAGAAGTTTTGGGGTGAATTCATAATTAAACAATGTTAAAAAGGTGGTACCAATAGGAAAGTAACAAGTGTGCACATTTAAAAAGTGGGAGAAATTATGTGAAAAAGGGGGAAGGTTGGCAGAACCATATGGGAGGCTGAAATATATAATTTCTTTCCATATGCCTGACCAAAATACACACATAATTGTATTCATAAGGAAGTTTAAGGAGGAGCAAAAATTAAGTGTAGTTCAAATTAAATTAAGGTAAGTTGATGTGTAATTTAGCCTTCTCCTCATCTCTATCATTCATGATGGTGAAAAAGGGATTATGCCATTATGAGTACAAATTAAATGGTGTTTATATTGTGTTTTAGCAAAAGAAAATAGCAAGGGAGAAGGCAAGGAGAAAGAAGGAAGTTAAAGGAGTCGAAATTGGCCATTTTGCAAAGGTATGGGAATATCTCAACTTACATGCTTGTGCATGGAAATTTGCATGAAATGAATTGATATATAACTTGATAAGGATTTAAAATGGTTGCATGTAAGTTTAATTGAATGTTTGACTTGATGTAGAAAAGTTGTGGTTGAGAAGTTGTTATGTGAAACAAGTAGAGGATTTTTTGGATAATTGTTGTTATTTTGGCTATAACTCTACTTATAGACCTTGAAAATGAGTGATTCAATTTTCATATTAAATGTTAGACATAACACTATAATTATTATGAGAGACTAGAACACAATATTATCTATAAGGTACCCAAAATAAGGCTTGAATTCAGTGAATCAATTCTATCTCTGCACTATAGCAGTTTATAATAACTTGGGTATAACTCTCACTATAGAACTTTGATTGAGATGAATCGAATTTCTATAAAAACTATAATCATAATGGAGAAACTTTCATGGAGAACATATGACCCCAATTTTATGTTTAATGTTACTAGAAATGTTTCAAATATAAAGCAACAATTCTATCTCTAAAAAGGTTTCTAAAAATATTTTGTAGTATTTTGGGCATAACTCCCACTTTATAGGTCTAAATCACTTAAGTCTTGATATTTTGGAAAGTTAAGACATAGAGAAACAATTGTTAAGAACACACATTGGTCTAACTACTACGTTCTCAATGTCTATCATATGTTTAAAGGTACATGACGAGTAAATATGTGTATTATCCATATCTTTAGAGTTATATGTTGATTGAATAAGTATGAACATGCTATAGTATATAAAGATATTGATATGAATAAGATGTATGAAAAGTAAATACTTATATATGTTTAATATATATGTGTTTGTATATTGATTATAAGTATTTGTTTATGTATATATGTGACACATACATATATATTTAATATATATGTGTGTGTGCAATTTGGAAACATACCTATTAAAGAAGTTTGGTCATGTACATATGTTTATAAATTTATATATGCATTCAGATAATGACATTGCACATTCAGTATTTGAAGGAAATCAGGTAAAACATTTTTTCAACTAAAAATGTTAATAATATGTTATGTCTGGCTTGCTTTAGTCTGAGTTGTAGATAAATAGGCATGTCTATAGGGATTTTGCAGTTGCTTCTGTGATATTGACTAGTGTCTTATGTGTAACACCCTATAGCCGTAATATGTTACATGCAATGGATGTAATAAGTCGGTTCCCTAGTTATAGTAAATATTTTTCCTTATTCTTAATGATGTGTTACATGACTTAGTGTAAAGTTTTTTTTCTTTTTATTTACATTCTTGTTATCAATTACTTATTGATGTACCGATGACTTCCAAATTCAATATCCATTTATTAAAATTTTCGGTAGCATCACGGCTGCACTGTGAATCCTACCCTCCTGTAATTTGAAAATAACACTCCTAATGTATTCCACACATCTCAACAACCTCCAATGTTCACAATCACAACCATTCCATCACATGATAAGTCATATACATATGCATCATTCATAATATAAAGTGTCCATAATATAAAGCTTATATTTGTACTACACATATTATTCTCCATACATAGATACACTATTTATATACAACATAACTAGTTACACTGCTTTACATAAACATGCCATTACCAAAGTCCAAAATATTATTGGTGCAGCTTGTTCGTAAGTCCTGCGACTGTATGCTTGCTCCTGCTCTTATGCTCCTTGTCAACTTAACCTAAACCTGCGCGCGCAACAAAACTACACGTTAAGCAATTTATGCCTAGTGGTGGATATAATTCTAATATTTTCCATCTAATTATACACATACACATCCATGTATACACATCCACTCTATGCATTGAATTCCTTAAGATTTATTATATTCACTTATTATATATTTATAACTATTCCACATTTATTTATAATTACTATTTTTAAACATTTTCTCTAACACCTAAGCAATTTAAGAATTTTAATACCTATTTTCCTATTATTAATTCCTCTACTTTTATTTCCTTAATTTTTTATTAGTCATTTAAAGTTACTATTATACTCTTATGTCTTCGTAATGCTTTGAAACTCTATTATCATTATTAAATTACCATTATACCCTTCTTATTCTCATTTCTTATTAAAGTTACCATTTAATCCTCTAATTTACTTTTAATTCTGAATTTACCCATCTAACTACTCAAATTTACTGTTTTAGCACTAAACCTTATTCTTCATCGTTAAGCTACCCTTTTTACACCTAAATTACCTTTTTTGTCCTTGTTGTCGGTTTTTGCAAGTATACGAAATTGATTCTAGTAATAAAGAGTGAATGAGTTATCGTTCCCATAAGGACTGATGATCAAGTACCAAAACTGTGATAATTTCCTATTATTTAGATAAGCAAAACTTAATTGATTAAAATAAATAATAATTGTGAAAATAAAACCACACAAATAATCGAGAGATTGAAAGAAATCAATAGATGAGAAGCAAGGGTATCTTTGAGTTCACTTGAATTTACTTTTTCAATTATAACTATTAACAATCAAATTTAATTACTTAAACAAGGAAAAATAATCCTAAGATATTTAACATGCTTTCCCAAGCTAAGCTAAACTTATTCACTAATGCCTATTAATCTTTTATAATAGATATTAATGAATCAATTTATGAGTATGATTATTCTCAATTAATTCCAACAAGTCAAGTTATTTTATTTCTATTCAAACTTTGTTCTTGTGTTGTTTACAATTCAAATTCAATCTTAAAATTTTCCTTCCGTCCTAATCTTAAGAAAATAGATCAATCAATCAATGGCCAGTTAACTGATGGCATTAAGCATAACTGTAAATAATTGCAAAAGTAACGAAAGCTAATTGAAATAATTAAAAAGAGTAAAAATTCAAGTTACATCAAAGATAGCCCCTAAAGAAAATTTAGCTCATATTAATCATGTTCAAAAATCCAAAATAAAAATTCAAATTCAACAATATAGTTAAAGCAAACTTGAAATTGAGTAGAGATGAAAATCTTGGTGCTTGAAGCTTCGATTCCACAAAAATCCTGGGATCCCAAATCTTGAGTTTTTTCAATTCTTTCTATCGTTTTTCCCGTCCCCTCATTAGAGATGGAATGACCTTTTTATATGGAAAAAGTGTCCCAATTGGAATAGGAGAGCTCTAGGGCTTATTTTGGAAGAAATAAAACAGAGTTGGAATCGAAAAACAATTAAAACATTCCATTCACGGTTTTATCCCCGTCACCACACCCTCAGGTGGTGATTTCTACCCAGTATCACCACCTGAGGTGGTAAAATAGTCTGTCCATCAAAAATTAATAGCCTTGGGTGGTGAAACTTTTTGGTTGTTTTCTTTCACCATTTTGCACTCTTTTTGAACCTCTAAAGCTTCCAATGCAAACTACATGTCTTCAAATGAACTCCTAACCCATTAATTATTGAAGATTAATAAGATTAAACCTAAAAACACCAAGATTAACACAATTAAGCCAACTTAGCAATCAAAAGAAAAGAAAAGAATATGTAACTGAAAGATAATGAAAATTAGCTACTAAATTACTATTCCAATAAAAAAATTTACTTAAAAATAACCCATAAAACCTATGTAACACCTACTAACAAAATACCACCAAACTTGAACTTTGTTTGTCCTCTAGTAAGGAAGAATAAACCACACTTTTAAACAATTCAAACTCAGATTTTCAGATGATAACAACCAATCTTAACCAAGATAAGTAAAAGTAATATTTATCAATTATCACAAATACGTTTTCCATTTTCTCTTTTACAGTCCAAACCCAATGAAGTACAGCTTCCTATAAACCATGACCTTCAAAGCTACATTGACTTATTATAAGCAGTTAGCATTTCATAACAAATTCTCATCAATCCACACCAAGCATAACAATGTTAACCAAGTTCTCAAGTATAACACCCCCCCCCCCACACTACAAGAAAATTACGAAATAGCAACGGAAAATAGCAACGGAATTTGCTAATTTTTCGTTGCTAATCAAAATTAGCAACGGAAAAATCCATTGCAATTTCGGCCGATGCTAAATTTAGCAACGGAATTGAATTCCGTTGCTAATTTAGCAACGGAAATAGCAACAGAAAAATTTCCGTTGCTAAAAATAGCAACGGAAATAGTTTTCCGTTGCTAAGAATAGCAACGGAAAATTATTTCCGTTGCTAAAATTAGCAACGGAATTAGGTTTCCGTTGCTATTTTAGCAACGAAAAAGCATTTCTGTTGCTATTTTTCGAATTTTATTAAAATAATTATAATTCACGTAGCAACGAAAAATAATTTCCGTTGCTATTTTTAGCAACGGAACTTATTTTCCGTTGCTATTTTCAACAGTACAAGATTTATATTTTTAGATAAATATAATACTTTAGCAACGGCATACTAATTCCGTTGCTAAAAATAGCAACGGAAGTATTCCGTTGCTATTTATAACAGAAAAAAAATATTTTTTAAATTAATATATTTCAAATCCTGTATATATTAATAATGTATGCTTATAGATAATATAATCTCATATACAAATTGTAATATACAATAATTAAAATCCTAAAAATATATTATAATATTATAAAATAAAAATCTGGAAAAACATCACAAAACTTAAATTCAGTATAACATCACTGTAAAGTAAAAACTGATAAAACTGTCACAAACACAATATAAATTCAATACAAATAACGATATATTACAAATGCTACATAGGTGGAGGTGAAGGAGGCCGATCTGGTTGCGGATAACGATTTGTTTCCAAATCTTCAACCCGATTCTTTAACTGCGTTAAAGAATCCATCAACATAGCGACTGTGGTCTCTAACTGAACAACTCTCTGAGAAGCAAGCTGGTGGTAAGAATAATCGTGGAAGGATTTTTGTTTTAGGGTCAATTGCAAATACTTGCCATTCAAAATCCTCTGCATCATCCATTCCTGCATGTAGTAAATAAATAAATAAACAAACATTATACCCAAAAAAAAGGAAGATCGCAAAAGAACAACTACAAATTAGGAAATGTCAACGAAAGCTTACATTTTGACTATCACAGGGACTGCTCGAAAATAAATTGCAGCTACACATCAAGATTGTAAGTTAAATTTCGATTTTATTCGTCTCAAATAGTTTAATTCTTAGCTTATTTTAACTTCATTTTGCTAATCATAGCATTTTAGTTCATTTATTATTACTGACTTTTGCTTCAAATTTAATCTGATTTTGTAGATTAAAGTGAATCATATCCCCCCAACAATAGGTCACTATAGTTTTAGTCAATTTCCAGCTGAACATAAAAAAGTAGAAATTAGTAAAATTGAATTATTTATTATAGATTCTACTAGAACTCAGAAATGGCTGCAAGCACAGATAATCCATTTAAAGGCATGAAGCTAATAAAGACAGGAATTTCGTCAATTCCCATATTTGAAAGTAAACAAACGCCAATGAGATCTATAATAAAAAATTATATTTTTTCTCAAACAAAGGAACCAAAAATGACACCATTAACTAGTAATGCATGTTAAATGAAATGACAAAAGGAATATGTATGGATGATTCTTAAATTCTTACCTTTATATTGGTTTTTACAAAGAGAATCACCAAAGCTTATTAAAACAAAGAGTAACCAACAAGTATATCTTTATCCCAAAAAAAAGCCTTAAATCTCTGAATATTGGTGGCATAGAAAAAGATGGAAAATGAATCAAACGCCTCAGCTCTGATCAGATTTTGCACTTTGCAAAATTTCCAGAATTCATGTATGAAAAAAAGCTAGAAACCCAAATTAAGAAATTGACGAACTTTGAATTCACACAATAGAGAAAACCCAGAAGAGATAAAGCAAAAACAGAAAAGCACGAAAGAAAAGTATGATTTTGTCAAAACAAAATACTACTCACCTTCTTTTTATCTTCAAGCAAACTCAAAAAAAATACGACATATGAAAGTCAGAAAACAAGAAACACTAACCTCTTCCCCTGATATCAACACGACTGGAGCTCGATCACCAACATCCTTTCCCTCAACTATTAATGCAACAATCTTTAAATTTGAAAGCCATCAGAACAGAACACTAAATGGTTCAGCTTAGCAACCAATAACAATGCAGCTACCTAAATTAAAAAAATAGAATTTTAAACTAAGAAGATAAAATTTACCATTTTTAAACAACCAGAGCATCAAAATTTAGTTAATATGCAGACTTACGCATACCAACAGAGTCAAACACGTACAAACAGAGTCCAGAAATAAATCCCACACACCTTTCTTCAAACTCCACCCACATTAACAACCCAAAAAAGCTCTTCGCCGCTGAAATATGTAATTAAATCAAATGACAAATCATTAAATTTGATAAAATTCAGTAAGCAATATCAAATGAAGTCAAAGATCCAAGTTAGTAAATACAAAAAAAATGTAAAATCAAAGTGAAAGACGCAGTTAAAGGAAGATGAGAATAAGTAAATGACTGAATCAAATGAAGAGCAAAAGCTATCAGAGGAGCCCAACTCTCCATAAGCAAAACACTGATGCTGCTTATATTCACAATTCTAACAGTAAAAATTTGTTATTGCCTGCAGAAAAAAGAAACCAAGAACACTATAAGTGAAGCAATTTGTTACCCGTAATCAGTGAGAAAAGGAGAGGCAAGCTGTAAAAATGACTTACCCGATTTTCCGCTAGCTATTCGACTGGGGGAGCAAGGCGGTGGGGGAGCAATGGCGCCATGATGCGTCTGATATGTGGGGTAGGGGGCACGACGGAGCGGCGGCGTCGGAGATCGGTGGCCGTCCTTCGTCTGATCTGAGGGGTAGTGGGATCGCCGGAATTTCGAGAAGCAGAGGACTATGAAAGCGGGTTAGGGAGAGGAGTCGGCGCAATGGGTGAATAAGAAATGGAGAAAAACAACCGGCGTCCAAGATCAGTGGCCGTCGGTAGTGAGCACGCCGGAAAAACGAGAAGCAGAGAAACCAAAGAGGTTGGGAGATGAGACGGCGCAAGGTGAAAAGAAATGAAAAGCAGAAGATAATTAAATTGGGAATTAACCCTAACGCTTAGCAACCGAAACTAAATCGATTGCTATTTTAGGATCATTTAGCAACGGTTTCATAAAACCGTTGCAAATAATTGCATAGGAAGGGGGACTATTTCTTCCATTTTAGCAACGGATATTGATTCCGTTGCTATTGTAGAAAAATTTAGCAACGGAAATAATTTTCGTTGCTATCTTAGCAACCGCAACTCTTTCGGTTGCTATTTTTAAGTCTATATATTTAGAAATTAATAGCAACGGAATATAATATTCCGTTGCTATTTAGCAACGGAATAAATTTTCCGTTGCTATTTAGCAACGGAATAAATTTTCCGTTGCTATTTTAGACCCCGATTTTTTCAGTCTACATATTTAGAAATTAATAGCAACGGAATAAATTTCCGTTGCTATTTAGCAACGAATTAGCAACGAAATATATATTCCGTTGCTATTTTAGACCCCGATTTTTTCAGTCTACATATTTAGAAATTAATAGCAACGGAATAAATTTCCGTTGCTATTTAGCAACGAAATATATTTTCCGTTGCTAAATAGCAACGGAATAAAATTTCCGTTGCTATTTTAGAACCCTATTTTTTCAGTTTATATATTTATAAATTAATAGCAATGGAATACAATTTCCGTTGCTATTTAGCAACGGTATATATTTTCCGTTGCTAAATAGCAACGGAATAATTTTTCGTTGCTATTTTAGACCCCGATTTTGCAGTCTACATATTTAGAAATTAATAGCAACGGAATAAATTTCCGTTTCTATTTAGCAACGGAAAATATATATTCCGTTGCTAAATAGCAACGGAATAAATTTTCCGTTGCTATTTTAGCAACGGAAACATATTTCCGTTGCTATTTTTCGCTCCAAAATTCTCCCGCAATTTGTTCGTGCCATATTTAGCAACGGTATTTATATTCCGTTGCTAATAACCGTTGCTAAATTTACGCGCCAAACTTTCCCTCATCTTTTAGCGACCGAAAATACCGAAAAAAAATTCCGTTGTTATATGTGTGAAACGTAACCGAAAATAGCAACGGAATTAATTTTCCGTTGCTAAATAGCAACGGAAATGGAATTCCGTTGCTATTTAGCAACGGAAAAAATTCTGTTGCTATTTTTCCGTTGCTACTTCACAGAATTCTTGTAGTGTCCCTATGTCCCCATTGGAAGGACGCCGGAGAGCACTACCGATGCTCACTCGCATACATGCACACATACACTAAGCGGAAGCATACATTAACTCGCATACATACACATAATCATTCAGCGGAAGTGTAGACGAAAGATAAAACGGAGAAATAACTGAAAACTTAATTACAATAATATCCTTACATATAACTACATATACAAAGGACTACAGAATTACAAAATCCCAAAATACAGAAGCTGAACAAAATACAAAACTTCTAACTCCTATGTGGCCGACCTTGCAGATGCGTGACTTGAACGGAACCAAACCTGCCACCTGCACGGGAAAAGAACCCGTGCTAAGCGATAACGCTTAGTGGGGAGAACACACAAGCAACATGGACGGCCATTCACAATGGTCGTCAAATCATAACACATTCATAATAGCAAATGCATATAGTCCTAACAGATAGATATACATGCTTGCATAAAAGTCATGCATTCAGAAGATCATAACCACATTCATGTACACATTACCTGATTGTTCTTTCTATTATCATAATTATGCGGTTACCATATTTCTATAATCATACTAAAGCAACCAAAGTAGATAGAATACCATACAGGATACAAGCGATATCATGCAATTACACATACAAATTAACTTTCACTTACCGAACTCACGGGCATCAGATGTCAGAGATTTCACATGCATAGCTACTAATTATCATGCCTTGAAATGTAAACACATAACCACACGCCGAAATCACTACAATAGGAAAAGATAGAGAGAGAACACGTAACATAACACAATATTTATAACATTCTATGGTCAAGAGCACATTCATACGTATCTTGATTCACATACTTCACCATAACATTCAATAGCACTAAAATCACGTTCATATACATACTTATTAACCATAGCATTCAGTAATTCAAGTTTGCATTCATATACCTATTAATTCATATGCTTATAAACATAACTAATCGGATTCACATGTTCATCAGCACAACATAATAAACTATAACCATGGCATTCAAGAGATCATGATCACAGTTGTACACCTTTCAATTCACATACTTATGTCTATGACTGATTGTATACGAACACATTCACAATATGATATATATTGATAATCATGTACAATACACATGATTGAGTCATATTCAACCCATTCAGAGATTCATAATCACATTCGAGTACGTAACTGATTCACATGTCCATAATTATGCTCATCCAAATATCACATTCTCTTAATCATATCAGATAAAACAAACAGGATACCTGCTGACTCAGAATAGTGGATAACGAGTGAACTGACAGTACCTTATGGGTATGAATCGAATACTGACATCACCTTATGGGTGCGAATCGAATACTGACATCACCTTACGGGTGCGAATCGAATACTGTCATCACCTTACGGGTGCGAATCGAATACTGACATCACCTTACGGGTGCGAATCGAATACTGACATCACCTTATGGGTGCGAATCGAATACATTAAAGGGTTCGCGAGGAACCAAACAGGGGACCTGATCAGGGTCCCAACGTAACTGAGTGTTGCAGCTAAAAGACTCTATTAGGCATGCCTAACTATCCACTTACATGACTCTAGCAGGTCACGCGTCATTCAAATCATGTGTCAAATCAGACAGTATATAAATATCATCATACTTAATCCAGAGTATAGTAGACATATAAAGAAATTCATAATATCAGTCATGTATCATACTATTCGTATTACAAAGCATACAATATAATTCCATCAACATGCTTTAGCACTATTCAATATTCTAAAATTTATCAGAGTCAAATATGGAAACACTATCAGGCCAATCATTAACTTAACATTCAAACTTTACTTTTAATAACTAACCACTCTTTACAAAGACAGGGTAGGTCACGGTCACAACCGGATTGGTTGTCACCGTGACATACCAAAACTCTCGGCAGAATGCAATCTTGGGGTACCTCATGGTGGTAACCCATTAGGTTGTCACCGTGACATACCCAAACCCCATAACAGAATGCTATTCCTCACACATTATCATATCATTCATACCAACTATTTGTACATTTATATAAATACTTACTTACCCGGTTTGCCACATTATGGGTCTCCATTTAAAAGAGGAATTCATAAGCTAAAAGCATTAGATCACATTTATCATTATCATATTATATAATCACTCAAATATCCACATGAACCATAATAACATCATAGATATCTTGCATACTAATACATTCCAATAACATTTATTATCAATGCATGCATCATAGAATATTGTTAGGCAATTACTTTAATCACACATTCACTGTTCATATCCCATATATATATATATATATATATATATATATATATATATATATTTTATTAATCAAACTCATATCATTTGATGTCTTTCATGAGTATATAACTTAAATCTCAATTCATAACTATGCATACTTGTTCATATCATACACGTTTATATAGATTGAAGTATTATAATGCTCAATAATGTCATTAAACTTGACTTGATTCTAATACATACAATTACACATCATTACTTCATTAGTTTGCTGTTAATCTTAATCCTATTAATGTTTATTTTCCAAGTGATAACTATTCTTATACTCATTTAATAGTCCTAAACATGCATCGGATGGATCCTAGAAAGTTTGTTCAATTCGGGAAGAAAAACACATAAAATGGTCAAGACAGAAGGGGTCACGGTGGTAATGAATTTGGTTGCCACCGTGAGGTCCAAACTAAGCATTCTGCCTAGCATTTTCATGTGTCATGGTGGTAATGAATTTGGTTGCCACCGTGACCTACCAAAAGTTTACAAAACAGAAGCCAGGATTCAGGATTGCTTCACAACTCCTCTTTGTTCAGCCTAAACGGGCATCTAAAAGATATTTTTAGGAAAAAATTCCTTCTTAAAATTTGTTCCCTAATATGTTTCAAATGAAACAAATTTCAGATCAATTGGACATATATAGCTTCAGATATGATCTAAACAACCTATAGTGCTCCCCTGAACCCGGCCAGAGAAGATAGCTCTACTTCTTGACCACTTTTGGGACACTTAGAGTTAAAATTAGCTCAAACTTATCTCTAACACATTTGTAGGAATATATCTTAGATTTCCAACGGTACTAGTTTCATACTATTTTGAGTTCTATAACTCCCAATACAGCTTAATAACCAAAGAAAGGTCAAGTGCATTCTAACTCAGTTTTTCACCCAAAATCCTATTCACATGCACAAATGAACAATTTAAACCAACACTCACTACCATCATCATATATCATCAACAACACATTCAAGAAACTCATATCACACATGAATGTACTAAAATTCATATATATAATAGAGAGTTTCCCAAACCTCTATGAAGCACAAGCCACTATCCTCTTCAAGCTTTAATCCTTCTTTTCCTTTGTCCAATCTCTTAACCGGAACTTGCACAAAACCCAGCCACAAACACACACTTAGATCAAACCATGCAATAATCCTTTCCAACCAGAAAATAGAAAGAAGAAGTTGGAGAAGAAGAACCCAAAACACCCAAGTGCTTACCTCTCAAAACCCAGCTCTTAGCTTAACAAAACCATCTTCAATCTCAAGGTTTACTCTAAGACAAAGCAAGTGAGAGTAAGAGTAAATGAAGAAGATGAAGGAGGAAGAGAGGGTAACAGGAACAAGAAGAAGAAAATCTACTTTCCTCTCTCCTAAACCCAAATCACACTAAATGCTCCCACCTAACTCTCCACATGGCAAGCTCCCATTGGACAAACAAACCACTTTTGACTTTCATGCTCCAATGTACCATACACCACTCACACACTAAATGATCCCTTAAATCAATGCTTTGAAATATTTGGTACCAAAACACAATACACACCAAATAATTGCTCAAAAACACTTTACATCCTTGGGTACAATACACACCCTTCACTAGATAATTGACTTACATCCTTGTTATCAAACAACACACACACTAGATAAAACCACAACAAATACCCTACATCCATACACCACATGCACACCAAATAATTTCCCACACTAACTTATTTAATATTTACTTTGCAATTAAGTCCTTATTATCCAATCTTCCTCATGCATAAATTACTGAAATACCCTTAAATTCCTGACTTAGCATGCAAATTCCGACCAGGCTTGTTTCGGGTTGTGACATCAAGAATGAGATATAGAGGATTTAGAATCATGACCACATAGTTAAGTTTCGATAAGAGTTAAGCCAATACATAGGGAAACATGTACTCAACCTGCCAAGATAAATATAATTTACAAATTCGTGCAAATAAACTTAGAGAACACAGGAGCTAATTTTTTTTTATTTTATTCACTTTTCCTATTTGAGGCATTTTTAATGGCTTTTGTTCGAGCTTATATCGGCCCCTACGGGGGTACACTCTCCTAACACTAGTTTTTTCCATACACAAAGCTCATTACCGAGACTTTGCTTAAGGAAAACAGGTCCGAACCACGTGAATCAACCAGCGATGGTGCACCATTTTTTTTTTACGTGGCAAATTTCGAGCTATGAACGGCCCCGACGGGGTAAAGCTCTCCCAGCACTATTCTTTTCCATTCCCAAGGATCATTACCGAAGCCTTATTTAAGGGGAACAAGTGTCGTACCACTTGAACCGATCAATGTTGGTAAACCACTTCTCAAAAAGGAAAAGATAAACATTTATTATTATTATTATTTTTTTTTCTTTTTGGTTTCTGGACATCCCATATTTCTAAATTCATTGCTCAAAAATTAAAAGTCTATGCATATTTTCAAATGCATTAACAGTGTCTCTTGCAAGCAAGTTCAATTTCTTAGAACTCATACATCCTGTTCTTGAGAAACATATTTAAAATTAATCATGCTGGATGCAAAAAGATGAGAAAAAATCATTTTTGCAAGCTTATTAAAATAAATCAATCTAGATATGAAAGTCATAATTTAGAAAGTTTGTTCATCGACAGATTGAAACTTAAGCATAAAATTATCAGCCTAACTTAACCACCATCAAACTATATTCTAGCTTAACTTAGTCTTTAATTAGATGCCATCATCCGAAATCGAGCTCAAATACATTCAAATTCAAACGCCAAACAAGGTCCAAGCAAATTTCAAGCTCAAATTAATTCAAATTTTTTTTCAAAGGCAAAATAAACCATACAAAACAATTTGCAACCACCCCTAAACTTAAAATATGCATTGTCCTCAAAGCATGAAAATGATAGGCAAGGAAAGAAAATAAAACATGTAGTAAGAAAAATTAGAACACTTCCCTGAAATTTTGAGGACTCCATAGCATGAGAGACTACGGAGGTGGACAAAAATATTGTACGAGGGACGCAATTAAAAACTCCACGCTATCCCGCAGGTTTGAGATCTGCGCTTGCACATCATCAATTCTGGCATCAACATGAACTTTCAAATGCTCAATAGTTAAGGTGGTGTTGGAGGAGCTTGGCTCAGTGAGTAGTAAAATCGAGCTCTCTTCTTGCTAAGTCAGCTCTTCTTGGCTATCATGCACATCCTCAACCTGTTGTTTCTCAATGGGAATAGAATTGCCATTTCTATCTAACAACAACCATTTATTAGCATCCCATTTGCAGAATTCCGTAGATTGAAGAGTTTCAAAATCCACATAACTGGTTCGTATTGAAAACAAACCCAAGTTTCCTATTCTGAAATGTTTTGCTATGACCATAACAAAGCCTCCTACGACAATTTTTCCTTTCTCTTGCTCAATCACCTTTTTAAGGTGGTTTAAAAGCCCAACACCACCATTAACCAGGATACCTTGGTGCATGCAATACAAAAAGAATAACTCAGACTTTATGACAGACCCTTGGCTATTACCCCTACTACAAAAAGTATGGGATAGCACCCTATGTATATAATAAAATGCATGCAGCAAGTTAGACAATTTACTCACAGCAGGGTAAACCTCTTCACTACTATCAATAAGGATGCGCCAAGTACCAGACATACTAAAATCCTTATAATATGAACGATGACCTTGGTTGAACAACTTAAAAATAGAATTCAGAGTTGCTAAATTGAGCTTGTAGTTTTTATTTCTAAGTCTAAATGTGAATGTATCGGTATCATTCATATGGTGTGGGCTTATATCACATTTAAAAGATCTTAAAAATTCTAAGGTCAGATCATGGTAACTATGATTTTTAAAATTCATGAATGATTCCCAACCAATGCTTTTCATTAACGCATGAACATCATTAAACAAACCCAAAGTCTGAAGCATATTCTTATCAAAAAATTTCATAGCACCATGGTGTCTATTTCTAATTTGTTCATACCTGGTTTGCTGGAATGGTGTACCAAACTGAAAATTAGGCTCACCTAATCTTTGAGGTTCGACTACTTCCTGCTCTTCGATTGTGGCTGGTGTCAGTCTCGATTTCTTCTTGGATGGTTTCCCCTATTTTTGCTGCCTTTCAACTATCTTCATACTCCTTATAGTGGAAATTGCTGCACTCTTCCTTTTCTCTCCTTCTCTCCCCATGGTTGGAACTGATTTGGAATATCCCCAATTAGAAAAACTAGGGATTTAAGAACACAAACAAAAATATATAGAATCTCTGCTTAGATGAAGACAAATGAGAAGAAGAAGAAAGGAATAATCAAGACAAAATCGGGACTGTCAAAGCAAAATAAAAAAAATTGAAATAAAAAGAACCCAAATCGCCGTAAACGATTTCACGGAGTGAAATCGTGAAATGCACAGTCAATTGGCAATTGTTGGTTTGCTTTGTCTTTTGTTTTAATTTCCCATTTCACGCTTTACTCTCGTGGAACCCACTGGTCACATGGTTGCAATTCATTTCACATTATTCATTTTTTTCTTCTTTAGCTTTAGTTTCCAATTTCTTCATGATTTAACTTTTACTTCTTTACTTTTTTTTTCACTTTCCAATTTAAATCTGCAAAAGAAAAAAAATAATTTTAAATTTAAAAAAAATCACTAATTAATAATAACAAAAAAATATATATATAAATAAATATTAAGGCTAAAAAAAATCTTCTAAAATTCAAAAAAAATCAATAAATAAATGAAATAAAATAAATTAAACTTAAATAAAATAAATTAAGCTTAAAAAAAAAAAATATTGAATGATTGGGTTGCCTCCCAATTAGCGCTTCGTTTAATGTCTATAGCTAGACTGAATTACACCCTTTTTACTCGAGTCGGAGGATTTCGACGGATGAGATGTTATCACCCTCGAAATAAGGTTTCAGTCGGTGGCCATTTACTTTAAAAGTACGATCCTCACTTTGAACTGCAATAGCTCCATGAGGGAAAATCCTTAAAATTGTGAATGGACCAGTCCAACGAGATCGAAGCTTACTTGGAAAAAGCTTAAGACAAGAGTTAAATAATAAAACCTTTTCTCAAACATAAAACTCGTGTCTTACAATATGTTTGTCATGCCACTTCTTGGTTCGTTCTTTATAAATTTTGGCATTCTCGTAAGCTTGAAGGCGAAACTCATCCATTTCATTGAGTTGTAACAATCTTTTTTCTCCTGCAGCTCTTTCATCAAAATTGAACAGTCTCATTGCCCAATATGCTTTATGTTCCAATTTCACGGGCAAGTGGCATGATTTTTCATATACCAACCGATACGGGGACATCCCAATTGGAGTCTTGAATGTTGTTCTATATGCCCATAATGCATCATCGAGTTTTCATGCCCAATCTTTCCTAGAAGAACACACCGTTTTCTCAAGAATCCTTTTGATTTCCCTGTTAGATATTTCAACTTGTCCGCTGGTTTGATGATGAGATGATGTTCCTACACAATGAGTCACGCCATATTTCATTAGTAAGGAATCTAAATGATGATTGCAAAAATGTTTACCTCCATCGCTGATAATAGCTCGTGGGGTTCTAAAACGGGCAAAAATATTCTTCCTTAGGAACTTCATAACGCTTTTAGCATCATTATTTTGCAGTGCCACTACTTCCACCCATTTAGACATATAATCCACTGCCATCAAGATGTACTGGTTTGAGCAAGATTTTGGAAATGGACCCATAAAGTCGATTCCCCATACGTCAAATAACACAACTTCTAAGATATTTTGTAGTGGCATCTCATTTCTCTTGGAAAGGTTATCTATTCTTTGACATCTATCATAAGTAAAAATAAAATGAAAAGCATCTTTGAACAAGTTAGGCCAATAAAAACAGTATTGTAATACCTTAGCTGCCGTTTTAGAGTGTCCAAAATGACCACCACATTCAAGAGTATGACAATGTCTTAAAATATCATTCATTTCATGCTCAGGAACACATCACCTAATAATCTGATCAGCACATAATCTAAACAAGTATGGGTCTTCCCAATAATAATATTTAACATCGAAAAAGAATTTCTTCTTTTGCTGATATGTCGAATTTGAGGGAATTATTTCACAAGCTAGATAGTTGGCTATATCAGCATACCATGGTATTTGAGTTGCAAAGACTGCGTACAGTTGTTCATCAGGAAATGATTCATTGATTGAGCACTCATTATCATCAGTTCTCTCTAATTCCAGTCTAGAGAGATGGTCAGCTACCACATTCTCAGCACCTTTCTTATCTTGAATTTCAAAATCAAATTCCTGCAAAAGTAACACCTATCTAATTAGTCTTGGTTTGGCTTCTTTCTTTTGAAGGAGATACTTAATAGCCGAATGGTCTGTGAAGACTATTGTTTTATTTCCTATCAAATAAGAGCGAAATTTATCAAAAGAGAAAACAATAGCTAAAAGCTCCTTTTCAGTGGTTGCATAATTAAGCTGCGCATCATTTAAAGTCCAACTAGCATAATAGATAACATGCAACTTTTTGTCCTTTATTTGTCTAAGAACCGCTCCCACTGCGACGTCACTCGCGTCACACATCAATTCAAATGGTAACTCCCAATTTGGCGATGCCATAATAGGTGCCGTTGTCAGCTCCTTTTTCAATCTGTTGAAAGAAATCAAACACTCTTCATTAAAATCAAAAGGCATATCTTTGGCTAACAAATTACAAAGAGGTTTGGTGATTTTAGAGAAATCTTTGATGAACCAGCGGTAAAATCCCGCATGTCCAAGAAAGCTTCATACTCCCTTAACCGAGGTTGGAGGTGGTAGTTTTCAATCACTTCAATCTTCGCCTTATCCACCTCAATGCCTTGCTCTGAAATCTTGTGACCTAGAACAATTCCTTCCTTCACCATAAAATGACACTTTTCCCAATTCAAGACTAAGTTAGTCTCTTCACATCTTTGTAAGACTCGGGAAAGGTTAGTTAGACAATGATCAAAAGAGGAACCAAAAACAGAAAAATCATCCATAAAAACTTCAATAAAATCCTCAAGCATATCAGAGAAGATAGCCATCATACACCTTTGAAAAGTCGTTGGTGCATTATATAAGCCGAATGGCATTCTTCTATAAGCAAACGTACCATATGGACAAGTGAATGTAGTTTTCTCTTGGTCCTCTGGTGCAACGGGAATCTGTAAATAACCTGAATATCCATCTAGAAAGCAATAATATTTATATCCTGCAAGTCTTTCAATCATTTGATCCACAAAAGGTAAGGGAAAATGGTCTTTATGTGTTGCATTGTTAAGTTTCCTGAAATCAATACATACACGCCAACCTGTTACTGTTCTAGTTGGTATTAGTTCATTATTTTCATTGGCTACAATAGTAATTCCCCCCTTCTTAGGCATAACTTGTGTAGGACTAACCCAATTGCTATCCGAGATAGGATATATAATTCTTGCATCTAAAAGTTTGATGACTTCCTTCTTCACAACTTCCTTCATACTAGGATTTAATCTTCGTTGAGGTTCAATTGAAGGTTTGTGATTTTCTTCTATTAAAATTTTATGCATGCACAAAGAAGGGCTAATCCCCTTAATGTCAGCTATTGTCCAACCTATAGCTCTAATATGTGATCTTAGAACATGCAATAACTTTTTCTCTTGTTCTTTAGTCAAATCAGCAGCAATGATTACAGAAAGAGTAGAAAATTCTCCTAAAAAGGCATACTTGAGATGAGCTGGAAGTTGCTTAAGCTCTAATGTAGGAGCTCCAACAATGGAAGATACTGCAGGGGTTGATTCCTTCTCAAGTTTCTCAAACACTTGCTTCATTTCAGCATAAGTCCTATCAAGACCTTTCTTTGATCCACTTTTTCTAGATCCTACCACTTGTACCTTATCAATCTCCACCAACTCATTATAACACAAAAATTCGGGTTAATTTAAAGTTTCTTCCACACATTCATCGATAATATCAACCCGATTACAATCAGAAAAATCAGAGGGGTATTTAGAAGCATTAAAAACATTAAAAGTTACCTCTTATTGTCCTACTCTCAATGTCAACTTACCTTGTTCTACATCAATTAAGGCGCATCCAGTGCGGAGAAAAGGTCTTCCTAAAATCAGCGGTACTTCTCCTTCCTCTTCCATGTCAAGAATTACAAAATCAGCAGGAAAGATGAATTTTTTGATTTTGACAAGAATGTCTTCAATTACACCCAATGGATGTCTGATTGATCTATCCGCTAGTTGTAATGACACAATGGTGGGTTTGACTTCCACCAATCCTAATTTTTTAAACAAAGAGAAGGGCATTAGATTTATGCTAGCACCAAGATCACATAAAGCTTTACTACTCTCGTTATTTCCTATTTTGCAATCAATAATAAAAATCCCTGGATCTTTTAGTTTTTGAGGTAGTTTTCTCTGAATAATGGCACTGCATTCAGTTGTTAACTTTACCGTCTCATATTCTTCTAACCTTCTCTTTTTGGTAAGAATTTCCTTCAAAAATTTTGCATATGATGGCATTTTCGCTAAAGCCTCTGCATAAGGAATGTTAATGAGTAGCTTTTTAAAGATATCTAAAAATTTAAGGAAATTCTTATCTTCTTTATGCTTTTGAGGTCGTTAAGGAAAAGGACCCGGTGGAACATATGACTTGATTTGCTCGGTTTCCTTAACACCTTCTCCCCCATCATTATTGTCCTTTTTTTCCTTTCTTGATACATCAGCTTCCTTATTCTTTTGCTATTCTAGCTCTCTACCATTCCTCAATGTAACTGCCTTCAATTATTCCTTTGGATTTGTCTCTGTATTGCTAGGTAAATTACCTTGAGTTCTATTTGTCATGGCTTGTGCTAATTGACCAATTTGAAGCTCTAAATTTTTTATAGAGGCTTGTTGATTTTGAAATGTAGTCTTGGTATCAACCATAAAATCTGTGGTTGCTTTGGTGAGGTTAGCAACTAAATCTTCTAATGAAGTCTTTTTTCTTATTGCTGAAAACCAGGTGGAGGTCTTTGCACATTCTGCTGGTTAGTCCATGAGAAATTAGGGTGATTTCGCCATCCAGGGTTGTACGTGTTAGAATATGGGTTGTGCTATTGGCAACCCTGATTAGCTATATAATGAGCTTGCTCCGAATTGGGCTGATTAAAAGATATCCCCTCTTGGCACTCATTGGTTCCATATTATCCACCACAAGTTTCACATACCTGCACATAATAATGAACAGCATTTAGTCCTAATTTATCAACTTTGGTAACTAAAGCATCTATTTTAATATTAAGAGCAGAAATAGCATCAATTTCTAGAACTCCATTGGGTTTCTTAAGAGGGTTCCTCTCGAAAGAGTTGTACAAATAATAATTCATTGCTATTTCCTCAAGAAGTTTCATTGCATCATCCATTTCTAATCCCATGAAGGCTCCTCCTGCTGCTGTATCAACCAAAATTCGAGTGTTAGGATTTAGACCGGTGTAAAAATTCTGCACTAACATCCAATCTACTATTCCATGATGTGAACACTTCCTCAAAAGATCTTGAAACCTCTCCCAAGTTTCATATAAAGCTTCTGACTCTCGTTGTACAAAGTTATGAATTTCAGACCTTAACTTTGTCGTCTTTGCTAGCGGAAAGAATTTTGTTAAGAATCTCTTGGCTAGATCATTCCAATTAGTAATTGTCCTTGCTGGCAGAGATTCCAACCAACTCTGAGCCTTGTCTCTAAGTGTGAAAGGAAAGAGTCTTAGTCTAATTGCCTCATCAGAAGCTCCGTTAGTCTTAAATGTGCCACAAATAGCCAAAAATCTTGAAATATGCAAATTTGGATCTTCAGTGGTCAACCCTCCAAATTGACATGAATTTTGAAGCATATACAATACAGATGACTTAATCTCAAAGTTGTTAGCTTCAATGGTAGATTGCACAATGCTTGATGTTGCTTCTTCAACAGTTGAGGTCGAATAGTCGCGCAATGCGCGTTTGGCTGGTTCCCCCATTACTATATCCTTTTTCGGTTCCTTCTTTTCTCTTTGTTCCCTTAATCTAGCTTTGAAGGTGCTCTCAATTTTAGGGTCAAATGGCAATAGTTCAAAACTTTTTGATCTTCTCATACACCTGCAAAACAAAATCAAGAGAGAAATTAAAAATAAAATAAAATCTGAAGTAATAGCAACTTATTTTGTATTGATATTAATCCTTTCAGTCCCCGGCAACGGTGCCAAAAACTTGTTGTCGATTTTCGCAAGTATACGAAATCGATTGTAGTAATAAAGAGTGAATGAGTTATCATTCCCACAAGGATTGATGATCAAGTACCAAAACTATGATAATTTCCTATTATTTAGACAAGCAAAACTTAATTGATTAAAATAAATAATAATTGTGAAAATAAAAACACACAAACAATCGAGAGATTGAAAGAAATCAATAGATGACAAGCAAGGGTATCTTTGAGTTCACTTGAATTAACTTTTTCAATTATAAATATTAACAATCAAATTTAATTACTTAAACAAGGAAAAATAATCCTAAGATATTTAACATGCTTTCCCAAGCTAAGCTAAACTTATTCACTAATGCCTATTAATCTTTTATAATAGATATTAATGAATCAATTTACGAGTATGATTATTCTCAATTAATTCCCACAAGTCAAGTTATATTATTTCCATTCAAACTTTGTTCTTGTATTGTTTACAATTCAAATTCAATCTTAAAATTTTCCTTCCGTACTAATCTTAAGAAAATATATCAATCAATCAATGGCCAGTTAACTGATGGCATTAAGCATAATTGTAAACAATTGCAAAAGTAATGAAAGCTAATTAAAATACTTAAAAAGAGTAAAAATTCAAGTTACATCAAAGATAACCCTAAAGAAAAATTAGCTCATATTAATCATGTTCAAGAATCCAAAATAACAATTCAAATTCAATAACATAGTTAAAGCAAACTTGAAATTGAGTAGAGATGAAAATCTTGGTGCTTGAAGCTTCGATTCCACAAAAATCCTGGGATCCCAAATCTTGAGTTTTTTCAATTC
The DNA here is from genome assembly GCA_947683425.1 of Excoecaria cochinchinensis. NCBI lineage: Eukaryota > Viridiplantae > Streptophyta > Magnoliopsida > Malpighiales > Euphorbiaceae > Excoecaria > Excoecaria cochinchinensis. The sequence goes on along the minus strand of CANTUQ010000033.1, from coordinate 6,023,823 downwards.
TTTCTATCGTTTTTCATGTCTCCTCATTAGAGATGGAATGACCTTTTTATATGGAAAAAGTATCCCAATTGGAATAGGAGAGCTCTAGGGCTTGTTTTGGAAGAAATAAAACAGAGTTGGAATCGAAAAACAATTAAAACATTCCATTCACGTTTTTATCCCCGTCACCACACCCTCAGGTGGTGATTTCTGCTCAGTATCACCACCTGAGGTGGTAAAACAGTCTGTCCATCAAAACATCACAGCCTTGGGTGGTGAAACTTTCTGGTTGTTTTCTTTCACCATTTTGCACTCTTTTTTAACCTCTAAAGCTTCCAATGCAAACTTTATGTCTTCAAATGAACTCCTAACCCATTAATCATTGAAGATTAATAAGATTAAACCTAAAACCACCAAAATTAACACAATTAAGGCAACTTAGCAATCAAAAGAAAAGAAAAGAATATGTAACTGAAAGATAATGAAAATTAACTACTAAATTACAATTCCAACCTAAAATTTACTTAAAAATAACCCATAAGACCTATGTAACACCTACTAACAGTCCCTATAAGCCAAATCCATGCATATTTCACCTTTAGTCCTTATATTTAATAATTTAAATTTATTTTTACCAATTTATTATCGAATTTATCCTTTTTACTTTTTTTAACTGTTCCCTGCATAATTACCATTTACTCCTTTCATTACCTAATTCTTTACATAGTTGCTATTTCATTTCTATATTTATTCTATATTCACTCATCTAATCTTGATTTCCCATTTTTGCCCTTAGTAGTATCCGGTAGAAATCTTCGAACTGGATATGTGGGATATGAACCCCAATGGTCTAGATCCATGAGAGAAAGTGACTCTGAAGAATCACTTACTCTAAAGCCATGAAAAGAAAGCCATAAAAAAGCCATGAGTCCATGAAGCCATGATGGCATGTAGCCATGTATAGTAAACTACCATTGGCCTACCCATTAGAGTCGCCATGACTCGAACTGCGGTATAAGTGTCACTATAGCTAGCCAATTATATCCTAGTATAGTGATTTACTACCAGTATTCTAAGGGCAATGTTTGATTATCTTTCATTTTCGTTGCTAACAAAATTACATACCATGCCTTAGAATATTCTTATTTCTTGTCCATGCATGTAACATGATAAAACATACATGCATTGCATTTTATTCCATTGTCATACTTACATAATTATAATCATCACATAAATTCACTTTCCATGCTAATGACCATTCGGCCCTAACCTATCCATGGCCTCCAAATCATTTCTCTTTCACTTAATTTAGTTCCATATTCTCTATTTATTTTCTTACCTAATTACATCATTATTTCTCTTGAAATATATATATATATATATATATATATATATATATATATATATATATATATACACATATATATATCTCTAAATATATATATATATGTATAAATACACACACACACACACACACACACACACACACATATATATATATACATATATAATTTTTATCAATTGATACATAATGCTTGCATGTACTTTAATATAATCAAATAATTCTCATAAATTCTTACTAGCATTATTTTAATTCTATTTTCATTTTCTTACTTAAAATTCATTAAAACTTCGATAATTCACTTTATTTTCTTAAGGTGTTCCATTCAGCCATGCATGCATCTTTCCTTCTAATATTGTTTTCATCAAGTTTTTCATTCCACATATCATAATTCCACCTAAATTCCATGTTTAATTTCTCATAATTCAGGCCTTTTCTTCATGCACACATACTTACATACACATGAAAACTATTAAAATAAATGGAAAATACTAGAATTTTTATCCACTAACCTTCTTTCTCTTCTCCTTCTAGCTTATTCTTCCACCTTTTTTCCTTTTCCTTTTCCTTTATGCTTTTTCTCTCTTCTTTGAACTTCCTCACCTAGTTGAATTCCATGCATGAGATTTCCCTCAATTTTTATTTTCAATAATTCAAAATTTGCATCGAATATAAATCAAAATCTACCTAAAACTTAATTAAATTCACTTACTTGAATTTTGCTCTAATATTTTTCCTTCACAATTCTATCAAATCCTTCACCTAAAATAGGTTATTAAGATTGCCAATGATGGATTTAGGGCCTTAGAATTGTTTAGAGGATGAAATTTGGTAGAATTTGTGTAAGGACCCAAAATACCCTCTAGTCGTGATAAGGCATATTTTTGGTAAAATAAGAATCGAATGTGTAGTTAGTGGCTAAACTATAAAAAAGGATGTATTTGGCATTAATTTAAAAGATTTGAAAAGCGAGTGTAATGGATGCAATATCGGGTTAGCCTTGAATAGTATTTTTCAATGGTGAATAGTGCATCTAGGGTAGAAATTACACCGGCGGCGAAAAATATTTTATTCGACCATTGAAAAATACTAGTCGCGGTGAGCCTGGTGGTCAAATTTTGGAGTGAAAATGAGTTTAAATAGGTCTCCAAAAATCACAAATAAGAAAAGCCCTGGACACTTTAGCCACTAACTCAAAAATGGTAAAAATTTATTGTGCCTTTTGCGTGGCCTGTGGATTATTTGATTTACAGGTTGGGTAGGCTAAGATTATAGCTATCATACTGCTGAAATTTGTACCAAATGAATAGTAAATTGGTCAGTTATAGGTTATCGGCCATAGGGTTATATGGTTATAACTTGAATAAGATTATTTGATATAAAGAAAATCATATTGAGTAATCAGATGATAAAAACGAAAAAAAAATTTACTCGAAGTTGCCATTATAATTTAAGCCGATGATTAAATAATTCCATGGGTTGCCTAGTGATTGTCACAATAAGTTAAACGTACATTAAAATAGTAGTATATATGGGTGTTACACACAGCATGTTAGTAAATTGTAATATTATGACATAAATTTATAAATGGAATTTAATAGTGGGATAATGTGTGAAGGAAATATTAAATAACATAGTAATAAAAGATTAAGAAAATCTTGAAGGATTCAAATTGTAATTTGGAAAAGTGACCAATGGGACTTTGATAAGTGATAAGTTTATAACCACATAAGCTAAATATTTAAGGAGTTCATGTGAGGGAGAAGCCAGCCATTATTTGGTTGGAAATCCATATTTTTTTCTCTTCTCTTTCCCCATGTTTTCTTCCTTCAACTCACAGTCTAAGGGCACACTTGAATCAAGTAATAATTTCAAGAAATTAAGGTAAGTTTCATTAGATTTTCATCTTCTTTTCATCTCTCTCTCTTATACAAAGAATTGATGTAAATGTGTTTATGGCTATATTTATAAACACAAGAGATGGCAAAAGTAAGGAAAAGAGAAAGTAGGAACACAAAAGGCTGGAGGAAGCATTTTAGTGCATAAAGAGGTTTGGGAATTTTATGTGCTTATATGAACTTGATGATAGATTAGATAATTTTATATGTGTATGGATGATATATATATATATATATATATATATATATATATATATATATATATATATATTGATTTAAGCTGGATTATGGCGATTTTGAGTGATTTTGGTTGGCTTGTTGTTGTGGAATTCAGTGGAAACATGAATTTGGTTATATTGAAGTTATAAGGAACATTTTGTCCAACTTTACTCTTGAAACAGGTTTGGTTTTTAGGCATAACTCAGTCTATAAATCTCTAATTGATATGAATCTAGTTACATTTAAATATTCAATTATATATCTACAAATTTCCTAGAAATGATCATAAGTTAATTGTGGCTCTAAGTGCCTTAAAATTGGCCAAATCTAAAGGGTATCTATTCTGGCAGGGTCAAGCGAACAGCTTGGATTTTTAAGGTCATTTCTGGAGTTATAGTTCTCCAAATAGTGTGAATCAAAATCATACTTAAACTAAACATCTAAGAGAACAACTTTCATGAAGAGAGTATGGTTAAATTATATCTCTATCATTCCCAAAAAAAAAATTCAAAGTTGGGACATACTTCTATCCCTGAAAGTTACTCTAAAATAATTTGTAATGTCAAGGATATATCTCCTAGGATATATGTTCACATTATCTAAAATTTTACTAGTAGATAGTTAAAACATAGGGGAACAAAATTCTACAAGACCATTTTTGCTAAAAATGTCATTTACTAGCTCAAAAATCGCTGCACAAGTTGGAAGTAGTCTCTGGCTCGGCACCCTTATCACAACTCGTGATAGAGAGCTTCTATCATGACTCGTGACAGCCCCAATTCTGTCTCCTTTTATTCTTTAAGCACCATTCTTCATTCTAGAGCACCCGAATGCACTTCTAAAATATGAATTAGGCTAAAAAGAATCTACAAAAAATAAAAGCAAGGTTTTAACAACCAAAAGGAAATGATTAAAGTACAAATGTCACAGAATTTTATATGTAAAGATTATATGTAAGTAAATGTTAAAGCATTGTTAATAGCTAAAATGGATAGAATATACGAGTGGAGTTATGAAATATGTATGTATATGATTATGCGTAAAGTTTACATGTTGAGAGTATAAGGATGAGAATTACGAAGTGTGGTAAATGTGAACAAATTATGCATGAGCTTGACTCTATGAATTGTACATGTGATATTTGATTGTGAACACTATATGATGGTTATATGACACGAATTTTTCTTTGTGCTTTTGTTTTCCTAAAATACCCCAACACTCCTTAGGAGGACAAGGGAGCACTAAGCAACATTTACTTATAGAACTATTAACATCCATACTATTAAAAGAAAAGCCTTAAAACAATACTTATCCAAAAATTATCATTAATATTAGCTAATTAAAGTTTACATTTTAAAGGTGCAAAAATTTACAATATACATTTACATACTCTTTATACACAAAATGAAACATTATCTATACAATACAAAAGATTAAACTTAACTAGAAGACTCGAAGACTTCTCCTAGTGGCCAACAGATGTTCCTCTCAAAATCTTGAGCTTCCAAGCTAAAAACCTACACGTGAGATAAACACCCATGTTGAGCTATGGCTCAGTGGGGATACAAACGCAACAAAGTCTACTATAAGAAATCACAAATTAACATATAACAATAAAACATGCTATAAACAATAAGTCATATATTCAATAATACATTGTCCACGACATTAACCTCACCACATAATAACGATGCAATAAACTTTGAAATTGTTACTATATCATGACAAATATCCCATATAACACAGTGCCATAATCAATCATTTAATTAACAATCATAGTATATCCTGAATCAATACAGCAATGGATAAGAGGAACACTGGATACCAATCAGGTATCGATCACTAAATACTAGAGAAAAATAATATTATCACTGGAGATATGCAAATCTCAATTCACTAAATTCCAAATTGCATTAACATTGGATACTACACAGGTACCAAGGCAGTTGTAAACACTAACCCTTATAGGCATGCCTACCTATTCATGACTCGATTTCAGGCTAAACAAATAATTCACTTAATATTCTCATGAATAATACCTTTATCATTACTATATACATAGACATTCATAGGCCAAATATCATAATTCTCACCAAATAGAACAAATTAACAAGTATTTGTCACTTGAACACCATCACGCTCGCAACAGAGCTCGACAATACCTTCTGTCGTGGTCGCGGCAATGCCCGCGCTTGCAACACGGACTGGCAACCTACCCTACGGAGCACTCTATCGCGCTTGTGACCCTTGTCGTGCTCGCAATAGAGCCTGTACTTTTTGTTCAAAACCCCCAATTACAGATACTTCTAACACATAGCTACCTATACTCACATGCATAACTTCAACCATCAATAAAATACAAATTCCAGCCGAAAAGGCCTTTAAAACAAATAATCACATACCAATATCTTCCTCATGCACAATTTGTAACATCCTCAATATCAACATGCAAACAATCAAAACATGGTAAAACCCCAAGTTGTCAACAAAACTTCATCAATTCAACAATACTATTTCAAACACCATTTACCAATAAAAGAGTTATTGAACCCTTCAAACCCATAAATCACCCAACTAACCAATCAATTATGCATCTAAGAGAGAAAGTTAAATCCCAAACCTTAGAAGCCAACTCCTTTAACTTTACAATCAAGTAGCCTTCTCTTTACCTTTTCCTCTCCTACTTAATTCTCCAACTTCAAACCAATATATACTTGAATGAGAAGTAGGACAAAGAAGAATACTAGCAAATTAATCTCTCGGATGAAATCAACTAAAGAAGAGAAAAGAAGAACAATACAAACTTACCTTACTCAACCAAGGACTCCACACAACTTAAAAATCCTTTGAACAATCAATACTAACTCGATGGACTTAAGATTGAAGATAAAGAAAAGAACAAATGAAGAATAAAGAAGAGAGAACAGATTTGAGGGAGTGGCCGAACCAAATGAAGAACAAGGAACAGAATCTACCTCCCCACTCACTTTGTAGAATCCTAGGTGTCAAGCTATAAGCCATGCAATGCTAGGTGGCAAAATGTGATCTCTACACATGGATCCCACTCACCATTAATTAAAGTTAATTAATCTAACTTAACTATATAATCCTCACTTAAAATTAATCCTGCAAAATTACACTTTGGTTACTAAACTATTTTATTTTATGCAATTAAGCCCTAAATTCTCAATTACAATCCAGTCCAAAACTATAAACCCTAAATTAAACTCACTTAATCTCCCTAATCATACTCAATACTACTAGGGTGAATTTTGGGTCATTACATTTCCACTTTGTTTTAAAATGGTTATTCGCATGGATGCTTGGTAATTTGTTAGAAACTTAAATAGTGATTGAGAAATAATAATTATACATGTAAAACAATGAATTATGATATGATTATTATTGAAGTAGAAAATAATATGAATGTGTTGGAGTGTGAATAAAAGTTCCTTAATTGAAATATTAAAAGAAAATATAGCGAAACTATATAAAGGTTCACATATAATAGTTATAATCATTGATAAATTGTGTTAGGAATTATTCATGAACTTGGGGCTATGCGTAGATGAGTATAAATGAATTGTATTAGAATTTATTAGTACACTGCGAATAAAAATAAGGAGATAAACACACATATTTATGATACATAAAGACATGGATTTTGTGCAATCATATATTGACTCATGTGATAATAGTATGTATGATGATGAATGAGTTTTTTTATAAAAGTTAAATATGTTTGTGATGCTAACATAGTTAATAAGAGCTTAAATGTGATTGAAATGATTATGGTGTTCACTTAACATTGTTTTATGATATTCAATGAATGTATACAAGTATATCATATGGAATTATATGAAGTATTTAAAAGAACCCTAAGATAACATGAAAGAATCTTATATGTTAAGTATATATCATCAGTTTGGAAGTAGATATAATCATTATATGATCATAACAAATGGTTGTGAATATGATGAGTACGACAATGATGCGAATATACAAGAATGAAACATAAATAGGAGTATAAGCCTACGTTATCGAGTCGTGGATAGATAGGCATGCCTATAGGGACCTCTATTGCAGTAGCCTATGCGTTCTTAGACCCCGTTTGGGTCCTATGCGTTCTTGGACCCCATTTTGGTCCCTATGCATTTTTGGATCCCGTTTGGATCCCTGTATGTTGATGTACCTATGCTTTTCTTTCCCGTTATCCACCACTTTGGAATGCAGGCAAATTGTTTAAGAAAATACGTTAAAAAGAATGTTATGAAAAGAATGAACTTTAATATTTGAAAATCATATGCTTATATGAACAAAGGAATTATGCATAACGTACACACACACACACACACACATATATATATATAACATCAGTGGTAATTTATTAGACTTACAATTATTTTGTATGTGTGTGTATCATGAAAGGTTGATAATGGTAATTTCTTATAGAAGTGCAACTAGTATAACTTATCCAAGATATGTTAAGATTGAATTGCAAATATAATTATGCATTTTAATGTTATGATGGAATATTACTGGATGATAAGTTTATATAATTATAATGTAATGATTTTAAAACGTCAACCAAAGTTAAGTACCGAAATCAATATAACAAGTATAGGATTGTTATTGCTATTTGTAAGACATAATGTTTGGCTATTAAATATTTCTTAATTGCATACCTACAGAAATTTTTGTGAATATACAAATATCAGTGAAGCTAAGTTTAAATGATGAATCAAGTATTCTTATCACTAAGGGATATTCCTATGTTTTCTAAAAGATGAGAATGATAAAATGTAAATAGAAAATAAATGGATAATAGTGTAAGTATATCTATACATAAAGATGGTCAATAATTTTGTAAGATGAAAGATAAGCAATCAGCGTAGTAACTGGCATAAATGAATACAATTAACTATGCAAGGGTATACTTTCTATATGTAGTAATATAAATGTTTATACTAAACTAAGAAAATCTGTATGATAATTTAACAGTATCAGCATATATGTATAGCTTAAGTATGCCCTTGCAATGTTTAAGTATTATAAATATAGTTAAGTGTATGTAATCATTGTATGAAGTTTATGTATGTGTTTAATACATGTATATGTAATGTCAAGTAATTTATATGTGACTTTGATAAATGTATTTGTCGACGACTGTTGTGACTGGTCGTCCATATCATATTTTTTCCCCCGCTAAGCCTCTGTGTTTAGCACGGGTGTTTCATCCGTGCAGGTATCGGAGATAGATGTGTCGCCAAGGACATCCAGCATCCGTTAGGGCCAATGTGTAACACCCCAAAATGGCCCTAGTCGGAATTTGCATGCGAAGTCGGGAACGGAAGGGTATTTCGGTAATTTGTGCTTGAGAAAGTTTGGTTAATTAGGACTAAAGTGCAAAGAAAATAATTAATTAATAAGATGTTAAGTGAGGAATCATCTAGTGGAACATGTGTATGGTATTTAGGAAGTGATTTGATAAGATTGTGACACTTGGGTTTGTAGGATGATGACAAGTGGTTAATAAGGAATTATTAGAGTGTGCTTGAAGTGTATGGAAGTAGGATGTGAGTGGGTTTTAGGAAATGATTTGGTGTGATTCAAGTGTGGTACCTTGAAGATTTTTATTTAAGAAATGTTTGCATGTGAAGTGAGTATGGTGCAAGGAGTGACTAAGTCAAAGGTGGTTTGTGTACCCAATGGGAGCTTGCCATGTGGATAGTTAGGTGGGAGCATTTAGTGTGATTTGGGTTAGGAAAGAGGAAATGCAGAATTTTCTTGTTCTTGTTCCCGTTGCCCTCTCTTCCTCCTTATTTTCTATTTTTCTTTTCCTCTCCTCCTCGTTTCTTGCTCAATCTCTTGGTTTTGAGTGAAGTAGAATTGGTTTGGTGGAGCTTGGGAAGTAAGAGTAAAGAGGTAAGTTGAGATTTTAGGGTTCCTATGTTTGAGTTCTTTTTCTACTCCTAGTTTTGTTTAAGTTATGATTGAATTAAGAATTATGGGTTTGTTTGTGCAAGTAATTGGTGATAAGAAGAAGCAAAGTAAAGGAAAAGAGAAGATTTAAAGCTTGAAGAGAACAACTATTGTGCAACAAGAGGTTTGGGAGTTTGATTCCTACTTTTGAGTTTTAATTTGTCTATGCTCTAAATTCTTTTTGGATTATGAATATCCATTGGTATATGATTTCCAGTAAATTGAGTGTTTTGATATGAGTCTTATGCATGTATTTGTTTAGATAAATTTATTAGTAATGCATGATGTTGATTAAATTGAAGGTGTGTGAGAATTGGAAGTGAAAGGCTTGATTAGGTAAACTCTGTTTAGTTCTCATCTGACCCCTGTATAACGTTTTTGTCATAAATAGAGTTTTAGAATTCAAAACCATGAGATTCTTGCGCCATTAGAACCACTACTTCCATATATGTATATGTCTTAGAAATAGCCTTGGGCAAATTATTGCTCTAAGACCCTGAATTTTGGATAACACCGTAGTGTTTCTTTGTGTGACGGGTTGTTTGACCAGTATGGGTTGTGGAGTGCATATCTGGAGTTTTAGACGTCCAATTGATGTAAAACTTGTTTCATTTGAAAGCTCAGACGTAGGAGAACATTTGTTAAGAAGACAAATTTTCCTAAAAATGAGGTTTAGAGGTCGGTTTTCACGACATTAGTTTGTAGTAAAAAGCAGTCTATTAAGGGAGCTGAGGCGAGCCTCTGTCGCGAGCGCGACAAGGGTCGCGACCTCACTACAGAAAAACATATTTTGAGCCTTTTCTTCTCTATTTTTGAGTCTAGGGTTGACCCGGATCAATCCCGTACCTTTCCCATCAGTTATTATGCATGTTTAGGGTAATTAAATTGCTATATAAGTAATGGTCGTTGGGAAAAACTTAGGGGTATGATTAAGATTGGTGATTTAACTAGTAATTAAAATAGATATAACTCCCCGAAGGTTTGTTTATGGATGAGTGCTAGTATGTGATGGTTTCATGAGTAACCTTAGCATGATGTATCATATGTATGAATGCATTTAAGGTGGGTGCGATTGAGATGATTGACGAATAAGGTTGTTATTATAGATTGTGTATATAGATATTGTTAATGGCATGTTTTATTGAAATACTTGATACGAATGTTGGATTTATGTTGTTAATGATGTATGACTGGCTGGAGATGAGGTAAGAGACCTTTGGATGTGTTTCATGTGTTTGTGGGTGAGTTAGAGGAAGGAAAGATCTTGCAAAATTCTGCAGATTTTCGGAATCATGACTCTGTCGCGATCGCGACACTGTCGCGAGCGCGACAGAGACCGATGATTCTGATGCTGTGCCATCGCGAGCACGCGACGCTGTCGCGAGCCCGCGATAGCAATAGCTTGTCTGCTCTCTGTCACGAGCGCGACAACCGTCACGATTGCGACAGAGCACATTGTTGGTCTGTGCTATCGCGAGCACGCGACTTGTCGCGACCCCGCGATAGCAATGCTTGTCCTCTGTCGCGATCGCGACAACATCGCGACCGCGACAGAGCCGGGCCCTTCTCTTCTTCCCGCGATCGCGAAGTCCGTCGCGCATGCACAGCGAAGAGACTATGGTCTCTGTCGCGAGCGCGACAGGCATCACGAGCGCGACAGATGTGTTGTGTTAAAGGAGTTTTCTTTGGTGATTTCAATGTTTGAATTCCGAACTTGTGGCACTTTTAGGTTTATAATTGGACTATTTTGTGAAGTATGTTAATATAATTGGATGTACTATGCATATCTATACTTATGATCTTTCTCTAAGATTATCATGTTATGCTCAAAGTGTAAATTGTATGATGCATGTTTGACTTTATGAACTTATTCATATGTCTCAACTATTGCTGATTATGTATA